>CM076678.1:157588339-158043339 GCA_038501925.1 Xenopus petersii
TCTTTCCCCCTCTCTCTCTCCACCTCTCTCTCTCTCTCTCTCTCTCTCTCTCTCTCTCTCTCTCTCTCTCTCTCCCTCTCTCTCCTTCTCTCCTCTTTCTCACAATCTCTCTCTCTTTCCCTCTCTTTCCCTCTCTTTCCCTCTCTCTCTCTCTCTCTCTCTCTCTCTCTCTCTCTCTCTCTCTCTCTCTCTCTCTCTCTCCTTCTCTCTCTTTCTCACAATCTCTCTCTCTTTCCCTCTCTTTCCCCTCTCTCTCTCTCTCTCTCTCTCTCTCTCTCTCTCTCTCTCTCTCTCTCTCTGAAGACGTATAGGATAAATGAAAAATACCCTAATTTTGTAGGCAATTCTAAGTAATATATGGTGTTGCTTTTACATGGGGCTAATAATTATTATCTTTAAAAAATAGCCCCTTTATTGGAGCTCCCTATAGATGTTCTCCGGTCCCTGTTTCAAATGAGGGGTGGGCGTGTCCTGCCAGAATATTAGGAGGGGGACAGCCAATCACAGCCCTGCAGTCACACACATAGTTCCCTATCAGGTCCTGCTAGCTGCTGATTGGTTCGTGTCCTACAGTGCAGTGAGCTGAGTGCACAGCCTGGGAATTCAGGGAGCAGCAAGTGGAAGAGAAGGGCGGGATTATTAGGGTTTTTGCAGAAATATTCAATAAATCAGCCTGAAACACTACTTTTTTAAGCACAATTCTTCTATATCTAAATGAGTATAATGCACTGGTACGTCTTGTTTAAATGTCTCCTTTAAAAACAAACGTATATTAAACACTCAAATCCACACAATTAAAAAATATAAGAACATCATTGATAAACGAATATCCCACGTGCATTGTTCATATCTGTGAGGGCTGAAGCATCACAATGTAGGGAGTTATAGTTCAACTGCTTCACACATGTTAAGAGCAGTCCCAAATGGGGAAATAAAAGTTCATCCATCAGATTATAAAACAGTCACTTGTATAGACACACGTGGAGCTCCACATAATTCCGATGAGATGACTTTAGATATAAAGTACAATTAGTTTACAAGAAAAATCTCCCACAGCTTTGCCCAAGTCTCTATGAAGATTATTTGTGGGCTCCCCAACATACTGATACTCTGATACTCTGATACTCCAGAGATGCTGCTGAGAAATGGATCAACTCAATGTTGTAACTAATGTAGGAAATAGTAACAGTTCAGAATCTCTACTTCAATTTCCTGAGCTGCCAGACTGAGACACGAACAGTAAACTTCGATTTTGGAAAAACGGTAAAAAAATAAAAAACAGAAAGTAATTGAAAAAAAGTCTTTAACGTGAACACAATTGAACTGGAAAAAAGTGTTTGGAAGGTGAACTTCTCCTTAGACCCCTTAGGCAGAGACACTCGCTCAGATTTGGGGAGATAGCCGCCCGGCGATAAACTGCTTCTTCTTCGGGCGACTAATCTCCCCAAACTGCCTCCCGTCCGCTAGAATGAAAATCGCCGGCGGGATGGCACTTCGTTTGATGAAGCGCTCTGATTGTCATCCCACCGGCGATTTACATTCTAGTGGACGGGAGGCAGTTTGGGGAGATTAGTCGCCTGAAGAAGAGCAGATTTGTTGCTGGGCGACTAATCTCCCCGAATCTGAGAGAGTGTATCTGATCTTAGACTTCACAATTTTCACAGGAATAGTTTCCTTTAATTGAAGCCCCTCCTCTTGGATTTAAAGGACCAGTAACAGCAAACATTTTCTAAAAAAGTTATGTTAGTATGCTACAGAAAAAAAAAAGACGCCAACACATATTAAACTTGAAAATCGCTAAGTCTTTATTAAGAAATAACTTACCGAAACTCCGCTTTAGCTCCTCTTCAGAAACGCTGACAGGGCGACGATCCATCGTGCAACGCTCCATTTCTCCCTCCCTGACTATCTCCTGTAAGGAGGAGCAAATGGAGCTTCACACGATGGATCGTCCAATCGCCTTTTCGTAAGCGGAGTTCCGGTAGTTATTTCTCAATAAGACTTTTAAAGTGACTTTAAAGTTTGATATTTGTTGGTGTCTTTTTTTTTTCGTAGCATACTAACACATTTGTTGTTGTTACTGGTCTTTTAATTTCTTTTGTTTCATAAACACTGAATGAACGAATTTATCCCCCACCTGTGTTACTTCTAGAGATGCACCAAATCCACTATTTTGGATTTGGCCGAACCCCCTAATCCTTTGCGAAGGATTCGGCCAAATAGCGAACTGGATCCTAATTGCATATGCAAATTAGGGGTGGGAAGGGAAAACATTTTTTACTTCCTTGTTTTGTGACACGCAATTTCCCTCCCTGCCCCAATTTGCATATGCAAATTAGGATTCGGTCGGGCCGGGCAGAAGGATACGGTCTAATCCGAATCCTGCTGAAAAAGTCCGAATCCTGGCTGAATCCCGAACCGAATCCTGGATTCACTGCATCTCTAGTTACTTCCTGACCTTCTTGGAGGATGGGCCAGAATTTATCCAAAATCCTCCTAATCTCATTCCATTGTCACATGTAGTTCTCGTAGATTGTAAGTTATTTATTCATTTATTTGGGTAGAAGTGATGTGTGGGCTGAACTCGCTGATCCTCTTATGGGTCGCGGGTGAGTTTGGCTTGAGCTCCTCTGTCTGTTCTCCTGCCCAAAACCTTTAACTGTCGGCTTCCAACTTCCTGTTTTATACAGCGCTGTGAAATATGTTAGCGCTATAATTTATACAGCGCCTGCCCCACCCCTTTTGTGACATCATCGTCAGGGCTATAAATGGAGGCGGGTCGGGAAGGCGCCAGAGGGGGCATTTGCCTCTGAGGTGGGGACCCTTTGGAAGCTCCCCGTTATCTGATGTTTGTATTTTATATAATTCAGAGACCAGTTACCTCACTAATAAATCCTTAAATCAAGAAACGGAAGCAAATGGCACCTGGAGTCATATGTGAGGACTAGATCCTGATTATTCTGATTAAGTGTTTTTACATCTCGAGATCTCCGTGAATTCCCTCTCATTATAGTAAAAATAAGGCTGATCCCAATGTTATTAATAGGGAAAATGAATATAGGAAGGCCGGTATTTTTTTCCAGAAAAGGTGTGAGAAATCTCTCCCATATTATCAGGACCTGGTTAATATAACGGAACCAAAGGGTCACCCCCCATCCTCTGCCGTGTCTCCCCCCCATCTCCCCAGTTATAATCAGACATAGGAGGGGTGCAGGTGGCCCCCATCGCTGTTTGTCTGATCTGTCGGGAAACTCCCTGTGAAATTTGAACTATTCTCCAATATAAATGTGTATATATATTTATATATGGGGGGGGTATATTAAGCAGCAGATACACAGGGATGGAGACACATTAGATTGTGGGGTTCTATGTTGCTCCCCGTGTTTAACTAGGGAATAAATCTCATGTTACAATGTTGCTTTTCTGCAATGTTCCAGGTTATCCAAGCGACGATTGAGAAGCACAAACAGAACAGCGAAACCTTCAGGGCGTTTAACAATTCCTTTTCCAGAGAAGACGATCATTGCCCTGACTCACCGGTGAGTGGGAAACGTCCTACTGATTCCCCTGTGTCTCTCTTGTCTGATCTTTCCATGAAAACCTCCCGAGTGTCTCCAAAGAGCCCCCAAAATCTTCTGCTTAGTGAGTAACATTACATGAGACTTGTGTTTGTTTTCTCCTTGTACAGCAGCCTGTGTCTTCCTTCTGCTCTCTAACCTGCTCTCCATACACTCAATAATCACTGAGCAGCTTGATAACTCCCTGCAGCTTATTAACTCCTCTGCAGCTTAATAACTCCCTGCAGCTAATAACTCCCAGCAGCTTGAATAACTCCCAGCAGCTTGAATAACTCCCAGCAGCTTGAATAACTCCCAGCAGCTTGAATAACTCCCAGCAGCTTGAATAACTCCCAGCAGCTTGAATATCTCCCAGCAGCTTGAATATCTCCCAGCAGCTTGAATATCTCCCAGCAGCTTGAATAACTCCCAGCAGCTTAATAAGTCCCAGCAGTTTAACAACTCCCAGCAGCTTGAATAACTCCCAGCAGCTTGAATAACTCCCTGCAGCTTGACATCTCCCAGCAGCTTAATAACTCCCTGCAGTGTAGTAACTCCCTGCAGCTTGACAACTCCTAGAAGCTTAATAACTCCCAGCAGCCTAGTACCTCCCAGCAGCTTAATAACTCCCTGCAGCTTGTTAACTCTCTGCAGCTTCAATACTCCCTGCAGCTTAATAACTCCCTGCAGCTTAATAACTCCCTGCAGCTTAATAACTCCCAGCAGCTTGAATAACTCCCAGCAGCTTGAATAACTCCCAGCATCTTAATAACTCCCAGCAGCTTGAATAACTCCCAGCAGCTTGAATAACTCCCAGCAGCTTGAATAACTCCCAGCAGCTTGAATAACTCCCAGCAGCTTGAATATCTCCCAGCAGCTTGAATATCTCCCAGCAGCTTGAATATCTCCCAGCAGCTTGAATAACTCCCAGCAGCTTAATAAGTCCCAGCAGCTTGAATAAGTCCCAGCAGCTTGAATAAGTCCCAGCAGCTTGAATAACTCCCAGCAGCTTGAATAACTCCCAGCAGCTTGAATAACTCCCTGCAACTTGATAACTCCCTGCAACTTGATAACTCCCTGCATGCTCCGGGTGGCTGATCCAGTAACACATCAGTATATGGGCTATAACTTCTCCTATATAGTGTGTTGCTGTACATGCGGCTAAACACAGCAGCCAGAAAATAAGCCTTTTTTTAACCTTAGTTACCCTTTACTCTCTATACTATAAAGAATATCAGCAGACTCTGCAGGTTAATAGAAACTCGGCCCAGATTTGTATAAACGGAGCTTCTTTGTCTTCTTTATGATCAGTGAATCTCATTAGAGACTTGAGTGTTTCGGGCGCCAGTGGAAGGAAATATTTTGTGTATTGGACCCGTTCTAGTTCCAGTCCAGCCATAAATTCTCCCCAATTACAGCTCGGAGATATTTAATTACTTTTTACACTTCTCAGGAAAATGAACCCGGTGTAATTGCCTCTTAAATCTATAGAAATGTGTTCAGTGTTTAATTGGTTTCCATAATTTGCCCAGAGAGTCGGAGTCTGTAATAAATCTGCCCTGAGACATAAACCTCTCGCTGCGACTGTTTCACTGTAACTGAAGAATTCCCGGCGTCTGAATGAGACTGGCACTGCCCATATTAGTGAGGCCAATCAGAGCGCTGCCAGGGATCCTCATCACATTCTAATAGAAATGGCTGGAGAGTAACACTGAGATTTCTTATTCCCTCTGTAGGTCGCAGGCTCGGGGGGCCCCTGTGATTACTCCTCCTCGGGGATGGAAGGCTGCGGCTCTCCTGGAGGGGTAGGTTTTCCCTTCCTTGCACAGACTTTGTCACATGTTTCGTTTTTAAAAACGCACGGCTGAGCGTAAATACGCCACTAAAACCGCACACATATGATATTATGCGTTTTTTCTGCCAGTGGTTTTCATTTCCCAACATGCATTTCTGTGTTTTCTCGTTCCCCACAATTCCACTCAGAAGATTTCTAGTAAACTTTTGTGAAAACAATTTACATGCAGAATAAAGCCGTACTGCTCGTACGCAGCGTAATCGTGTCACCAGCATACAACGCCGTAAATACGTATATGTGAAATCCACCTCGTGAGAATGTTGAAAATACGCAGCGTATTTCAGCGAAGTATATTTCCAAACCTGCAGATCCCATAGACTTTAATAATGGCATTTCCTCCGCGTATTGGCGTTTCTGCTAAAAAAACCGCAAATTACTGGCGTCTTGTGGCGGATGTTGGCTCGCAAGCGCCCCGCGGGAATTGCTACAGTGCGTATTCCATTGTTTTCCAATAGGGCTTCATTTTGTGCGTATTTACGCTCGGCTGTACGTTTTTAAAAACACAAAGTAAAAACGCCACGTATGACCTTGCCTTAAGCTCACGGCTCATGTATCAGAATGTCTGTAGTAATGGGCTCATATATAAACACTGGGCAGATTTGCACCGGGGCAGTAACCCATAGCAACCAATCAGTGATTAGCTTTTTTCAGTCAGCCGCAAGGTAGACACTGAAAGCAATCATCTGATTGGTCGTCATTGGTTACTGCCCCGGTGCTAATTTGCCCACTGTTGATAAATGAGCCCCAATGAGTGTTGCTTTCTCACTGGGGTCCCATACAATACAATAGTGTCACTAATAAGCTGCTAATATGATGAAATGGAAATAACGCACCTGCTGGTCAGTTCTGACAGTGCCTGAGCTGATCCCCATGATATTCACACTGTGGGGCAGATTTACCTAGGTTCGAATATCGAGGGTTAATTAACCCTCGATATTCGACTCCCAAATTGAAATCGTTTGACTTTGAATATCGAAGTCGAAGGATTTAGCGCTATTCCTACGATCGAACGATCGAAGGAATAATCGTTCGATCGAACGATTAAATCCTAATCCATCGATCGAAGGATATTCCCTCGATCAGAAAATTGTTAGGAAGCCTATGGGGACCTTCCTAACTAACATTGGCCTCGGTAGGTTTTAGGTGGCGAACTAGGGGGTCAAAGAATTTTTTTAAAGAGACAGTACTTTCGACTATCGAATGGTCGAATAGTCGAACGATTTTTAGTTCGATTCGAAGTCGAAGGTCGTAGTTGAAGGTTGAAGTAGCCAATTCGATGGTCGAAGTAGCCAAAAAAAAAAACATTCGAAATTTTAACTATTTTCCTTTATTCCTTCACTCGAGCTAAGTAAATGGGCCCCTGTATCTCTATCATCCCCTTTTATTACACTGAAATGTCATTTTGCTTTTGACAAAAGGGGACAAGTGTTTAATCTAATCATATCTTGGCACCCCGGGCAAAATCACAGTATGGGCAAATTTTTTCGCCTCGTTCGCCGAAAAAAATGACGCCCATAAACTTGCATGGAGACGTGCGTCAAAAAAAAAGATGCGCGACAAAATAATTTCACCACGTGACAAAATTTTTTTGACGCCCATAGACTTTAATGGGCGTCTGCGACATTTCGCCGGCGGCGAATTTTTGGCGAAACGAAATTCCTAGCAACTTTGCAATTGGTCCTCGTTATTTATATTTCATAGTTTTTGAGTTATTTGCCTTGGGTTTTTTTTGTGTCTCTTTTCAGCTTTCAAAGGAGGGTCACTGACCCCATCTAAAAACAAATACTCTGTAAGGCTACAAATGTATTGTTATTGTTACTTTTTATTCCTCATCTTTCTATTCAGGCCTCTCCTATTCATATTCTCTCAAATCAATGCATGGTTGCTAGGGGAATTTGGATTCTAGCAACCAGATGGCTGAAATTACAAACTGGAGAGCTGCTGAATAAAAAGCTAAATAAGTCAAAAACCACAAATAAAAAAAAAAAAACCTCTCTACATCAAACAGTTCATTTAAAGGTGAACAACCCTTTTAAGAAACTCTGATGTATATTTCCTGAATTCACCAGCAGGTGGCAGTGATACTCAAGCAGCCCAATGGCGTCTGTTTATTACAAGGGTATTTGTGTCTACAATATTGTCTAATTAACACATTTCCTACTTGTAAATCATTTGCTGAACATTGGGTTGGACTTGGCAGAACACTTGTAGTTTGAGGGCACGGGCTAAAAATACTGTTTCTCATTTTCACCCACACCCACACGCCAGCAGCCTGGGGGGCTTTTCATTTGTCGTAAACTCTTCTTTAAAGGGGAAGTGTTACTACAATTCAAGTAGCAGTTATATGCAGTGTGTTTAGGTACAAGGCAACAACAATCTGTATGTGCAGCCAATAAATATTAAACTCTATAGATTTGGGGTGACATTGTGGGTGAGCGGGTGCTGTGAGATTCACATTTTATTCCACATGTTCTTTATCTTCTCTACAGGCAGATTCCCTCCGAAAATCCTCCAAGATAAAGCGGGAGAAGGAGAAGCAGAACTGCAAGGGCTGCGGGGAAAGTTTTCACTCCATAACGAAGCGCAGGCACCACTGCAAGCAATGCGGCGCCGTGAGTCATATCCAGCAGTGACGCTTTGTTATAGAGCAGCGCATCCCCTGCAGTCTGGGCAAAAAGGGGGCCATTAGGGGTCATGGATAGTAGTAGGGGTCCCCAGCCTGTGACCTGCTGCACTTACACTACAACTCCCAGCATCCTTAGTAAACAACACAATAATTAACCCCTTGGGCCTTTACAGTATCTCCTAGACTCCAGTACGTGAGAATATTAAATAGATTTTGCCCATATATAGGTCTCTATCCTTTCCTGCACTGATTTCCCAGGGGAAAGTGCCGCACATTAAACTGTAATTAGAAGAAATTAATTTTAGTCTTTCATTGAGCAAGATGCAGATTTTATGGCCTTTAATCCTTTGCAGGAGATCAGAATGGAGCCGGGATAATAATTTTTTGGTTATTTCCTCCAATTTCAGGTGATTTGTGCCAAGTGCTCCGAGTTTAAGCTGCTGGCGGAAAACAGTCGACATAACCGGGTCTGTAAGGAATGTTTCCCTCTGGTTTCGTCTGTTCCTGGAAGTCCAGGGGGCTCCGCAGATTTGGGGGAATCGAAGAGGAAAGTGGAGGTAAGGATAAAAGACTCGGCTCTGGGGCAAATTACTTGGGCTACTATGAGGCAGATCTGCCTTGGTTCATATTTTGTGCTTCTATAGCAGCCCAAGGCAACCACAACCCTTTAGCAGTAAAGATCTGTGTCTCCAAAGATGCCCCAGTAGCTCCCCATCTTCTTTTCTGCTGATTCACTGCACATGCTCTGTGCTGCTGTCACTTACTGAGCTTAGGGAGCCACTCACAATATACAGTACACATAGAATAGAAATGTCACAATATAAGGCTGATTAGTAATTAATACACATAATTACTACATGGCAGCACAGAAACCAGTGCAATTAGCATCAGAATTGAATAATCAGCAAACCTGTAGCATCAGCTTATATTACAGCCAGGGAAGCTCATTTTCTGCTGGATAATTAGTGACGAGCCCTAAGCTTAGCTCCTCCCCAGAAGCCCAGAGCCCACTGAGCATGTGCAGTGCCACTGACTCACAGAAGATTTCTAAGAAGATCAGGAGATGAGAAGCTGCTGGGGGGGGCTATACTGGATCATTACTGTTATAGGGCTGCTACATATATATATATATATATATATATATATATATATATATATATATATATATATACGGTATATATATATATATATATATATATATATATATATATATATATATACAGCATTTCTAGCATTTCACCCCATTTAACCCTTTTGTGTCAGGGTGCTAACGTTAACTAAGTCAGTAAAAGACAGGGAGCCCTTCCCATAGAGAAGCGATGGCTTTATTGGGATCCTGTAATTTACTGTGTCATCTTTAGCCGCAAATCGACCACTTGTTCTCATTCCCCTCTGTGGGAGTTTAATAAGGATAAATGTAGCACATTTATGGGGTGATTAAAGTGATTTAGTGAGCGCTGAGCTTTATGCCCGGCATCTACTGACTCTTCTCTAATTTCTCTTTCTTTATAGAAGCAAAATTCCTTATCTCCGGAAAACTGCGTGTTCAGCAGTAACCTCCTGTACCTGGAGAAGGGGAAGACGTGGATGAAAGTGTGGGTGTCTGTCCCCAGGAATGAGCCCCTTGTCATGTACCTCCAGGGGAGCGGCCAGGTGAGAGCTTTATCTGGGAGGGGCCTGTTACATTTTGGGCAGCTGGGGATTATGGGAGTTAAAGAGTCAAAGTTGTGAAAAGAGAATAAAGTTGGATGCACCCCCTATAGATCATTCAGGGGGTACAGGGTCTGGAGTCACTCTGCATTGAGCACAGGGTTAATGGACGGAAAGAGGGACACCTACCTGCCACCCCTCATGAATAGATCATTACCAAGCACAGGCAGTCCTGTATTCATGGAGGTACCTGCAGGTTTTAGTGTTTTATTTTGGACCCATGTCAATCCATATAATAAAACCCCAATTCTGACTCGTCCCCCTTTACTTCTCTCTTCCCTCCCTACCCCTGTCTTTAACACCGACCTTCACGCTTAGTGTTGCCTGTTTGCACCTTTATATACAGGAATAATGATAATCGAAGCTCTTGGAAGTATTAATTATTAAAGCCTATACATTTCTGTATTTAAGAAATTCTCCTCAGGGTGCCGGAGCTGTGAGCTCAATGTTCCGGAATGCAGGGACAGGGCATTGGGCCGGTTCTGTAGAGCGACTGCTGGAGATGAAGAGATGCCTCACGTGTCTGTTCATTTTCCATCCGCAGTCGTCGGCAGGTCACACCGTGGGGCATTTAATGGCCAGACATAAAGTTCATGAGTCGTTTCTCAGCCTGTCCCCGGCCTGATGAATAATTGGATTTTAAGAGGCAAATAAGTTTTTTTTAAGGATTTGCTCAAAGTTGTTTTATGTCCACAAGCCTCTCAGTCTTATAAATGAACCATAAACCCATTTAATGCCGAATTTACCAACACCGAACTGTCTCTGCTCCCGCAGAATAAATTGCGCTTCCTTCCCTGTCCTGCCCAATACTCTTCCCACCTGAAACCACTTCCCTGGAGGGTAAGAGAGAGAGACGCTGCCCAATACAGGCCCAGAATCTGTTCTCACCAAATCATGTCGTTGGGTTCTTTTCACTCCGTGGGTGGATCCTGATCAAACTGGATTTGCCAATTTATTCAGTGTTGTTCCAGAAATCAAATAAAATAAACAGAGAAGCCGAGTCTGTGCCCAACTGCCCAACTTATCTCTTCCCTGTGGCCCAATAAAGACCTGGCTGGCAGTTAGTGTAGAAGGTTAAACAGATCGGGAGGAGAAGAGGCAAAAAAGAGAATTTCTCTGATGTTTCCAATTTCCTTTTTCAATTTGTCGGCAGAAATATTCCCTTTGTTCTTCAGATAATGAGTAATGAATTTATTGCAGAATTACTTACCTCTGGCAAAGAACATTGGCTTCTTCCTTTGTACTGAAATCTCTTCTCACCCAGAAATTTGCACTTGTGAATTCTGTTCACTAATGAATGACATTAAACTATAAATATTTCTATATCCAGCACTTTATAACTGGCTCTGTCGCTGCTCAAGGAACTGCCATGTAATATTGTATAATTAGACTTTTCTTTATTCCTGTAAATACTCTTATAATATACAAATATTAAGCAGTGATATTTATATACATATTAATATATGTGATACTCTGATAATTAGTGTTCCCTGTATAACTCTGATACTTTATATGGTCACAGAACAACCCCTCAGTGACTTCTAATATCCTTATAATTTACAGTAGGAGGTACATTATCCCTTATAATACATGAGTGATACTCAGAGTTCCCTGTATAACTCAGCCTGCAGCCTTGTGTCTTTATATGGTCACAGAACAACCCCTCAGTGACTTCTAATATCCTTATCATTTACAGTAGGGGGTACATTATCCCTTATAATACATGATTGATACTCAGAGTTCCCTGTATAACTCAGCCTGCAGCCCTGTGCCTTTATATGGTCACAGAACAACCCCTCAGTGACTTCTAATATCCTTATAATTTACAGTAGGAGGTACATTATCCCTTATAATACATGATTGATACTCAGAGTTCCCTGTATAACTCAGCCTGCAGCCTTGTGCCTTTATATGGTCACAGAACAACCCCTCAGTGACTTCTAATATCCTTATCATTTACAGTAGGGGGTACATTATCCCTTATAATACATGAGTGATACTCAGAGTTCCCTGTATAACTCAGCCTGCAGCCTTGTGCCTTTATATGGTCAGAGAATAACCCTTCAGTGACTTCTAATATCCTTATCATTTACAGTAGGGGGTACATTATTCCCTGTATTGTTTTTTTTTACCATAAATACAATAATTATTGTTACTGTGTCTGTTGGTTTATTCAGTAGAGCAAAACAATGATTTAATCTATGTCCATGTTACCCTTTATTTCAGGAGGGGAAGAGCCCTCGGGCAATACCACTGCCGGGATATGATGTGAGTTTGCCGAGTGCTGGCGATAAGGTGGACTTGAAACACGTATTTAAATTATCCCAGTCGCAGCAAACTCTGTTTTTCAGCGCAGAGGATGAAGATTTGCTCCAGAAATGGAGGGCGATTCTCAGCAAAGCCTCTAGAGGTGACACCTCCATTACGGCAGAGGATCCAGAAAAGCTCTAGAGACTCTTGTAATGAACTAAATGATGATGAACTATAAATCTCCACTAGGACCTTGGAGAGATGCACTTTGTCCTGCACGTGTTTGCTACAACCTCTCCAGCTATGACTGACTTGCACAGGGTACTGGGAGTTGTAGCAGGAGGTGGAGAAGGGGTTGTTGGCTGTTTGTGTCTGTATCAATAGGAAACCAGTTGTTTGTATGTCCAGTTATATGTCTGTGTCAAGTTCCCTTTGTATAATGATGTTTTGAGCTCATTTGGGACGGAAGGTCGGAGCCAAAATATTCCAATTCATTCCACATGGTCCATCTCTCCCGCACTGTTCTATATATGTGTATTTAAATAAGGAGAATCCCACATATTGTTCCAGTGCTGGTTGTATATGTGAATAGTTATAAAGATTATTAAATCTCTTTATGTCAGAGTAATAAAAGCACAAGACATGAGATCCACATGGAGCTGAAAGGACTGGTATCAAAGTTCTGTCTCAGTAGGAGCCTCAACTTCTGCTCATCATGAGAATTCAGCCAAGGAGCAAGCTGGAGATACCCACTGTGTGTTGATTTCTATAGTCAGTCTGTCTGTCCAACCATCAGCTTTGATGATAATAATAAAGGGGAACCAGCTCCCAGGGTTGAAGAAGTCCAGATCCCATCAGCAGAAGGCACTTCTTCTTGTCTCAGTTGGTGGACACTTGGGCTGTTAAGTGGCTTCCACTCTTGTGGCATAAATAACATCCCGGAGCCATTTAATGGAGATGGGATGAAGTTGCAGGTGTAACTGCCAGGTTGTGGTGGCAAATCTTCCTTTGTGTGAGGGGTCATCCAAGATGCTGCCAACTCCAACTGCGAAGAATGTGGTAAAGTGTTTATTAAGGAAGGAAACTGCTACGGTTGTGGAAGATGAGGATGGTGCATAGAACAAGTCCAGAAGGACTCCATTTGTCCTGCCCGAGCACCAGCAGCTAGAGATGTTGACCCAAGTCAAGACAAGTCAAAGGAAGTTCATGTAGGGTTGACTCCTTTCTGGGGAATATACTTCCCATCTTTATCTCTTTCTTCTCTACCCATAATGTTGGCACAAAGTATCATTTTTCTAGAACTCACCATCCAGGTGGAAACCCTACGAAATGTTGCTGTGTTGGTTTCATGTATTACCCACAAGTCCAAGGAGGGAGCGACCAGGGAGACTCCTTTAAGGTTGCCTTGGTCACACCAAAAAAGGAAAACCTCATTAGAGGGAATTGTGACTTTAAATAAAGAATGTGCAAGTTGAAGTAGGCCACTTGCTAGAACCTACTCTAATTGGACTTGCCCAGCCTAGTGTTGGTCATTAAAGGCACCTTTGCTTAGCGGGTTGCCCTGTGATATCTCTTTAGATGCCCAGATACTGATGTGTAGAGGGTCAGTGTAATTGTGTGGGTCTACTGAATGTGTCTTCCTTTAGGAATATGGGCTTACTGGTTTTGATGTGAAGAGTTAGAAATGCGATGCTCTCTTGTGTTTTATTGGACTAAGACTGGGTCTCTGTGTTATGAGCTGTTGTCTGAGGCCTAAAGGTTCTTTACTTGGGCAGAGGATGATCTAATTGACCTGCTGAGCTCTGTGGGACGTGTAGTCCTCATTTGTTATATATCTGGGTCAGGCCAATGTATGTGACATCCCCAATGCTCCATATCCCCTGGTGCCCCCCCTCGGATAACTTGTTCCATAGTTTTACAGGAGAATAATAAGTGGATTATTACACCCATGTGTCATGTGATTTCCTGCATTATTCCTGTGGCCCCTGGAGTGACCTTGCTGATTGGACGGTACCGGAGCCACAGACCAAGCACCTTTCGCATGTTTCCTGGACATAGAAATGTTTTATATAACGTGTGTGTTCTGCAGCGGTTTTAACGCAACTGGGAAGTTGTTTTGTTTTTTTTTTTAATTATTATCGGATAATCTGTGAGTTTATTTATGATTTGTAAATAAGGTTATATAAATATTTTCAAATGTTTAAAAAAAAATAAGCTAATAAAAGTTTTAGCACAGACTGACGTGTTTTTTTGTTGTCTGGAGACTTTGTATTGCTGTCATTTCCTTCAATAAATTAAAGGGGTTGTTCACCTTCATATTAACTGTTAGTATGATGTAGAGAGGGATATTCTGAGACAATTTGCAATTGGTTTTAATTTTTTATTATTTGTGGTTTTTGAGTTATTTAGCTTTTTGTTCATTTTGCAATTTCACCAATCTGGTTGCTAGGGTCCTAATTCCCCTAACAACCATGCACTGATTTGAATAAGAGACTGGAATATGAATAGGAGAAGCCTGAATAGAAAGATGAATAAAAAAAAGTACCAATAACAATACATTTGTAGCCTTACAGAGCATTTGTTTTTTAGATGGGGTCAGTGACCCCCATTTTGAATGCTGGATGAGTCAGAAGAAAAAGGCAAATAATTAAAAAAATTATAGAAAAAATAAATAAAGAAGACCAATTGAAAAGTTGCTTAGAATTGACCATTCTATATCATACTAAAAGTTAACTTAAAGGCAAACCACCCCTTTAAAGGTTGTTAAATGCTGTTCCAATTGGCTGATACAATTAGTTGATCCATTTCTCAGTAGGATCTATGGGGAATATAAGAGCAACTATTGTATCAATTCTAACAGTTGCCTTTAATGTCACTCAGGGATTCTGCTCAGCAGGGACAAACACATGGATCAACTCATGGATCAGTTACAGGGTCGCTGACCCCCCCTCCCCAGAGGTGGTTCACAAACACATAAACGTTACACTTCAATATTAGAAAAAATTGGAAAAAGTATTTCTTAAAACTGAACGGAGAAAGTTTAGGAAGGTGATTCCCTAATGGGAATCCTTGGTTTATGTTCCGTAACTGTGAAATGGATCATGATCCAAAAGCTTCTCGTTTGACCCCTTGGGTTGTTGTCTCAGGAGCTTCCCATTGTTCTCCGTGTGTTTGATGGTGGAAATGATGGCGATTGAGGTGCCCCCTCCGCCCCCCACACACCAACATCAGACAGAAGAAAGACCGGTGAGGAGCATTGTGGGACCTTCCAAGGGGTCGGCTGTAGATCTGATGTTGGAGAGAGTCTGGGGGCTCAACACATGAGATGGATCAGCTGAGAGGTGGGTCATAAATCCTAACGGCAAGTCTGGTCAGCACCAAATCTACCAGTGGGGTATTAAAGGGATACTGTCATGGGAAAAAACATTTTTTTCAAAATGAATCAGTTAATAGTGCTGCTCCAGCAAAATTCTGCGCTGAAATCCATTTCTCAAAAGAGCAAACAGATTTTTTTATATTTAATTTTGAAATCTGACATGGGGCTAGACGTATTGTCAATTTCCCAGCTGCCCCAAGTCATGTGACTTGTGCTCTGATAAACTTCAATCCCTCTTTACTGCTGTACTGCAAGTTGGAGTGATATCACCCCCCTCCCTTTTCCCCCCCCAGCAGCCAAACAACAGAACAATGGGAAGGTAACCAGATAGCAGCTCCCTAACACAAGATAACAGCTGCCTGGTAGATCTAAGAACAACACTCAATAGTAAAAACCCATGTCCCACTGAGACACATTCAGTTACATTGAGAAGGAAAAACAGCAGCCTGCCAGAAAGCATTTCTCTCCTAAAGTGCAGGCACAAGTCACATGACCAGGGGCAGCTGGGAAATTGACAAAATGTCTAGCCCCATGTCAGATTTCAAAATTGAATATAAAAAAATCTGTTTGCTCTTTTGAGAAATGGATTTCAGTGCAGAATTCTGCTGGAGCAGCATTATTAACTGATTCATTTTGAATAAAAAATTTTTTTTTGCCATGACAGTATCCCTTTAAGAACAACCCCTTTCCATTATTTCCCTACACTAATAACCCCCGACACAAAATAAACTCCACATTCAAGTCCATTAATAATAAAACCAGCTCTGGGTTGGGTTAATAACTAAAGAGAAGATTTACGGCTGATTTTGATGGAATTTATCACGCACGCTGCTCGCTAGATGACATTCCTTACGGTAATTTAATATCCAAGTTCACGTTAAGCAGCAAAAGACACTTTAGAGTCAATTGCTAATTCCGCGATTTACAGCCCATTTATTCATCACCACACAGTTTAATGTCCCCTTTCTGCTGCTCACCCTGATCCTCTTGTTGCTCCATTGCTGCCCGGGGTTTAGGCGAGGAATTAAAATGAATATAAAATGATTGGACATAAACTGTGTCTGTAGGTAGTGAGATATAAATGAAGAAGTCGGTTGGCACTGACTACATACCCCCCAACTGACCCTTTTTCGGAGGGACAGTCCCTCTTTTGACAGCTCAACCCGCAGTCCCTCATTTGTACTGGAAAGTCCCTCTTTTCTCTGCACTGAACAGCCAGGAAAAGAAACATTGGCGCAAATTCACTAAGCGCCGAAGCGCCAAAGGCTAGCGTTAATTCGCTAGCGTTTGGCATTTTTCGTTCAAATTTCGCGCAAATTCACTAACGAACGCTGGCGTAGTTTCGCTAGTGTTACTTCGCACCCTTACACCAGGCGAATTTTCGCTAGCGACATAACTACGCAAATTCACTAACTTGCGCAGTGTACTGAACGCTACCTTTTATGCTAGACTTCGCCACCTCAGACCAGGCGAAGCGCAATAGAGTAGATAGGGATTGCTTCAAAAAAAGTCAAAAGTCCCAAAAAACGCTGGCGTGTTTTCTACATGATGGGTGATAGGCTGAAAAAGATCGAAAATATTTTTGGGGCTCCCCTCCTTCCCCCCTACATTTCCTGACTCATGGCAACTTACCTAGACAGTGGGCACATGTGTAGGGCAAAATAACATTTTTATTTGCTGATTTGAAGGTTTTCTCGGCATTTGTAGTGCTGATACGTATTCCTCCATTGAAATTTGAATTTTGCGCCGTATGCAAATTAGCCTTCACTAGCGTAACTTCGCTTTACATAGCGAATCAACGCTAGCGCAACTTCGCAACCTTACGCTACCCCTGTGCGCAACTTCGGATTTTAGTGAATTTGCGGAGCGCTAGCGAAACTACGCCTGGCGAAGTGCGGCGAAGTTGCGCCTGGCGCAACTTCGCATCTTAGTGAATTTGCCCCAAAGTTTCTCACTTAATTGGCTTTTAGCAGAGAGCCCAGAACAGCTAACAGGTGCAAATAAGATACTTCGTAACAATTTTGAGACACAAAAACACAGTTTAGATAAGGAGAAATATTTTCAAACTTTCATAACCTGCCAAATTTTGTAAAACAAACATGGTAATTAGGGGGTGTGGCCACAGAAAGGGGCGTGCGGAAAAATTTTTTTGTCCCTCTTTTTACTTCCAACATGTTGGGAGGTATGTACTATACACGGCCTATTCCCCCTGGATGCCAGTCCAGATACATAAGATCTTCTGCCAGGACCAACCGATATCTAAACAAACCGCTCTCTGTGATGCACCAAAACGGACACCATTTGTAATTTGGAAGTTTATTCAGATTATTCACTTCTTCTTCATTGTTTGTGGTCACATGGGTGTGTCTCAATGAGGCAGAAACGATGGAATCCGCTGAAAGGTGAACTTCAGTTTAGTGGCACAAGACATTCTGTTTGATGCAATGAACTGTTTGCTCTTTGTAAGTCATAGGAAGCCCTACTGGTTCCACCGTTACCCAATGAGAATGTTCACAAACCAGTGAAGTTCAAGGCTCCTTGTAGGTCCAGCCATTGCCCAGAGACCCCCTTGGTTGTCTACTCTTTGGTCAGGGCCCTTCTTTCAATGTCATATTCAATTCTGTATACACGTAGATGTAGGCAGCCAATACATTTTCACCCCAAATGCCACCATAACTGCCTTTTAAATTGGGCTTTCAGGTGTATCTAGGAGAGCAAAGGCCCCTTCTCCACAATTCTCATCCTAGATGGCCTTCAGGCTGAGTCAGGACCAGATTGGAACACTGAGAAAAATCCCAATGGGCCCCGGGCTCCTCTGTTGAATTCCAATATGGCTGCCCACATAGAGGTGTCCCACATTTGCTGATAAAGTTAAGCCCCTGATGTGCTGCTGGGGGTCCTGCGGCCACACATTTGGACCACCAGACCCCAGCTTTATGTTTGCCTTAGGCTGCAGATTTTATAGCAATGGAAACTGGAGGTAGGAGGTTTCTGGTGGGCCCCAGGTACCCCAGTCTGACACTGGGCTGAGTCTTTTTTGCCACTGCTCTGGGCCATTCCCGAGTTTGGGAATCACTGGTCTAAACCAACCTGCACAAGGTCTGCACCTATAGTATCTGTATAACATGTTAGTGGGTCAACTAATTTATGACACCACCAGAATATTCATTGAGGTGCAGCTTGCATGCTTGCTCCAGTTCATATAAGAGACAAAGAAGCTCCTCCTGTTTGTTCATCTGAGCTCTATTTAAGCGTAACTTCCCCTTTAAATTCCAGGCACAATCCACTCATTTCAATTTGAGTAATTGCAAAAGGAACAGCGAAAAAGGCGAAATGAATCAGTGACGCACGGCGGCAAAACTGCAATAAAACCATCTTTGTAGCTCCGACGATATATTAGTATATTTCCCTTTGTTATTATCTCCGAGGAGCCATCGCCCCAGCTCTCCCCCCTTCTTTCCGTGCGCTGAAACATTTATTACAGAATATTTAATGGAGCGGATTCATTTTGAATGTATCCGTCAGGTCGATAAGACCTTTAAATGCCTCCTATTGGGCAGATTTGGATTTAATTAACTGCTCAGGAAACTTCATTTGTTGGTGCTTAGAAGAATATTTCTGAGAAATGGAGATTTCAGCGCAGGTTTCCTACTGTCTCCTTCTTTTAGTTGTCATGATAATTGCACTTGTTTGCCGCTCGCTACATCAGAACTACCTGCCCTGGACGATTCATTTTCTGCATGATGATGATGATGATGATGATGATGAAGATGGGAGCAGATGGGAATCATTGATTCTGAAGCTGGAACCCCGATACTGCAGATCCACCATAATAATGTAACAGTTCTAAACTGGATGGTTAGTTGTATCAGGAGTCAGAGGCAGCAGTGCAGAGAAAGGGACAGACACAATGACAGTTACACAGAACTATAAACCCAGTGAGAATGAGGAATGAATGGATATTGGGAAGTTGTATCAGGAGTCAGAGGCAGCAGTGCAGAGACAGGGACAGACACAATGACAGTTACACAGAACTATAAACCCAGTGAGAATGAGGAATGAATGGATATTGGGAAGTTGTATCAGGAGTCAGAAGCAGCAGTGCAGAGAAAGGGACAGACACAATGACAGTTACACAGAACTATAAACCCAGTGAGAATGAGGAATGAATGGATATTGGGAAGTTGTATCAGGAGTCAGAAGCAGCAGTGCAGAGAAAGGGACAGACACAATGACAGTTACACAGAACTATAAACCCAGTGAGAATGAGGAATGAATGGATATTGGGAAGTTGTATCAGGAGTCAGAAGCAGCAGTGCAGAGAAAGGGACAGACACAATGACAGTTACACAGAACTATAAACCCAGTGAGAATGAGGAATGAATGGATATTGGGAAGTTGTATCAGGAGTCAGAGGCAGCAGTGCAGAGAAGAGAAAGGGACAGACACAATGACAGTTACACAGAACTATAAACCCAGTGAGAATGAGGAATGAATGGATATTGGGAAGTTGTATCAGGAGTCAGAGGCAGCAGTGCAGAGAAGAGAAAGGGACAGACACAATGACAGTTACACAGAACTATAAACCCAGTGAGAATGAGGAATGAATGGATATTGGGAAGTTGTATCAGGAGTCAGAAGCAGCAGTGCAGAGAAAGGGACAGACACAATGACAGTTACACAGAACTATAAACCCAGTGAGAATGAGGAATGAATGGATATTGGGAAGTTGTATCAGGAGTCAGAAGCAGCAGTGCAGAGAAAGGGACAGACACAATGACAGTTACACAGAACTATAAACCCAGTGAGAATGAGGAATGAATGGATATTGGGAAGTTGTATCAGGAGTCAGAGGCAGCAGTGCAGAGAAGAGAAAGGGACAGACACAATGACAGTTACACAGAACTATAAACCCAGTGAGAATGAGGAATGAATGGATATTGGGAAGTTGTATCAGGAGTCAGAGGCAGCAGTGCAGAGAAAGGGACAGACACAATGACAGTTACACAGAACTATAAACCCAGTGAGAATGAGGAATGAATGGATATTGGGAAGTTGTATCAGGAGTCAGAAGCAGCAGTGCAGAGAAAGGGACAGACACAATGACAGTTACACAGAACTATAAACCCAGTGAGAATGAGGAATGAATGGATATTGGGAAGTTGTATCAGGAGTCAGAAGCAGCAGTGCAGAGAAAGGGACAGACACAATGACAGTTACACAGAACTATAAACCCAGTGAGAATGAGGAATGAATGGATATTGGGAAGTTGTATCAGGAGTCAGAGGCAGCAGTGCAGAGAAGAGAAAGGGACAGACACAATGACAGTTACACAGAACTATAAACCCAGTGAGAATGAGGAATGAATGGATATTGGGAAGTTGTTCGGAATTAGAATTCCTCTCATTAGGTAACATTTGTCATCAGGGGTTTATGTCCCCTTTAATCTGCAGCTTAGTAAACTGAGCCGTGTGTATCAGGAATCAGCCCAGACACTAACTCTGTACAATCTGCTGATGAATTGTTCTCATTCTAAATCCTGTCTCCTGTATCCGCCCTCATCTGCCGCGTTCCCTATAAAGTGACAGTTGTTCCCTGTCCTTCCGCTCAGCCTGATGCTCTGGAACTGCTGTGAATGTTGGCAACCAACCAGATGGTTAGATTAGAGGGAGGGATTATCTAAACTCTGCACTGTTCAGCCAAGCAACACGACTACTGACACTACCGCCTAGGCAGAGGAAACAGATGTGAGAACCTACAGTGCAACTCAATCTTCTGACGTTACAATGGTCACCGACTGGAACTCACTAATCCAACCAGTGGCACCTGCTCACAGGGACTGGATCTACTGTATATGTAAATCATATAAACAGAGGTTTTTTTAGGCATATACTAACCACAATTCAGCAGGAACAGTCCCTAAGTTTGCTCATAGTCTGTACAGAGAGATCCCATAAAACTATGGTACATAGGTATTCCCTGTACTAAGCACAATTCAGCAGGAACAGTCCCTAAGTTTGCTCATAGTCTGTACAGAGAGATCCCATAAAACTATGGCAGCATAGGTATTCCCCTGTACTAAGCACAATTCAGCAGGAACAGTCCCTAAGTTTGCTCATAGTCTGTACAGAGAGATCCCATAAAACTATGGTACATAGGTATTCCCTGTACTAAGCACAATTCAGCAGGAACAGTCCCTAAGTTTGCTCATAGTCTGTACAGAGAGATCCCATAAAACTATGGCAGCATAGGTATTCCCTGTACTAAGCACAATTCAGCAGGAACAGTCCCCTAAGTTTGCTCATAGTCTGTACAGAGAGATCCCATAAAACTATGGCACATAGGTATTCCCTGTACTAAGCACAATTCAGCAGGAACAGCCCCTACGTTTGCTCATAGTCTGTACAGAGAGATATTCAGCCCTTTCTCCTCACCCTATATAAAACCCATTATGTATAGGTGCGAGGCTGGGGGAGAATAAGTGCAAGTTGATCACAGTTCAGGCAGGAGGAGAGGAATTCTGTACTAGTTGCACTTTATTAAATGATTTTGGGTAACCGCCAGATGAGGTGTTTATGTGCCGGGCAGGAGTGATGATGAGATTTAGAGGTAAAGATTCTTCTACAGGAGATAAATAATCAGTCCCAACCCATTTTAATCAGTAGAATTTATGGGATCTGTTGCTGCATCTCTGCCCCCAGCTCCGAGAGCAAAAACACACTGGGACATTTCTGTAGGTTCTGCTGGTTCTGAATATTCATCATTAACCACAGGGCTGGAACATCTCCTTTATTTCTCTTTCCACATAATTGTTACTGTTCTTTTTACAGGATAACTAAAATTCTAAATCAAATCAACCCATAAATGCTGCACATTATGTGTTAGATTTCTGCTCCAGCCCAAGGCCCCCACAGCACTTTAAGAGGAAAGAAGCCCCCTGTATCCCCCAAATCTTCTGCTTATTTCCAGCAAATTCCCTGGGCTGCAACCCTCACAATTCAGATATATAGAAACATTGGGGTAACAGTCACCCTGCTATAGTTCCAGGGGTACCCAGGGTACAAATAAACACTCACCCCAAATCTCCCCCTAATTCACCTTCAGACTGGGCCCCCTTAGCTCATAACAAGGTTACAGATATATAGAAACATTGGGGTGTCACCCTGCTATAGTTCCAGGGGTACCCAGGGCACAAAAAAGCACTCACCCCAAATCTCCCCCTAACTGACCTTCAGACTGGGCCCCCTTAGCTCATAACAAGGTTACAGATATATAGAAACATTGGGGTGTCACCCTGCTATAGTTCCAGGGGTACCCAGGGTACAAATAAACACTCACCCCAAATCTCCCCCTAACTGACCTTCAGACTGGGCCCCCTTAGCTCATAACAAGGTTACAGATATATAGAAACATTGGGGTAACAGTTATTTCACCCCGTTAGACTGGAGCAAATATAAAGGAGCACATGAGGTTCTGGTACCAGAGGGAAACTCATTGAATTGTATGGTGAGTAAGACTGGGTCAGTGTTCGACACAAATCACCCCCCTCATCAGACAAAATTCGGGGGAGGAATCTCTCTCTATTGTTTCTCATGTAATTTGCTCCTGTCTGACACCCATGGGAGACATTCTCCCAGTTATCACGGTGCCACCGACGACCTGTACAGGAACCAATGATCTACTAATAGTGATAAATGGTGAGAAGCTACAGGAGCAGATGAGCAGAAGCTCGGCAGGTATAATCATTGTTTATAGGGACCATCAAAGCAAAAGCCTCTAGAGAAAGAGCATTTCATGAGTCGCCTTTGCAGTGAGCAGTGCAATGAGCTACATTTAGGGGGTTATTTACTAAACTCTGAATGCCGGATTTTCAGATTCAGACTTTTTCATCCTCGGGGAGTAATAAATTCCGAAAAAATGTGTGATTTTTTTTTTTTTTTTTTTTTTATAAAATCAGACTTTAAAAAAATCATGAATTTTTCAGAATTTATTAATCCCCGAGGATGAAAAAGTCTGAATCTGAAAATCCGGCATCTCAGACCTGTCGAGGTTCCATATAAGTCAATGGCAGGAGTCCCAATGATTTTTTGGATGTGCGATGGGTTTCGTGCAATACCCCAACGTTTTCGGAGTTCACAGAGTTTTCAGGTGAAAAATCCTTAAAAATCGGATGAAAAATCAGAAAAAAAACATGAAAATCAGTTTTTTTTCCCAGCAAAGCAAATTTTCAGGAAAATATAATAATAAATAAGCGTAAAAGACCTGAGCAGATTTGATCGGAGTTTGTAGCAGAAAATATAGAGATAAATTCAGACTTTGATAAATAACCCCCTTAATCATTTGCCTACCTGGTGACATTATTGGGGGAAATGACGGGCAGGGGACATTAAGTAGTCAGGGGGAAATTTGATTGGACAATACAATCCATGATCCAACAGTCGTGACCTTAATCTCCCCATCAAAGACACGGCAGCTCAGGAGCGATCTCATAAGTAATGCTAAATGGTTTCTCTTCCAGGGAATCTACCTGGCAACAGCATTTGATTGGTGGGAAGATTGGTTATATTATGTATCATTATTATTACTGGAATTAGACTAGGGATGCACAAAAATCCACTATTTTGGGATCCGAATCCTGCTAAAAAAGGCCAAATCCTGAACTCAACCCTGTATTCCTTGCACCCCAAGATTAGACACAGTATTGATCATTGCACTCACACCCTAAGATTAGACACAGTATTGAACATTGCACTTGCACCCCAAGATTAGACACAGTATTGATCATTGCACTTGCACCCCAAGATTAGACACAGTATTGAACATTGCACTTGCACCCCAAGATTAGACACAGTATTGAGCATTGTACTCACACCCCAAGATTAGACACAGTATTGATCATTACACTCACACCCCAAGATTAGACACAGTATTGATCATTGCACTTGCACCCCAAGATTAGACACAGTATTGATCATTGCACTCACACCCTAAGATTAGACACAGTATTGAACATTGCACTTGCACCCCAAGATTAGACACAGTATTGAGCATTGTACTCACACCCCAAGATTAGACACGGTATTGATCATTACACTCACACCCCATTATTAGACACAGTATTGAGCATTGTACTCACACCCCAAGATTAGACACAGTATTGATCATTGCACTCACACCCCACGATTAGACACAGTATTGAACATTACACTCACACCCCATTATTAGACACAGTATTGAACATTACACTCACACCCCAAGATTAGACACAGTATTGATCATTACACTCACACCCCATTATTAGACACAGTATAAATCATTGCACTCACACCCCAAGATTAGACACAGTATTGAGCATTGTACTCACACCCTAAGATTAGACACACTATTGAATATTACACTTGCACCCCAAGATTAGACACAGTATTGAGCATTACACTCACACCCCAAGATTAGACACAGTATTAATCATTGCACTCACACCCCAAGATTAGACACAGTATTGATCATTGCACTCACACCCTAAGATTAGACACACTATTGAATATTACACTTGCACCCCAAGATTAGACACAGTATTGAGCATTGTACTCACAACCCAAGATTAGACACAGTATTGATCATTGCACTTGCACCCCAAGATTAGACAAAGTATTGATCATTACACTCACACCCCAAGATTAGACACAGTATTGAACATTGTACTTGCACCCCAAGATTAGACACAGTATTGAACATTGCACTTGCACCCCAAGATTAGACACAGTATTGAGCATTGTACTCACACCCCAAGATTAGACACAGTATTGATCATTGCACTCACACCCCAAGATTAGACAAAGTATTGATCATTGCACTTAGGGACCTCTCAATACAGACAATTATGGACAGTGTTCCCTTTAAAGGGGTCGTTCACCTTCCAAACACTTTTTTCAGTCCAGATGTTTTCAGATTGTTCCCCAGATACAAATACTTTTTTCAATTACTTTTTCCATTTTTTAACCATTTCCCAAAATTGAAGTTTAAAGTCTAATGTTTGTGTCTCGTGTTTCAGTCTGACGGCTCAGTGATCCGGGAGTATCTGAACTGTTACAGTTTGTTACATTTAGTTGATCCATTAGTTGGTCCATTTCTCAGTAGGATCTATGGGGAATATAAATGTAACTATTGTATCAATTCTAACTGTAATGTCTGTAATGAAATTCAGGGATTCTGACTTTAGAAGGTGAAAAATGAAACGTCACCATCAGACACGTTTTTCAGTTCAGTTGGTTTCAGATTGTTCACCAGAAATAAAGACTTTTTAAAATTATTTTCTATTTGTGATTTTTTTTGTAATATTGAAGTGTAAACAACCCTGAAAGGAAAGGCCCCTAAAGTGAAAGAGTGTAAAATGTTCAAAAATGGTCTGGCAATAAAAGCACCAAATCGGCCATATTGGCTGGCAGTCAAAGGGTTAACTATGCAGTTATTTTGTTTTTTTTTTAATTTGCACAATTGTATTTGATTATTGTGATTATTTTAGCCTTGCATTTTATTCATTAGGGGGCCAATTCATTAAGTTCGAGTGAAGGGTTCGAAGTAAAAAAACTTTGAATTTCGAAGTGTTTTTTGGGCTACTTCGACCATCGAATGGGCTACTTCGACCTTCGACTACGACTTCGACTTTGAATCGAAGGATTCAAACTAAAAATCGTTCGACTATTCAACCATTCGAAAGTCGAAGTACTGTCTCTTTAAGAAAAAACTTCAACCCCCTAGTTCGCCACCTAAAAGCTACCGAACCCAATGTTAGTCTATAGGGAAGGTCCCCATAGGCTTGGCTAAGTTTTTTTGGTCGAAGGATAATACTTTGATCGTTGGATTAAAATCCTTCGAATCGTTTGATTCGTAGGATTTAATCGTTCGATTCGAAGGATTTAATCGTTCGATTCGAAGGATTTAATCGTTCGATCGAAGGATTTAATCGTTCGATCGAAGGATTATTCCTTCAATCGTTCGATTGCAGTTTTTGCACAAAATCCTTTGACTTCGATATTCGAAGTTGAAGGATTTTCATTCCCAGTCAAATATCGAGGGTTAATTAACCCTCGATATTCGAGCCTTGATGCATCTGCCCCTAGGTGTTTCCTAGCACACTGGAGTAGCAAGACATGTTCAGTAGAGCACTGGTATATTAGGGTGCAATTTAGGGTGTTTTATCCTTGTGTATAAGAAATCGGGATAGATAATTGAGACTAATTGCAATAATTTATCTTGTGCAGAACAGATCCCAGAGATAGGATTACAATATCTGTAGCCAAACAGTACATAAAGAAAATTCTATACATTGCTGACAAGCAATATTTGTGGAAACGGGAATATGAAAATAAATTACTGCCAGGCAGGGATAGTAGATATACACTTAGATTGTAAGCTCAATGGGGCATTGGCACTTTTGTCTCTTTGACTCTAAGGGGCAGATTTATCATGGAACGAAGTAATGGGAGTTTTTTTGAACTCCATTAATTTCAAAATTTGTTTCCCCTTTTCTCAGAACCTGATTCTCTTCAATGGTCCGGAGCGCAATTGAAGTGCATCTCCTTCGCCATCCAGCCCAATCCCTCCACTTCACAGAGTGGATTTCGGCACCGAAACTTGAGCAGCATTTTCACATTGAAATCCGCTCCATGGGGCAAATTGATTAAAGGGAGAATTATGCCCCGTGAAGGCATCTCCACACTTCGCTCCACCTCGCCACAAATTCACCACCACGATGCTGATTCACTAAAATGCAAAATTGCGTCTCGGCTGCTAGCTGAACATTTCATAGCAAACTTTCACTACAATTCATTTCTGCCTAGCAAACTTCTTTAATACTCTTAGGCCCAAATTCACTAAGCCACGAAGCACCGAACACTAGCGTTAATTCGCTAGCGTTTGGCATTTTCGCTACTGCGCAAATTCACGAACGCTGGCGTAGTTTCGCTAGTGTTACTTCGCACCCTTACGCCAGGCGAATTTTCACTAGCGACGAAACTATGCAAATTCACTAACGTGCGCAGTGTACTGAACGCTACCTTTTACGCTAGACTTCCTTCGCCACCTCAGACCTGGCGAAGCGCAATAGAGTAGATAGGGATTGTTTCCAAAAAAGTCAAAATTTTTTCTAAGTCCCAAAAAACGCTGGCGTGTTTTCTACATGATGGGTGATAGGCTGAAAAAGATTGAAGATTTTTTTGGGGCTCCCCTCCTTCCCCCCTACATTTCCTGACTCATGGCAAGTTACCTAGACAGTGGGCACATGTGTAGGGCAAAATAACATTTATATTTGCTGATTTGAAGGTTTTCTAGCAATTTGTAGTGCTGATACGTGTTCCTCCATTGAAATTTGAATTTTGCGCCGTATGCAAATTAGCCTTCGGTAGCGAAACTTCGCTTTATATAGCGAATCAACGCTAGCGCAACTTCGCAACCTTACGCTACCCCTGAGCACAACTTCGGATTTTAGTGAATTTGCGGAGCGCTGGCAAAACTACGCCTGGCGAAGTGCGGTGAAGTGCGGCGAAGCTCGGCGAAGTTGTGCCTGGCGCAACTTCGCATCTTAGTGAATTTGCCCCATACACTTTGGTCCATTTGAATAGGGCGGGTACATTTAGATCATATATATGTCTTTATTAGAGATGATGGTATTGGACAGGGTAATGAGAAGAGTTCTAAGGGAACAGAAAGGAGGAATACAATGGAGCATGATGGAAACACTGGAAGATCTAGAATTTGCTGATGACATATGTTTATTGTCTCAAAGGTATATACTGTAGATATGAAAGGAAAATTGGAAAGGTTACACAACGAAGCAGAAATTGCAGGGCTACGTATCAATGGCAACGAAACAAAAGAAATGAGGATAAATAATACTGCTACAGACAGATTAAGGGGCCGATTCACTATGGGTCGAATATGGAGGGTTAATTAACCCTCCATATTCGACTAGGAATTAAAATCCTTCGACTGCGAATATCGAAGTCGAAGAATTTAGCGCAGATAGTTCGATCGAACGATTAAATCCTTCGAATCGAACGATTCAAAGGATTTTAAACAATCGAAGGAATATCCTTCAATCAAAAAAAGTTAGCCAAGCCTATGGGGACCTTCCCCATAGGCTAACATTGAGTTTGGTAACTTTTAGATGGCGAACTAGGGGGTCAAAGTTTTTTTTAAAGAGACAGTACTTCGACTATCGAATAGTCGAACGATTTTTACTTCGAATAGTTTGATTCGAAGTTGTAGTCAAAAAAACTTCGAAATTTGAAGTTTTTTAACTTTGAATCCTTCACTCGAAGTTAGTGAATCGGCCCCTTAATATTAGCGACTATGAAATAGAATTGGTGGAGTCGTTTACCTACTTGGGAAGTGTTGTTACCAGAGATGGCGGTGCAGAAGATGATGTAAAAAATCATAAAAGAAAGCAAATGGAGCATTTATCCAGTTGTACCCTATATGGAGAAATAAAAACATCTCAAAAAGAACCAAATTTCGCATTTTTAATACTAATGTAAAAAGCAGTCCTTGTATACGCAAGTGAAACTTGGAAGGTCACACAACCTTTTGGCACATAAATCCAGATCTTTGTATACAGGTGACTCAGAGACGTATGAATATGAAATGGCCAGAGAAAGTGACAAATGAAGTGCAAAAACACTAACCAGCGACCAATAGAAATTCAGTAAAGGAAAAGGAAGTGAGGTTGGATAAGCCACACAAAATCTATAGAAATCTATAGAAAGAAGAGCCCTACAATGGAATCCACAAGAAGAAGGGGATGACCTCGAAAAACATGGAGAAGATCAGCGGAAGAAGAAATTATAAAAATGGGAAAAACCTGGAATGAGATCAAGAGAACAGCGACAAAATGGAGAGTCTTCACGGATGCCCAATACTTCACTGGGAGTCGAAGGAACTAGGGATGCACCGAATCCAGGATTCAGTTCGGGATTCGGCCAGGATTCGGCCTTTTTCAGCAGGATTTGGATTCGGCCAAATCCTTCTGCCCAGCCGAACCGAATCCGAATGCATATGCAAATTAGGGGCGGGAGGGAAATTGCATGACTTTTTGTCAGAAAACAAGGAAGTAAAAAATGTTTTCCCCTTCCCACCCCTAATTTGCATATGCAAATTAGGGTTCGGATTTGGTTCGGTATTCGGCCGAATCTTTCACGAAGGATTCGGGGGTTCGGCCGAATCCAAAAAAGTGGATTCGGTGCATCCCTAGTAATGAAGGTGTGTAAGTGTCTGATTGGCTCACTCAGCTCATAAAAAGACAGACGTCCGGCCTCATAGTCCAGTGAGATCCTGATTCTCCTGCAGGAAGGGACGTGGGGTAACTTTATGCCTTTTCTGTCATGACTCATAACTTGATTTATACCATCTGCACAAACACCAGGACTTGTTATTATCCCCAATTAGGGTTGCCACCTTTTAAAAAAAAATTACCGTCCACGGTTGGGGGTGGAAAAGAAAGGGGCGGGGCGTGATGCAAAAGGGGTGGAGCCAATGAGGGGCACCACAAAAGGGGCGGGCCATGTGGAGTCGCTTCACAAAAGGGGTGGTGCCACCGCCCGAAGTCGACAAAAATGTAAGTTTTCGTCGGCGGGCAGGGGATTTTGTAAATGGTATTACAAATTACCGGCAGCTACATTGCCGGTAAAGTTGTAATACCGGCCCCGGCCCTGTAGCCTCCTGCCCAGGGATCACCCTTCCCTTTACCCCAGTCACAATGGCAGCTAAGCCTGTGAGTAATGTCTCTGAGATCAGATCCACATCCAGATCCCCTACAGCAGGGACCTTTATATCATGTCTCTCTCTGCCCCCCTCATTATCTGCAGCTCCATGTGATTCCCGTTCCTGTAGGACAGTGAGTGGATCTGCCATGTTGCTCAGCTCCTCAATGTGACGGATCTTCCTGGACAGCTCATCCTTCTTTATTTCCAGCTGCTCCATCAGATCAGTGAGTGGGAGTGAGAGCTTCTCTTTCTGGCTGGAGATGTCACTCAGGAGTCGCTTCTCTAGGGCTTCCAGCTGTTCCCTGATGTCTCTAAACAGGGCAGTGACTCTCTCTGTCTCACCGGCTGCTTTTTCTGCCACTTCTCTCCTGCGCTCCTGCAGTCTCTGGGCTCCTCTCTCAGTCTCCTCTCTCTCTGGCCTCAGTTTCTCCACAACTTTCCTCACTTTCTCTTTCTTCTTCTCAGAGGCCTCACTCAGCAGCTCCACCCTGTGGCCCCTGTGCTCTCCGGCCAGACAGCAGGACACACAGACACAGACAGACTCCTCACAGCAGTAATACTGTAATAAAATCTTACCCTGGTGGTCTAGTGGGGGGACGGCAGGGACGCAAGCCGCACCGAACTGCTCCTCTGCAGGCGCCGGTCTAGTTAGGGCGCGCGCACCTCTTCCTGGTTTTCTGCATCTGCGCAGTGGCACGAAATTCAAACTTTATTTAAAGGGACTTCACTGTGTATTCAGTGCCCATGATAGGATTTGTTCCTGGTGCTATTAGCTTTTGCTATTTTGCTTGATAACTGTTCCTGATTACCTGTTTTGACCCCTGCCTGGCTTTTGATGATTCTACACTCTGTATCCTGACTCCTTGCCTGTTTATCTGACTCTGATCTTGCTTAACCCTTTGATTGACTACCTGGTTTGATCCTTGCCTGCCTGACTACGTTTATTCTCTGCCTGCCCCGACCCGGCCTGACTTGACTACTCTATTGCTGAACGCCTTGTACTACGACCTTCTGTCCAAAGACTTTGCTCTACAGTCGTGCCCCTCTGCCTATCCAGAACCCTCATCTTGCACCTCTTGTTTAAGTCCAGGTGGCATCCAAGTAAGCCGAGGGCTCCTCCCAAGGCCCAAAGGCAGTCACACTACTGGTGAAGCGCGAGCCTAGACCAGGGTTCATGGTGTTTGTTCTGGTGTTGGGTGCCGACATTATCACGGGCCCAAGATGGACGAAGAAGGTCAAGCCGCTGCTGCCACTACTCCTTCCACCACTGAAGTGCTCCTCATCACTCTGCTACAGCGCTGGGAAGAACATGAGCAGAGGCAAGATTACCTTATACAAGGTTTTCACAAACTGACCTGCCGACTGGACGCTTCTGTACAGTCTCCAGTACCTGTGGTCTCCCCTCCTATGGCCGCTCCCGTGGGTCCTCCTTCCATGCTGGGTAACGTACCTAAAACCCATGAACCTAAAATTATCTTCCCCAAGAAGTTTAATGGGGATAGAACCCAATTTCTTATGTTTAAAGAGGCATGCAAACTCTACCTCAGCTTCTTCCCTCAATCTTTCACCACTGGCGAGGAAAAAGTGAGGTTTGTAATGACCCTGTTACAGGGTGATCCCCAAATTTGGGCCCTAAGGCTACCCTCCACTGATCCTGCCCGCTATTCCCTAGAGACTTTCTTTAAAACTATGATGATACTACACTCTGTATCCTGACTCCTTGCCTGTTTATCCGACTCTGATCTTGCTTAACCCTTTCATTGACTACCTGGTTTGATCCTTGCCTGCCTGACTACGTTTATTCTCTGCCTGCCCCGACCCGGCCTGACTTGACTACTCTATTGCTGAACGCCTTGTACTACGACCTTCTGTCCAAAGACTTTGCTCTACAGTCGTGCCCCTCTGCCTATCCAGAACCCTCATCTTGCACCTCTCGTTTAAGTCCAGGTGGCATCCAAGTAAGCCGAGGGCTCCCCCCGAGGCCCAAAGGCAGTCACACTACTGGTGAAGCACGAGCCGAGACCAGGGTGCCTGGTGTTTGTTGTGGTGTTGGGTGCCCACCGTGACAAATACTTTAGGAGCTTATTGTGTACAGAACATTTTCTCCCTATAAAGGAGTCGGTGGGTTGGGTCAGTACATGTTCTGCTGACTGGCTGTGCCCCCTCAGGTGGGTCTCACACAGAGAAGCCTCACACAGGAGACAGGATTTAGCAGCAGGTACAGGAGAGAGGACACAGTAGGTGCAGAAGATCCCAGTCTCCCCCGGCTCTGTCTCAGTCACACGTCCCATGTTGTCCCAATACAGCCCTGGCAGAAGTTATGGCCACACGGCAGGGATACAGGATCAGTATAAATGCTCAGGCAGATGGAGCAGCTCAGCTCGTCTCTCAGATCAGCAGCCGCCATCACTGAAATCAGGAACAAGGACTGAAACTAAACTTTACTCTCTCTCTATTACCAGTTGGACTTGTTTCCTGTTAACCCATCAGTTCCCATTCACTCTCTAGAACAAGTGGCAGCTCTACTCATTTACGGGACCCATCAGATTAGCAGTTATTATGGGGAATAAACCAAAACCATCAGGCTGGGGGTACATTGGCATTTATGTATTCACTGATCTATATCAGTTTAAAGACCTATAAATAATTGATGTGTAATTTGTTGGCACTATATATAATTTGTGATGATACAGGGGGTGGGAAGTAGAGACCCTTGAATTAATTCAGTTGTGTTTATTACTGTCCCTCATAACTTAAACGTCGTATAATGATAGTTTGTCTCCTGAAAGCAACAGATTTCTATAACTGATAAGAGAGAAATATGTTAGTGGGGGATAATAAACTGCCAGTTCTGCTAGTCTGAAGCCCCCTCTTGTATCAGTCTGTATATGTATATATAGTTATCAGTCTGTATATGTATATATAGTTATCAGTCTGTATATGTATATATAGTTATCAGTCTGTATATGTATATATAGTTATCAGTCTGTATATGTATATATAGTTATCAGTCTGTATATGTATATATAGTTATCAGTCTGTATATGTATATATAGTTATCAGTCTGTATATGTATATATAGTTATCAGTCTGTATATGTATATATAGTTTGTATCCCTCCTGCACTATATACTAAGCTCTGTACTGTATATTCCTGCCTCATGCTCTTACCTCCTCCTCTGTTATTAAATGACAGATCTCTGCGCTTCTGTTTGCTGCACCCACATTATTGTTCTGTTCCCACTAGAGCCCAAACTATTGTTCTATGTGTGTTTACTATAAGTATGAATAGACATAGTTTTCCGCTACTGGAAAGCAAATACGGTAAGTGCCAGCAGAATGTCACATTTCATTTGCAATCAAATTGCAAGTTTAACTAGGTAAACTAAAAATCCCCCCAGGAAATGTCCCTAAGGGGAGGACTCCACGGACGATTCTGGCGCAGTCCGATGCGCAAAAACGCAGGCGTTACGTCGGATGGGACGGAAATAATGTAAGTAATTCTATTGTCGGATCGTGTCGCAGCATTGACGTGACACGACTGTGGAATGCAGACGCAGCGTCTGCATCCGACAGTCATGTTGTGTCGCATCAACGCTGTGACAAGATCCAACAATAGAATTACTTACCTTATTTCCGTCCCATCCGACGTAACGCCTGCGTTTTTGCGCATCGGACTGCGCCAGAATCGTCCGTGGAGTCCTCCCCTTAGGGACATTTCCTGGGGGGATTTTTAGTTTACCTAGTTAAACTACGTGATTTACAGACACATGCCTCACATTTACCTATACAGATATGGGATCCCTTATCCAGAAACCCAATATCCAGAAAGCTCTGAATTACGGAATGGCTCCCATAGACTCCATTTTATCCAAATAATCCAAATGTTAGAAAATTATTTCCTTTTTCTGTGTAATAATAAAACAGTCGCTTGTACTTGATCCCAATTAAGACATAATTAATCCTTATTGGAAGCAAAACCAGCCTATTGGGTTTATTTAATGCTTAAATGAATTTCTAGTAGACTTAGGGCATGAAGAACCACATTACGGAAAGATCCATTATCCGGAAAACCCCAGGTCGCGAGCATTCTGGATAACAGGTCCCATACCTGTACTATATCATCTAATCACATATAAACCACAGAGCTACAATGTTATAATATTGATATATAAATACATAAAAATAGTTACTCAAACATCTCGGGATTAACAACTAGCTAGTATACGAGAGCATGGGTTACATTTGTCTCTAACACTTAAATGACAATTCAACCCTAAACTTAAAAACCCCTACCCTACATAGACCCTCCTCCCCCAGGCGAAGTGTTACCCCAGGCAAATGCCCCTTATGTTTTACTTCCCCTCAGTGCAGATTCAGGCAATAGAGTTCACGGGCGCTTCAGTAATATGCAGAAAGACACCGGCACTTTGGCCATTTTCGTGAGTTTCGGCGCATGCGCAGTTGTCGCAAGGCAGTAAATTTCTCCAACTGCGCGTGCGCCGACATGCCATTCTCATTCCGAAGATTACCAAATTGCCTCAAGATGGCGCCCATGAACTCTGATGCCTGAATCTGCACCGAGGGGTAAGTAAAACGTTAGGGGCATTTGCCCGGGGTAACACTTAGCCTGGGGGGAGGAGGAAGATGGGTCTATGGAGGGTGGGTTTTTTTCATGTTTAGGGGGTAAATTCTTCCCCCCTTCTCTTTTGCTGTGGTTGGAAGGTAAGCAACAGTCTCAGATAACTTCAGTGAAGAAGTAGGGGATTTGGAAGTTTCAGGGGTGACGTAATTAGAGGGGGACGGACCCTGGTGCGGGACGCACAACCGGGCTCCCCCGCCCCCCTCCGTAAGTGATTTTCGGCCTGAATTTCAGTTGCGCCTGAGCTGCCAGGGGCCCTGAGAGGGTGCGGACCCTGGCCCGCTCGCACCCCCTGCTCCCCCGGTAGTTCCACCACTGAGTTGACGTTCTAGTGAAGGGAACGTCCAGTGGCGTAACTAGTTGTTACTGGGCCCCATAGCAAATTCAATTTAGGGCCCCAAAATATTTATAAGTTGGCCTATTTTTCGAAGATATATTAAAATTGCTAATTAATTAGGGTCTCACTGGGCCCCCCACACTCCTGGGCCCCCCTGCAACTGCAGGGTCTGCTTCCTCTATAGTTACGCCCCTGGGAACGTCCGATTTGAGGGTCCTGCTGAACTAGTCCCACAATATATGATGTTGCGTGTGAGGTACAGGGGGCAGGAACAGGGCTGTGGAATGAATATGCCCTTTATGACAACTCTTATGAGTGTGCCCCAGGTTCTTGCAAAGGAATCACCGCACTTCCTCTGCTCTGTCAAATTTTTTATACATCACCCCCTCAAACAGAACCTGAGGGACCCCTCAATAGTTTCTTGTCCCTGAGGTAAAAGTAGTTGCACCTGCCTTTTAAAGGAGAGGACTTGTCTCAGTCTGCTCTCAGGGGAATTGTAGATATATTTGATTTTATTTCCCCAAGGGCTTGCAGGTGGGGGCACAATAAGTGGTCTTGCAGGAAGGGGGCACATTAGATAAGACTCTTGTACCCAATCCTTCTAAGGGTTCTACAGGGACATAACTCCCTCCCTCTGTGATACCCCTCTGCACCAGAGTATGTACTGTAGACATTATCTATCAGAAACAGACACTGCTTTTATAAATAACAGTAAAATGATTTAATATATTTTAGCTGTATTCAATCAATTACATATTTATAATGGTAAATGTTATACAGGTATGGGACCTTTTATCCATAATTCACGGGACCTGGGGTTTTCTGGATATCAGATCTTTCTATAATTTGGACCTTACATTTACTAGAAAATCATATAAACATGAAATAAAGCCAATAGGCTGGTTTTGACTCCAATAAGGATTAATTATATCTTAGTTGGGATCAAGTACAAGCGACTGTTTTATTATTACACAGAAAAAGGGAAATCATTTTTAAAAAATTGGATTCCAGGTATGGGACCTGTTATCCAGAATGCTTGGGACCTGGAGTTTTATGGATAACGGATCTTTCTGTAATTTGGATCTTCATACCTTAAGTCTACTAGAAAATCATATAAACATGAAAGAAAGCCAATAGGCTGGTTTTGCTTTCAATAAGGATTAATTATATCTTAGTTGGGATCAAGTACAAGTTACTGTTTTATTATTACACAGAAAAAGGAAATAATTTTTAAACCATTTTTAAACATTTGAAATATTTGGATAAAATGGAGTCTATGGTAGACGGCCTTTCCATAATGTGGAGCTTTCTGGATAATAGGTTTACGGATAATGGATCCCACACCTGTATTTGAATTAAACTAGGAATACGTTGAGTTCTCCCTTTCTACAGAACAGCACCCAGTGTCCTGAGCAGACTCTATCGGGTCAGACTGATTAATGTGATGAACACCCCATAATAGGGTCACATGACTGGGGCGCAGGTCAGATCCATAATGATGCTGACTTAGGGAGTCGGACGCAGAGAAACCTTCATTATTCTCCAAATGATTCCAATGATCCTGAGCGCAGAAATGGTAGAAATGATTATTCCTCAATAGAGGGATAGAGATAATTACAGCGACTTTCAGACGAGAACCTGATTTCTGTAAATGGCATTTGTCTCGCCTAATGGGTTCTGCTCCACCCGCGCAGGCCGGGCCCCGGCGCCGATACTAATGAGCAGCTTCTAAAGTGGAAATTTCTGCCACTTGCAAATTCATTTCCAGATATTACTTTTCCCTGTGTTGCTTTCCTCCCTGCTGCTGCATTTTATTCTAATTGCGCTCTCTGCTGCACATCTCCTAATTCCCCCCATAAAGCAAAGGCTGAAAGCCCTGCCATTAACCCTATAGGGGAAGAATAGGAGCAGGTCTGAACTTCTTCTGCTCATTCGGATATAAAGTGGGTTTGGAGTTGGGTCTTGGGGACTAATCTGCCAAAAGTCTTACAAAAAATCGCCACTTGTCCATTTACACCTTCCTCTAGTCCAGGGGTCCCCAACCTTTTTTACCTGTGAGCCACATTGGAGCTGTGAAATAAGGGCTGTGATTGGCTGTTTGGTAGCCTCTATATGGACTGTAGCCTACAGGAGACTCTGTTTGGCAGTACACCTGGCTTTTATACAACCAAAACTTACCTTCAAGCCTGGAATTCAAAAATCAGCTCCTGCTTTGAGGCCACTGGGAGCAACATTCAATGGGTTGGTCAGCAACATGTTACTCACGAGCTACTGGTTGGGGATCACTGCTCTAGTCTATACTGTTCCATTTCAATGTAAATTGCTTTTTTCTTACTTTGTCCTTTTTCTTAAAAAAAAAAATCCTCCCCGCTGAAATCTGGAGAAATCCCTTTAGTTTCCTATAGGAAAAAGAGAATTTAGTTGCTGTTTGTGATACTCACTAGAGATGGCGCGAACTGTTCGCCGGCGAACTTGTTCGCAGCGAACATCGGGTGTTCGCGCTCGCCGGAAGTTCGCGAATGTCGCGCGACGTTCGCCATTTTGGGTTCGCCATTGTTGGCGCTTTTTTTTGCCCTCTCACCCCAGACCAGCAGGTACATGGCAGCCAATCAGGAAGCTCTCCCCTGGACCACTCCCCTTCCCTATAAAAACCGAAGCCCTGCAGCGTTTTTTCACTCTGCCTGTGTGTGCTGAAGAGATAGTGTAGGGAGAGAGCTGCTGCCTGTTAGTGATTTCAGGGACAGTTGAAAGTTTGCTGGCTAGTAATCGTTTTGATACTGCTCTGTTATTGGAGGGACAGAAGTCTGCAGGGGTTTGAGGGACATTTAAGCTTAGGTAGCTTTGCTGGCTAGTAATCTACCTTCTACTGCAGTGCTCTGTATGTAGCTGCAGTGGGCAGCTGTCCTGCTTCTGATCTCATCTGCTGACTGCTGCAATAACAGTAGTCCTTGTAAGGACTGCTTTTATTTATTTTTTTGTTCCAATACAGAGCAGTATCAAGCAGATTACTAGCCAGCAAACTTACTATCATCTGTCCCTGAAATCACTAACAGCTCTCCCCCTACACTATCTCTTCCAAGCACACACAGGCAGATTTTTCAGATACATTTTTGCCCTTGATCCCCCTCTGGCATGCCACTGTCCAGGTCGTTGCACCCTTTAAACAACTTTAAAATCATTTTTCTGGCCAGAAATGTCTTTTTTAGATGTTAAAGTTCGCCTTCCCATTGAAGTCTATGGGGTTCGCGAACCGTTCGCGAACCGCTCGCATTTTTGCGCAAGTTCGCGAATATGTTCACGAACTTTTTTTCCGACGTTCGCTACATCCCTAATACTCACTGGTATATTTCTCATGCCTAATCAATTCACTTGAACCAAGCCCCAAAATGGACAGATCGGGGGGCTCTGACTTGTCTCCATACTTGTTTAGCCAGCCCGGGTGCTAAGTAAGGGGTCATTTAGCAACGCAGGTACAATGTGCAAAGTGCAAATTTAGTAAGTTATATATGTTGGAAATTTGCACTTTGCACACTGCCATATGGAGTTATATGACCTCCGGTAACTCCAGGTTCTGCATCAATAGGAGCACTTGTATGTAATTTGGAACCAGCATCAGAGTGGGTTTCCGGAGCCCACCAGGGTTGTCACTTCACGAGCCCTCGTCCCACACCTTGTTTTTTTTCTTTTTGACGCAACACAATTAGGACAAGTAGACAAGGTCAGGGAGCAGGTCTGGATCAGCAGGGCCCTCAAGGGCTGGGCCCCATCAGGTTTTTCCCAGTCTGAACTTGTTTGGGACAGGACAATGGATGAGTGAACACCAGCGCAACATTGGGGAAGTGCAAAGAGCATGGTAGGGTGCAAGTACCTTGTTGGGTCACAGGGGTATTCATGGGAGGGGGGTCATGGGCATGAGGGGGCAACTGAATAGTAGAAACAATCCCCTTAGTATATTCCCATTTGAACAAAGTCTCTCTCTCTGAGATCTTCAGCCGATGGTCTTTACCCCTAATGGAAACCAACTGGCACAGAGGTATGGGCTCAAGATGACCCAATATTCAGTAAAAAGCCTTTTTTGGAGTTAAATCAAATATCATCCAAAGTAAATAAAAACCATTCAGATCCAGGAAACCAACTGCCACGTCAGTAACTGAGATAGAGATGGCCAAGAAGCAATTCAGGTGTCAGAATAGATGAATAATGTTTTCCGGTTGCAGGGGTCAGTGACCCCAAGATACCATTTTTAGTTGCAGACCAAAAAACGACAGGAAAGAACCTTAATAAACCCAAAACCGTAAAAAATATAAATTGAAGCCCAAGTGAAAAGTTGTTTAGAATCGGTTCATCCATATTAACAAGCTCATTTATAGGTGAACATCATTGCTCTTCAAGGGGTGGTTCACCTTTAAGTTAACAGTATGTTATAAAATGGCTAATTCTAAGCAACTTTTCAATTGGTCTTCATTTTAACTTTTATAGTTTTTGAATTATTAGCCTTCTGACTCTTTCTAGCTTTCAAATGGGGGTTAGTAACCCCCATCTAAAAAACAAATGCTCTGTAAGGCTACAAATGTATTGTTATTGCTACTTTTTATTACTCATCTTTTTTTCAGGCCTCTCCTATTCATATTCAATGTATGGTTGCTAGGGGAATTTGGACCCTAGCAACCAGATGGCTGAAACTGCAAACTGTCAAGCTTCTGAATAAAAAGCTAAATAACTCAAGAACCACAGATAATAAAAAATGAAAACCAATTGCAAATTATCTCTCTTTACATCATACTAACAGTTAATTTAAAGGTGAACAACCCCTTTAATGGAACACAAGCAGTAGCCACAGATGCAAAGAAACATGAAAAAAAATACAACTTGTATTGCTCCTGTGCGTCACATATTAAACGTTAATGCAAGGTTTAGGGCAGAGACACACGGTCAGATTCGGGGAGATTAGTCACCCAGCAACAAATCTCCTCTTTTTCGGGGCGACTAATCTCCCTGAACTGCCTAACGCCGGTTATAATGTAAATCATCGGCAGGATGGCAATCGGTTCGCTTTGTTTTCCGAAGCCGCCCGAAGTTGCCTCACGAGGGAACTTCGGGCGACTTCGGAAAATGATACAATCCGAGTGCCATCCTGCCGACGATTTATATTCTAACCGGCAGGAGGCAGTTCGGGGAGATTAGTCGCCCCGAAAAAGAGGAGATTTGACATCCTGGTGGCCAAAATTCCCTGAATCTGAACGTGTGTCTTTGCTCTTAATTTCCCCTTTAAAAATGCCTCACAAGGCCCCTTGCTGCCCCCAGTGGAAGGAGAGTAAAGCCAGACTGGTGATGCTGGGGGTGAGTGGAGTAGAAAGTAGGTCAGGTTTGTTGGAGGATCAATAGAGATGCAGAAAGCAAGTGTTGGGGATCCCAGAGTTATTACTGCAGCCTCTCTGACACGTATTTGCCTGCACCCCAGGGGCTCTTTATAAAGCCATTACATATAACACCGCTCATTCATCTTCATACGTTAAATATATGATCGCATCTTTCAGGGACAAATAAATATGAAACCCGGGGAGTCATTTATCACCGCTGTGTTTGTGCCTCTCAGTGGAGCAGCCGCACACACTCATTCCCTGGGAGGACAAGGAAATTCACTGGAGGGGGAAGAACCTCATTGTCTTTAACTGGGGAAGGTTTAACCTCCGCATATTTATATATATATGAATTATTTCTTCTCTTAGAATCCAGGTCATCAGCACTTCTGTTCCTGGCGTGGGGGGCAAAGAGGGACAGTGTCTCAGAATGTGTTGTTATTGTTGGCTTAGCAGGGAAATGTGACCGTGGGTGGGGGGTCTCTCTTACAATAAATGTGGGCAGAGGAACATTAAGGTAGTGACTATCTTTTAGCTGTTGTTGTACTACAACTCCCCCCATGAGCAACTGACAACATAAGTGGCAGGACTAGGGGCAAAACAGACCTTGCCACATTGGGATTGACCAAACTATGAGCATTCAGTCATTAAACCCTCCAACAGTCTCCTGCTGTACTCCCCATTTAGAGAACTGTTGCAGGTAGAGCATGTGTCACTGTTGCCCCCTTGCCCTACTGTCTATATTTTGCCCTACTGTCTATATTTTGCCCTACTGTCTATATTTTGTCCTGCTGTCTCCATCTTGCCCTGCTGTCTATATCTTGTCCTACTGTCTCCATCTTGTCCTACCATCTACAGCTTTCCCTACTGTCTCCATCTTGCCCTACTGTCTCCATCTTGTCCTACTGTCTTCATCTTGCCTTACTTTCTTCATCTTGCCCTATTGTCTTCATTTTACCCTACTGTCTCCATCTTACCCTACTGTCTCCATATTGTCCTGCTGTCTCCATCTTGCCCTACCATCTCCATCTTGTCCTACTGTCTCCATCTTGTTCTACTATCTCCATCTTGTTCTACTGTCTCCATCTTGTCCTACTGTCTTCATCGTGTCCTACTGTCTCCATCGTGTCCTACTGTCTCCATGTTGCCCTACTGTCTCTATCTTGCCCTACAGTCTCCATCTTGCCCTACCGTCTCTATCTTGCCCTACTGTCTTCATCTTGCCCTACCATCTCCATCTTGTCCTTCTGTTCATCTTTGACTACTGTCTCCATTTTGTCCTACTCTTTTCATCTTGCCCTACTGTCTCCATCTTGCCCTGCTCTCATCATCTTACTCTACTATCTCAATCTTACATTCTTGTATGTATCTTGCCCTACTTTCTCCATCTTGCCCTACTTAGCTTGTTCTAAAATTATTTTCTTTGCATATAAAAGGAGGATATGATGTCAAAAATACCACTCAAATAGAGAAAAAGACACTTTGGTGCATTTGATGCACAAAATGTCTCTGTCTTAAATATATTGATAATGGGTTGAGTGCAGAGGACTCTTGTATGTGTCTATATGTATTTGAAATCCAAACATGGTGACCAAAGATGCCCATACTGAGCAATGAGAGATTTTACTGGTATTTTTGTGCCGTTTTTGTAATTGTCAAACAATTTGTGTGTCATTGAACAGGTTTCCTTCCCTTCTGAGCAGTTCAGTTTGTCATTTAATTTACTCCTGGTGAGAGCATCTCCCTGAGCCTTGTGACCTGCGTGGAGTCTATAAATCTGTAAAGGGCAAGTAAAATCTATACTCTGGGAAATCAACACAAGAGCTAATCAGCTTTCAGCTCTCAGTCAAGAGACAGAATCTAATCTTAGAAGCCAGTTAAAGATCAAGTAATTGAATAATATTCTATGTCAGCTGTGGCATCTTTAACTGTCTGCACTGTACCTACTCCTCAACTCCCAGAGAGAAATGCCAGGACAGGCTGGTGAACCAGTAACGTAACTGGAGGGGGATGGGCCCTGGTGCGGGATGTGCCCCCCTCCCCCCTCTGTACAAGATTATCTGTACGGAAATCGGCCGCTGCAGGCGGAAATCACCAGTGTGGGACTGCCTGGGGCCCGGTACTTCTGCCACTGTGGTGAACTGACTCTTTTAAGAATTTCCCTGGGACCCACAGTGGTATCATATGACTCTTGCACTGTTCTGATATGCCAAGCTGATGTATGATGGGAAATCAAACTTCTGTTTGGAACGACATATTCTATACAAATCCATTCATACTATTCCATATATAATACCCCAGAACACTCAGCAGGATAAATACAGGGCCAATTCCATGTATACTACCCCAGAACTCACAGCAGGATAAATACAGGGCCAATTCCATGTATAATACCCCAGAACTTTATGTATAATACAGTACTTCCATATGAGCTTTCCAGAAAATGATGCATAATTAGGTATCACTTGCCTCTATCCTGTAGTATGAACCCAACTAATTAGAATGTGGGCTCTACAGTCTACTGTCTGGTGCAAGAAGCAATTTTTCAACAACTGTAGGACTAAATCTCCTGCCCCCACTAAAGGTGACCCTGACGGTATGAAGCCATAGATGGGGGGGCCTATCTTTCCCTTGTATGATTCCTCTAATTCTATTCTGAGTGGAGCAAATCAGATCACAAGAAAAAAAAATTCCTCCAGGTGCCTGGCCAGAAGGAATCGCATTATATGAGCGTTGCTTCCCCGCTGCTTGTGCCATATGTTACTGACGTGACTCTGAGCTTCAGCAGAGGAATCCCAAGTAATGAGCATTTCTACTGGAAATATTCAGCCAATAGCAAATAATACAGATACTCGGAGTATACAGCCTGTGGGGGGCACTGCACCTTCAGCTTTATTCAACTATATAGTCTGTACAGAGAGATCCCATAAAACTATGGCAGCATAGGTATTCCTCTGTACTAAGCACAATTCAGCAGGAACAGTCCCTAAGTTTGCTCATAGTCTGTACAGAGAGATCCCATAAAACTATGGCAGCATAGGTATCCCCTGTACTAAGCACAATTCAGCAGGAACAGCCCCTAAGTTTGCTCATAGTCTGTACAGAGAGATCCCATAAAACTATGGTACATAGGTATCCCCTGTACTAAGCACAATTCAGCAGGAACAGTCCCCTAAGTTTGCTCATAGTCTGTACAGAGATATCCCATAAAACTATGGCAGCATAGGTATTCCCCTGTACTAAGCACAATTCAGCAGGAACAGTCCCTAAGTTTGTTCATAGTCTGTACAGAGAGATCAGTGGCGTAACTAGTTGTTACTGGGCCCCATAGCAAATTCAATTTAGGGCCCCAAAATATTTATAAGTTGGCCTAGTTTACCAAGATATATTAAAATTGCTCATTAATTAAGGTCTCACTGGGCCCCCTACACTCCTGGGCCCCCCTGCAACCGCAGGGTCTGCTTCCTCTATAGTTACGCCCCTGAGAGAGATCCCATAAAACTATGGCAGCATAGGTATTCCCTGTACTAAGCACAATTCAGCAGGAACAGTCCCCTAAGTTTGCTCATAGTCTGTACAGAGAGATCCCATAAAACTATGGCAGCATAGGTATTCCCCTGTACTAAGCACAATCAGGGTCGGACTGGGGGGCCCAGGGCCCACCGGGGCTGGTGTCCAGGGCCCCCCTCTGGCCCCCGCTACCTACTTGATTGTCGTCTCGCCGCTCGACGCCCAGGCGGTGCTTCGCGCATGCGCAAACGGAAACGGCGCTCGACGCGCATGCGCAAATGCAAACAGCGCTCGGCGCGCATGCGCAAACGGCGCTGCGATGCGCCGAATTTTTTTTTATTTTATTAAAAACTGTTTGGGAGAGGGGGACTGGCCCGGCGGGGGCCCACTAGGGTCGGGGCCCACCGGGTATTTTCCCGGTATCCCGCCGGGCCAGTCCGACACTGAGCACAATTCAGCAGGAACAGTCCCCTAAGTTTGCTCATAGTCTGTACAGAGAGATCCCATAAAACTATGGCAGCATAGGTATTCCCTGTACTAAGCATAATTCAGCAGGAACAGCCCCTAAATTTGCTCATAGTCTGTACAGAGAGATCCCATAAAACTATGGCAGCAAATTTTATTGCATGTGCATATTTTCAAACTTCTCTGCCCCAAGGAGCTGCGCTGGAAACTCATTGGTCTCATTGGAGTTGAACAAGCGGAGAGGTTGGAGAACAAAAGGAGCTCAGGAGGGAATGTGGATGCAAATAGAAGCCTTGGAGATGTGTAAGAGGAGATGTTGGCAACTTACCTGCCCCAGACAAGAATGATCTGTAATTCTCAGGCTGGAATAGTAACAATAGCCCTGTGCTTTCCTCCAAATCCCCGGCACAAAGAAGCTTTTCATGGCAAATGTGACCCAGCATATTCTCCCATTCCAGATCAGCTCACGTTTCTTGCACCAGATACTGAGGCGGCTAAATTGAGCGTATTATTGGTAAGGAAGCAATGACTTTAATGAATTTGCCCCATTTCAACCAAATCTGAAAAGATACAAAGCTCAAATAAAGGGAAAGCAAGACTCAAAGGAAGTGCTCAGACTAATAATGATGTTCCCAATAAGGCGGCCATTGGGACTGGAAAGTTCTGCATAATCCACGGGATGGAGAAATGAAGGTTGAAAGGAAGGAGTGTTGTTTCCCACCGGAGAGAGTGAGGATTAATGAAATATAATGAGACGATTCTGCTCCAGCGAGGGGGGGGGGTTAGAGTAACAAATCTGAGTCTGTTGGGGCAGGTCAGTGGGGCAGAGTTGCTGAAGGAAAGGCTTATCTTGCCAATAAGTTATGGCTTCTCTCTTACACAGTCTGGGGAGCCACGGATAAAGCCGGGGATTAAGTTGCTCTGAGGTTTATATCACTTGGTTCTACTGGAACAATTACTTTATATTTGCTGTGAGAAGTTTCCTTGTTCAATCCCAGTAACAATGAACAAATAAATCTGCCTTGTGTGGTACCCGGGGTGATATTTACCAACACTGCAGCTACTGGGTCTGGGCATTCAGTGGGCTACTGAGGGATCCTGCACTCTGATACATTTCAGCTTTGCATTGTTACTTATTATTATTGTTATTATTAAGCTTCCTGGGAATTATGACACCCTGAAAAAGCAAACCCCACAACCTTATAATGGTTGATCTTCAGAAAGGACAGACAGAATGTGATAAAGCTAGAGGAGGAAAGGAGGAAGGAAAGAGAAATGAAAAAAAAGAGAGAGTGGAGAAAAAGAAAAGAGAATATAATGCTGAAGAAGGAAATGGATAAGGGGGTTAGGGAGTAGAGAGACAAATGGGGGAGAGGAGAAATATAGAAGGGGAGAGAAGAGGGGGGATGGGGGAGAGTAAGGCCAAACAGTTGGGGGAGAAAAGGAAAGGAGAGGGGATGAGAGACAGAAGGAGAGAAGGGAAAGGGGGTTAGGGAGTAGAGAGACAAATGGGGGAGAGAAGAGGGAGGATGGGGGAGAGTAAGGCCAAACAGTTGGGAGAGAAAAGGAAAGGAGAGGGGATGCGAGACAGAAGGAGAGAAGGGAAAGGGGGTTAGGGAGTAGAGAGACAAATGGAGGAGAGGAGAAATATAGAAGGAGAGAGAAGAAGGAGGATGGGGGAGAGTAAGGCCAAACAGTTGGGAGAGAAAAGGAAAGGAGAGGGGATGAGAGACAGAAGGAGAGAAGGGAAAGGGGGTTAGGGAGTAGAGAGACAAATGGGGGAGAGAAGAGGGAGGATGGGGGAGAGTAAGGCCAAACAGTTGGGAGAGAAAAGGAAAGGAGAGGGGATGCGAGACAGAAGGAGAGAAGGGAAAGGGGGTTAGGGAGTAGAGAGACAAATGGAGGAGAGGAGAAATATAGAAGGAGAGAGAAGAAGGAGGATGGGGGAGAGTAAGGCCAAACAGTTGGGAGAGAAAAGGAAAGGAGAGGGGATGAGAGACAGAAGGAGAGAAGGGAAAGGGGGTTAGGGAGTAGAGAGACAAATGGAGGGGAGGAGAAATATAGAAGGAGAGAGAAGAAGGAGGATGGGGGAGAGTAAGGCCAAACAGTTGGGAGAGAAAAGGAAAGGAGAGGGGATGAGAGACAGAAGGAGAGAAGGGAAAGGGGGTTAGGGAGTAGAGAGACAAATGGGGGAGAGGAGAAATATAGAAGGGGAGAGAAGAGGGAGGATGGGGGAGAGTAAGGCCAAACAGTTGGGGGAGAAAAGGAAAGGAGAGGGGATGAGAGACAGAAGGAGAGAAGGGAAAGGGGGTTAGGGAGTAGAGAGACAAATGGGGGAGAGGAGAAATATAGAAGGGGAGAGAAGAGGGAGGATGGGGAGAGTAAGGCCAAACAGTTGGGGGAGAAAAGGAAAGGAGAGGGGATGAGAGACAGAAGGAGAGAAGGGGGTTAGGGAGTAGAGAGACAAATGGGGGAGAGGAGAAATATAGAAGGGGAGAGAAGAGGGAGGATGGGGGAGAGTAAGGCCAAACAGTTGGGGGAGAAAAGGAAAGGAGAGGGGATGAGAGACAGAAGGAGAGAAGGGAAAGGGGGTTAGGGAGTAGAGAGACAAATGGGGGAGAGGAGAAATATAGAAGGGGAGAGAAGAGGGAGGATGGGGAGAGTAAGGCCAAACAGTTGGGGGAGAAAAGGAAAGGAGAGGGGATGAGAGACAGAAGGAGAGAAGGGGGTTAGGGAGTAGAGAGACAAATGGGGGAGAGGAGAAATATAGAAGGGGAGAGAAGAGGGAGGATGGGGGAGAGTAAGGCCAAACAGTTGGGGGAGAAAAGGAAAGGAGAGGGGATGAGAGACAGAAGGAGAGAAGGGAAAAGGGGGTTAGGGAGTAGAGAGACAAATGGGAGAGAGGAGAAATATAGAAGGGGAGAGAAGAGGGAGGATGGGGGAGAGTAAAGCTGGCCATAGACACAAAGATCTGATCGTACGAATTGAGGATTCGTACGATTTTCAGACCGTGTGCGATGGGAAAGTCCGATCGTACATTGATTCGTACAATCGGATCTTTGTATCTGTGGCCAGCTTTAGGCCAAACAGTTCTGGGGAGAACTATAGTTCTTAGGTATATTTCATTAAATGAAAGTAGTTGAAATGAAAGTAAATTAAGTAAATTGACATAGAAATCTTAGAAAAATGGTGCGAGAGAACAAGATGCAAAGGTTAGGAATACATAAATTTGAATACACATTCAAGTATTCAGTACTTTGTCCCTCAGGGTCAGACACAGGCTGGAGGATTATCTTAACTCGGAAGTGTCATCTCCAGTTTTCAGGCTACAGTAGTCCCTAAGTCTGTACACTTAGAAGCAGATTTATCAAAGGTTGAAGTGAGAATTCACATTTTGATTTTCGAATTTTACAATTCAAATTTTTGAGTTTATTTTAGTGTAATTTGACTAGGGAATAGTTAAAATTCGATTTGAGTTTTTAAAAAAATTAGAATTTAGAAATTTATCATGTACTGGACCTTTAAGAATTAAGGAGACATCCTCCCATGAACTCGAAATTTGACCCTTGATAAATCTGTCCCTAGGTCTCTACTCTTTCCCTTCTGTCTCTACTCAGTAGTGCAGCCAGGATTCTAATGATTACTAAATTCCCTTGGTGGAGCTTCAGGCTGCTTAGATAGCTATTCCTACTCCTATCTGTCACATCTAGGGGCATATTTATTAACGTTGGAGACTAACATTACCGTTGTTGCTGCCCATAGCAACCAGTAAGCAATTAGATTTGAACAGTCTCTGTTAGAAGAAACAAAAGTTAGAAAACAAAAGCAAAGATGTGATTGGTTTCATGGGCAACATCATCAGTGATGTCACCAATGTTAATAAATACCCCCTAGTGTGATCTATAACAGAGTATATCCAACTGACTTACCTGGGTTCCCATCACATACCAAAAAAAAGACAAAAACATTTGCCACGCGTAACGCTTCAATTTTACCACACCCATTTTGTGGCCACACCCCCTAATTACTATGTTCATTTTACAAAATTTGGCAGGTTATCAAAGTTTGAACATATTTCTGTGTTTTTTTTTCCAGTTATTACAGTTTTGCTAATGAAGGTAAATTGCCCTTTAAGCTGTGAGTCTAACTTCTCCCAAGGGACCTCCTTATCTAAATTGTTACAATTACTTATTTGCTTATCTCAAAATTGTTACAAAGTATCTTATCTGCAGCTGTGGCTGTTCTGGGCTCTCTGCCAAAAGCCAATTAAGTTAGAAACATTGTTTCTTTTTCTGGCTCTTCAGTTCAGATCAAAGTTGGGACTTTTCACTACAAACACGGGGCTGCATGTTGAGCTGTCAAAAGCGGGACTGTCCCGCTGAAAACGGGACAGTTGGGAAGTATGCCACTAGGGTCCCCCGCCGCAGCCGTAGTCCCCCTCCCATGAGGAGGTCAGTAGGCCGGCAGGTAGTGGGTCTAGGTCAGTGGGCCCACCATGTTTTTCCCAGTTTCCCACTGGCCCAGTCTAACCCTGCTTGAAAGAGAGCAACTCCCTAGGGACAGAGGACAATATCACAGATGAAGAACCTCTTTCTCTTCTTTTTGAGGATCCTAATAGGCTTAGATGATCACCCAACATCAAATTCATCAGGATAATCCCAAAGGCTCCTCTATTGCCCCTCAAATTTCCCACAACCCCCTGGTGTTCCCGGCTGGTGCTGTTGGGTGCAGAAGAAGGTGCTCAGACTGAAGGTCACCCACATATGGCCTGGCATCATTACGGGCACCTTTAATTAAAAACTTTAGGGATATTTTTACCAGATATTAAAGGCCAGACTGGGTATTTGACCCAAAATAGCATCATGTACTTATAATGAAATTATTCACCCCCAGCAGAGGCCTCCCCTGACTGGTTCTGTTGGCACATGAGGGAACACAGTGAAATTCGCCGGCAATTGGAGCATAAATTTCCCCGCAGAGTCTGCGCTGGACGGCGAGAGAGACGCTATAAAAGGTTCAATATTTAATTTTCCTCTCGGCTCTGCAGAAACAAACACAGTCCTTCCAGCTCGTCCCGATCAGTCTGCAAGTCACGATCCAGCTAGAAATATAGCAGTTTTGCCTTTGCAGTCGGAACACTCTGTGCCCTTTATGGGGACACCAACGCTTATCCTTGAATATTTTCTCTTAAATTTACACCCTGAATCCTTCACAGGCCCAGTGAATCCTGTTCAAGTCTGATTGGCTTGGTTCCGTAATATTTAAAGATCCCATGTATTTTCATGGAAATCTCTCTTGAGAAGGGTTAGTTCTCCTTTAAAGGGGTCTTTCACCTTTAAATTAACTGTTAGTATGATGTAGAGAGGGATATTCTGAGACAATTTGCAATTGATTTTCATTTTTTATTATTTATGGTATTTGAGTTATTTAGCTTTTTATTCAGCAGCTCTCCCATTTGCAATTGCAGCCATCTGGTTGCTAGGGCCCGAATTCCCCTAGCAACCATGCATTGATTTGAATAAGAGACTGGAATATGAATAGAAAGATGAGGAATAAAAAGTAGCAATAGATGGGGTCAGTGACCCCCTTTGGAAAGCTGGAAAGAGTCAGAAAAAAGGCAAATAATTAAAAAAACTATAAAAAAAATAAATGACCAATTGAAAAGTTGCTTAGAACTGACCATTCTATAACATACTAAAAGTTAACTGGAAGGTGAACCACCCCTTTAATACATTTATAAATTGTATTTTGTGTTGATGCTCCAGGAGGCCAAATACAACCCCATGAATTCACCTTAAGCCTCAATTGCCCCTTCTTGCACTGGAGCCCCTCAGAGGGTCTGACTGATGCACAGACGATGTTCTCATAGGTCTGAGCAACGGCATCACATAATGTTGTATATAATAGACTGTAAGCTCTTCAGGAAAGGGGCTTCCTCTTCTCTTTCTCTGTATACACTCGACCTCTGTGTGTTGGTTAATATTCATTGAATTGCAGTGTTGGCTCCCCTGTTACTGTCCTGTAATAACATACAGCACTGAGTATACAGGTATCACTATATAAATAGATATTCATACACACATCATTGGTAAAATATAGCCGTAACCCATAGCAACCAACCAGACTCTGACACTTCCCTACATCATGTTAAAGTCAATAGACAAGTGATAGGTAACGGTACAGGAGGTTACCAGTAATGAATACATTTTGTCTATGTTATTACATACCCCCCTCCTTCTGAATATGCACTTAAATAGCAGCATCATTACAGGGAACAGCTGGAAACTCCCGCACAGGATTAGTACATACTGGGAATTCTATTTATTTTCTTGGAGCTCAGAGTGGAAATCTGTTTAATATACAAATCTTGTTGCCTTGTCTTCTCTGTGCCATGTCTATACAATATGCACTATAGGTTTAGTAGGGAGAGATGGTGCCTATAGTAACAGTGGATAATAGTCTCTGGGAAGGGAGTGTGACTGTGGGATAGCAGGTATAGTAGGGAGAGATGGTGCCTATAGTAACAGTGGATAATAGTCTCTGGGAAGGGAGTGTGACTGTGGGATAGCAGGTATAGTAGGGAGAGATGGTGCCTATAGTAACAGTGGATAATAGTCTCTGGGAAGGGAGTGTGACTGTGGGATAGCAGGTATAGTAGGGAGAGATGGTGCCTATAGTAACAGTGAATAATAGTCTCTGGGAAGGGAGTGTGACTATGGGATAGCAGGTATAGTAGGGAGAGATGGTGCCTATAGTAACAGTGGATAATAGTCTCTGGGAAGGGAGTGTGACTGTGGGATAACAGGTATAGTAGGGAGAGATGGTGCCTATAGTAACAGTGGATAATAGTCTCTGGGAAGGGAGTGTGACTGTGGGATAGCAGGTATAGTAGGGAGAGATGGTGCCTATAGTAACAGTGGATAATAGTCTCTGGGAAGGGAGTGTGACTGTGGGATAGCAGGTATAGTAGGGAGAGATGGTGCCTATAGTAACAGTGGATAATAGTCTCTGGGAAGGGAGTGTGACTGTGGGATAGCAGGTATAGTAGGGAGAGATGGTGCCTATAGTAACAGTGAATAATAGTCTCTGGGAAGGGAGTGTGACTATGGGATAGCAGGTATAGTAGGGAGAGATGGTGTCTATAGTAACAGTGGATAATAGTCTCTGGGAAGGGAGTGTGACTGTGGGATAGCAGGTATAGTAGGGAGAGATGGTGCCTATAGTAACAGTGGATAATAGTCTCTGGGAAGGGAGTGTGACTGTGGGATAGCAGGTATAGTAGGGAGAGATGGTGTCTATAGTAACAGTGGATAATAGTCTGTGGGAAGGGAGTGTGACTGTGGGATAACAGGTATAGTAGGGAGAGATGGTGTCTATAGTAACAGTGGATAATAGTCTCTGGGAAGGGAGTGTGACTGTGGGATAGCAGGTATAGTAGGGAGAGATGGTGCCTATAGTAACAGTGGATAATAGTCTGTGGGAAGGGAGTGTGACTGTGGGATAACAGGTATAGTAGGGAGAGATGGTGTCTATAGTAACAGTGGATAATAGTCTCTGGGAAGGGGGTGTGACTGTGGGATAGCAGGTATAGTAGGGAGAGATGGTGTCTATAGTAACAGTGGATAATAGTCTCTGGGAAGGGAGTGTGACTGTGGGATAGCAGGTATAGTAGGGAGAGATGGTGCCTATAGTAACAGTGGATAATAGTCTCTGGGAAGGGAGTGTGATAGTGGGATAGCAGGTACTGTAGGGAGAGATGGTGTCTATAGTAACAGTGGGATAATAGTCTCTGGGAAGGGAGTGTGACTGTGGGATAGCAGGTATAGTAGGGAGAGATGGTGTCTATAGTAACAGTGGATAATAGTCTCTGGGAAGGGAGTGTGACTGTGGGATAGCAGGTATAGTAGGGAGAGATGGTGTCTATAGTAACAGTGGGATAATAGTCTCTGGGAAGGGAGTGTGACTGTGGGATAGCAGGTATAGTAGGGAGAGATGGTGTCTATAGTAAGTGGATAATAGTCTCTGGGAAGGGAGTGTGACTGTGGGATAGCAGGTATAGTAGGGAGAGATAGTGTCTATAGTAACAGTGGGATAATAGTCTCTGGTAAGGGAGTGTGACTGTGGGATAGCAGGTATAGTAGGGAGAGATGGTGTCTATAGTAACAGTGGGATAATAGTCTCTGGTAAGGGAGTGTGACTGTGGGATAGCAGGTATAGTAGGGAGAGATGGTGCCTATAGTAACAGTGGATAATAGTCTCTGGGAAGGCAGTGTGACTGTGGGATAGCAGGTATAGTAGGGAGAGATGGTGTCTATAGTAACAGTGGATAATAGTCTCTGGGAAGGGAGTGTGACTGTGGGATAGCAGGTATAGTAGGGAGAGATGGTGTCTATAGTAACAGTGGGATAATAGTCTCTGGTAAGGGAGTGTGACTGTGGGATAGCAGGTATAGTAGGGAGAGATGGTGCCTATAGTAACAGTGGATAATAGTCTCTGGGAAGGGAGTGTGACTGTGGGATAGCAGGTATAGTAGAGAGAGATGGTGTCTATAGTAACAGTGGGATAATAGTCTCTGGGAAGGGAGTGTGACTGTGGGATAGCAGGTATAGTAGGGAGAGATGGTGTCTATAGTAACAGTGGATAATAGTCTCTGGGAAGGGAGTGTGACTGTGGGATAGCAGGTATAGTAGGGAGAGATGGTGTCTATAGTAACAGTGGATAATAGTCTCTGGGAAGGGAGTGTGACTGTGGGATAGCAGGTATAGTAGGGAGAGATGGTGTCTATAGTAACAGTGGATAATAGTGTCTGGGAAGGGAGTGTGACTGTGGGATAGCAGGTATAGTAGGGAGAGATGGAGTCTATAGTAACAGTGGGATAATAGTCTCTGGGAAGGGAGTGTGACTGTAGGATAGCAGGTATAGTAGGGAGAGATGGTGTCTATAGTAACAGTGGATAATAGTCTCTGGGAAGGGAGTGTGACTGTGGGATAGCAGGTATAGTAGGGAGAGATGGTGTCTATAGTAACAGTGGATAATAGTCTCTGGGAAGGGAGTGTGACTGTGGGATAGCAGGTATAGTAGGGAGAGATGGTGCCTATAGTAACAGTGGGATAATAGTCTCTGGGAAGGGAGTGTGACTGTGGGATAGCAGGTATAGTAGGGAGAAATGGTGCCTATAGTAACAGTGGATAATAGTCTCTGGGAAGGGAGTGTGACTGTGGGATAGCAGGTATAGTAGGGAGAGATGGTGTCTATAGTAACAGTGGGATAATAGTCTCTAGGGATGTAGCGAACGTCGGAAAAAACAGTTCGCGAACATATTCGCGAACTTGCGCAAAAATGCGAGCGGTTCGCGAACGGTTCGCGAACCCCATAGACTTCAATGGGAAGGCGAACTTTAACATCTAAAAAAGACATTTCTGTCCAGAAAAATGATTTTAAAGTTGTTTAAAGGGTGCAACGACCTGGACAGTGGCATGCCAGAGGGGGATCAAGGGCAAAAATGTATCTGAAAAATCTGCCTGTGTGTGCTTGGAAGAGATAGTGTAGGGGGAGAGCTGTTAGTGATTTCAGGGACAGATGATAGTAAGTTTGCTGGCTAGTAATCTGCTTGATACTGCTCTGTATTGGAGGGACAGAAGTCTGCAGGGATTTGAGGGACATTTTAGCTTAGGTAGCTTTGCTGGCTAGTAATCTACTGTTCTCTTTAAACAACTGCCATACGTTGACCTTGTAGGCATTGTTTGCCCAGTTTTTTTGGATGCAGCCACTGAAGCACAGTTGCCAGAAAAAATATGCCATATAAATGCTGAAAATAGTAATTTTTCGCCATACGTTGACCTTGTAGACATTGTTTGCCCAGTTTTTTTTGGACGCAGCCACTGAAGCACAGTTGCCAGAAAAAATATGCCATATAAATGCTGAAAATAGTCATTTTTCGCCATACGTTGACCTTGTAGACATTGTTTGCCCAGTTTTTTTGGACGCAGCCACTGAAGCACAGTTGCCAGAAAAAATATGCCATATAAATGCTGAAAATAGTCATTTTTTGCCATATACGTTGAGTCAACGTATGGCAAAAAATGACTATTTGCAGCATTTATATGGCATATTTTTTCTGGCCTCTGTGCTTCAGTGGCTGCGGCCAAAAAAACTGGGCAAACAATGCCTACAAGGTCAACGACGTTGACCTTGTAGGCATTGTTTGCCCAGTTTTTTTGGCCGCAGCCACTGAAGCACAGAGGCCAGAAAAAATATGCCATATAAATGCTGAAAATAGTCATTTTTTTGGTCGCAGCCACTGAAGCACAGTTGCCAGAAAAATTATGCCATATAAATGCTGAAAATATAAATTTTTTTGGTTGCAGCCACTGTAGCACAGAGGCCAGAAAAATTATGCCATATAAATGCAGAAAATATGCATTTTTTTGGTCGCAGCCACTGAAGCACAGTTGACAGAAAAATTATGCCATATAAATGCTGAAAATATAAATTTTTTTGGTTGCAGCCACTGAAGCACAGAGGCCAGAAAAATTATGCCATATAAATGCAGAAAATATGCATTTTTTTGGTCGCAGCCACTGAAGCACAGTTGACAGAAAAATTATGCCATATAAATGCTGAAAATATAAATTTTTTTGGTTGCAGCCACTGAAGCACAGAGGCCAGAAAAATTATGCCATATAAATGCAGAAAATATGCATTTTTTTGGACGCAGCCACTGAAGCACAGTTGCCAGAAAAAATATGCCATATAAATGCTGAAAATAGTCATTTTTCGTCATACGTTGACCTTGTAGACATTGTTTGCCCAGTTTTTTTGGTTGCAGCCACTGAAGCACAGAGGCCAGAAAAAATTAAACCAGTAGGGTTTGCACCCTAGTTTGTAACGGTGGCGGAGGGAGGAGGACGCTAAAGGACAGCTGTGTGTGGAGTCATGAGGCTTGAAGAGAAGGACAGCTGCATAGAAGTCAGAACAAGTCTTCCGGCGTGCAGTAACCCTCCGAGATCCACCCCTCATTCATTTTAATAAAGGTCAGGTAATCGACACTTTTGTGACCTAGGCGAGTTCTCTTCTCAGTTACAATCCCTCCTGCTGCACTGAAGGTCCTTTCTGAGAGCACACTTGAGGCTGGGCAAGACAAGAGGTTCATGGCAAATTGTGACAGCTCTGGCCACAGATCAAGCCTGCGCACCCAGTAGTCCAGGGGTTCATCGCTCCTCAGAGTGTCGATATCTGCAGTTAATGCCAGGTAGTCCGCTACCTGCCGGTCGAGGCGTTCTTTGAGGGTGGATCCAGAAGGGTTGTGGCGCTGCCTTGGACAGAAAAACATTTGCATGTCTGATGTTACAGACCGGCCAAAGGGCTTTGTCCTTGCAGGTGTGCTCGTGGCAGGATTACTGGCACCTCTGCCCCTGGAATGTTGATGAGTTCCTGAAGTGACATCACCCTTAAAAGCATTGTACAACATGTTTTGCAGGCTGGTTTGTAAATGCCGCATCTTTTCGGACTTGTGGTATGTTGGTAACATTTCTGACACTTTATGCTTGTACCGAGGGTCTAGTAGCGTTGCGACCCAGTACAGGTCCTTCTCCTTAAGCCTCTTGATACGGGGGTCCTTCAACAGGCATGACAGCATGAAAGACCCCATTCTCACAAGGTTGGATGCAGAGCTATCCATCTCCGCTTCCTCATTATCAAGGACTGCATCATCCACGGTCTCCTCCCCCCAGCCACGTACAAGACCAGGGGTCCCCAAAAGGTCACCACTAGCCCCCTGGGAAGCCTGCTCCTGTTGGTCCTCCTCCTCCACAAAGCCACCTTCCTCCTCTGACTCCACTTCTGGCACCTCTCCCTGCGTTGCAGCAGGTGCCTGGGTTCGTTCTGGTGATTCCGACCATAAATCGTGCGCTTCCAGCTCCTCGTCACGCTGGTCTACAGCCTCATCTGTCACTCGTCGCACGGCACGCTCCAGGAAGAAAGCGAAGGGTATTAGGTCGCTGATGGTGCCTTCGGTGCGACTGACCATATTTGTCACCTCTTCAAAAGGTCGCATGAGCCTGCAGGCATCGCGCATAAGCACCCAGTAACGGGGGAAAAAAATCCCCAGCTCTGCAGATCCAGTCCTACCACCCAGTTCAAAAAGGTACTCGTTGACGGCCCTTTGTTGTTGCAGCAGACGTTCCAACATAAGGAGCGTTGAATTCCAGCGAGTCTGGCTGTCAGAAATCAAACGCCTGACTGGCATGTTGTAGCGCTACTGAATGTCAGCAAGGCGTGCCATGGCTGTGTAGGAACGTCTGAAATGGCCCGACACCTTTCTGGACTGGGTGAGAACGTCCTGGAATCCTGGGTACTTGGAGACAAAACGTTGGACTATTAAATTTAACACATGTGCCATGCAGGGCACATGTGTTAAATTTCCCAGTCTCAACGCTGCCAACAGATTGCTTCCATTGTCACACACCACTTTTCCGATCTGCAGTTGGTGTGGGGTCAGCCACCGATCGGCCTGTGACTGCAGAGATGACAGGAGTACAGATCCGGTATGGTTTTTGCTTTCCAGGCACGTCATCCCCAAGACATCGTGACAACGGCGTACCTGGCACGTCGAATAGCCTAGGGGGAGCTGGGGGTGCACAGGTGTGGAGGAGGAGAAGGAGGACCCAGCAGCAGAGTAAGAAGAAGAAGAGGAAGAAGACGAGGTAGAGAGCGATGGAGGAGTAGAGGTGGTGGCAGAACCGCGTGCAATCCGTGGCGGTGACACCAACTCCACTGTTGTTGTTGTTGAGCTACCCATTCCCTGCTTCCCATTCCCAGCCATTACCAAGTTCACCCAGTGGGCAGTGTAGGTGACATACCTGCCCTGACCATGCTTGGAGGACCATGCGTCAGTAGTCATATGGACCTTTGGCCCAACACTAAGTGACAGAGATGCGGTAACTTGGCTCTGCATGTTCTGTCCTCGCTACGTATTACCCTGGGGCAGTGTGTAGTTCGACATGCAGCTAAACCTTTCCACAATCCAATAAAGAGACTAAGCTTGAAGTCTGTAGATTTTACTGAATAGGCAAGTGGAATAAGGTGAAACTGTAATACAAACAGCAGAAAAGATAATAAGTATGCTTGCAATGAACTATATAAAAACATGCAAATGAACATATAACTGCAGCATAAAATATATATACTGGCATAAATGTCTCTGTAGCAATGTCTCTGGGGGTTCTGGCAGCTGTAGAGGTGTTTTGGTGTAACTATTTCCTTACCAGCGATTCTATCATAAGGGAGATGCAGAACTGTGTGCTTCTTCCAGCAGCATGGTCTGTAAAATGGAGCCTGGCTCCCACAAGGCATTGCTCTAGGTCACGTGGTGGGCGTATGGTAGCCTGATTAGTCCAAATTCTGCCATAAGCCTTATGGAGGTGTTAAAATGGATATAGGAAGTGACGTTGTGCACTTACAACAAGTGTCCAGAGGAGGGAGCTCCGAGCAAGTGAATAAGGAAATCCCAAATATGGTAAAAGCATATGCTGGAGACATGACACTCCCAGTCTGGCATCCATGGATGCCACCACTTACTTCAGGAGACAACAATAAAGTTCGTTCAGTCACTGGTCTGAAGAACAATTTGGTTCCTCCTTGCTTGGAGGTCTTGACCTCAGCTTTACGGACTCTCCCATTCTCACTTGGAAATGTATTGGTGACAAGATCCAAGGACCATTCACTCCGTTGTGACTGACAGTCTTTCAACAGAACAACATCACTACGTTTGAGGTTGGGCTTGGTAGTTTGCCATTTGCAAAGTGGCTGCAAAGTAGAGATGTATTGCTTTCTCCATCTGTCCCAGAAGGTATTCGCAAGACGGCCTCCTACTCTTAATGGGCTAGTTTGGACAAGGAATGGGTCATGCTTTCTCAGAGTGTTGTCTTTAGGGACAAGTTTGTTTCTTGTGATGCACAAGGATGTCGGTTCTGTGAGCCAAGTTGTGTCTTTGAGCTGACTTGCTGTAACAGCGTGGTCTGCTAGGTTGTAGTCCGTATAGAAAACAGTCTCTTTGGGCTCTGTGCCTGTCTCGGTTGCGATGAGCTCAGCTAGCTCTACAGCTACAACGGCAGCACAGAGTTCCAGTCTGGGTATAGTGTGTTCGGGAATTGGTGCCAGTTTTGCCTTACCCGTAACAAATGCAGTGTGGCGTTGTCCATAGATATCCACGGTTTTGAGGCATGCTACGGCAGCTATGGCTTTGACAGAAGCGTCAGAGAACACACAAAGTTTTTGGCTTTGTACCTCTGTAGAAGGTATTATGGCATATGGGTGTGTAACACAAAGGTTTGAAAAAATTGCTAGAGAACTTCTCCATTCTGCCCACAAATTCTTTTTGTCAGGAGATAGCGGGTTGTCCCAATCAGATGTTTTGAAGATTAAGTCTCTTAAATCATTTGAATAGTCTTGTGAAGAGAAGGCTTCAATCATTACTTTGATGTTAGAAGCTATTTTGTAAAGCCTGAGGTTGGAGCAGGCGAGTGCTTCCTGCACTCTTTCGAGAAGACTGATGGCAGCTTTGCTTGAAGGTATCAATTTTAAGCGGTTATCAACATAGAAGTTTTTTCCAACTAATGGTCTGACATCTGACCCATACTGTACCTTACTTTCTTGGGCAGAACGACTGAGTCCGTGGATTGCAACTGCAGGCGAAGGACTGTTGCCAAAGGTGGGCACCCTCATACAGTACTCTGTGATGTCCTTGGAAGGGTTGTTATCTCTGAACTTAAAAGGTAGAGGGGCGACCCAACTGTTTGAATCGTGTTTAATTAGTTCTTGTTTGATTATTTTTGGAAAGAGTTTATCCTCAATAGACATTGCCAATTGGTTATCTTCTTTTGTTCTCTGGAACACTGTACATCTCAAATGATCTTGATCACTGTCACGGGTGGGATTATCATCGGAAATATTTGGAGGTGTGTGTACCAGGCTGGTGTTGTAAGGTTTTTCCTTTATTAGGAACTGGTTGTGGCATGGTGGGAAAGTGGAGGGGTGTCCGTTTTCTAGTGTGTTTGTCAGCATGCTGTTTACGCAGACTGATTCGTGTACACTTCTCGGGCAAGCGTCTCCTATTATGACCCATCCGAGATCTAGCTTCTGGGCATACGGTGCATTGTGAGGGCCATTTATCTGGTCCCTTGCTTTGTGGACCCGTAGCATATCTCTTCCAAGGAGAAGCATTATCTGAGCCTTGGGGTCAAGTTTAGGGATTAAGTGCATTATACGTTTCAAGTGTACCTGGTGCTTAGCTACGTCCGGTGTAGGAATTTCAGATCTATTATCGGGGATCTGGTTGCATTCGATTATAGTTGGTAAGGGTAGACATACCTTTCCATCTATGGACTCTACTTGGTAGCCGGATGCCCTTCTTCCTGCTGTCTTGATAACTCCTGCACATGTTTTTAGAGAGTAAGGAGTGTTTGGGCCCTTGACATTAAATGCATCAAAGAAGGCTGGGCAGGCTAAAGATCTGTTGCTCTGGTCATCCAGGATCGCATAGAGCTTAATGCCTTTATCTGTTTGGCCTGTCGGGTATACTTTGACCAGGCAAATTTTGGAGCAGGATCTGCTGCCTATGGCACCGTTGCGGATTTCTGTGCAATGAGAACTGACCTCTGTAGTGTTTGTGGCACTGTCATCTTCCTCCCCGCCATGCTTGCTGGCGCTCTTGGTGTAAGGTACAGTCCACGGGGCTGGCCCAGGGTGTAAAGCTGTGTTGTGATATGTGCTGTCACATTCTGTGCATTTTACACTGACCTGACAGTCCTTGGCAAGATGAGACGCTGATGAACAACACTTGTAACAGATGTTGTGTTCCTTTAGGAAAGCTTTGCGGTCTTCTATGGACTTCTCTCTGAAGGCTCTGCATTTCAGAAGAGGGTGAGACAGTTGGTGTAAAGGACACTGCTTACTAGGGTCTTTGTACCTTGTCTCCTCGTGAGAAGGTTCTGCAGATCTGTGAAAAGAATCTAAAGAGGAAGCATTAGTTTTGTGTACTGTTACTGCTGCTTTGCAAGTATTAGGTACTGAAAGGGTGGCATGTGGCAAAGTGAAATCAAAACTGGGGTCATTTCTCATCTTGGCTTGTTGGTATACAAAGTCCATGAATACAGTGAAAGGAGGAAATGGAACATTGTGCATTTCTTTGAATTTTGACCCGTGTGCCATCCACCGCTCTTGTAAGTTATAGGGCAATTTTTGTACTATGGGGTTAACACCTCTGGCTGTGTCTAGGAATGCAAGCCCCGGTAAGTCTCCTTCAGCTTTGGCTACTTGTAGTTCCATTAGCAAGTCGCTTAATTCCCTGAGTTTTTGGTAACTTTTATTGGTTATTTTAGGGAAGTCATCAATTCTCTTGAAGAGTGCATTTTCTACAACCTCTGCTGAGCCATAGCATTCATTAAGTCTGTGCCAGATCATTCTGAGACCAGTCTCTGGGTGATTTATGTTAATGACTCTGATCCTTTTGGCATGCTCTGCAGACTCGGTACCTAGGTATTTGATAAGGAGGTCGATTTCCTCACTGTATGAAAGGTCTAAGCCTTTGATAGTATTTTGGAAGGAGGATCGCCAGGCTCTGAAGCCTTCTGGGCGGTCATTGAACTTTTCAAGTCCCTTTGTGATTAGCTCGCGCCGTGCAAAGAACTTGGCAAAGTCCATTGTGACTTGGTTAGTATCAGGATAAGTAGGTGGATGAGTGTAATAGTGAGAAGGTGTTGTATAGTCATACCTGTCTGGAGGTTCTCTTTTAGGCTGGACTGTGACATACTGTTGTGACACAGCTGAAGAGGTAGGTGCAGGCTTAACCCTAGGTTTGGGTACCTGGTTGAAGTGGGTGTTGTAGGCAGGATCACTTAGCTCGACGTGGTCTCTCTGATGCAATTGCAGCTTGTTGATGGCCTTTGGGGGTGTATGGCATCCTTGGCTTGGTTCAGGAGCAGCATGCTGGCCTGGTTGCTGTACTGAAAGAGAATCTGTGTCTTGTTTGGAGTGCTGGTAGACATACTCTCTAGTGCGTTGTAGTGGGTCATGGGGTTCAGTCTCAAGATTAGGTACCTCACTGTGTCCTTCGCTGCTAGGGTACACAATCATCTCTAGAGCTTTTGCTTCTGCCAAAGTCGCTGCAGCTTCTCTCTCTCTGGCCAGCTTTTCTAGGGTTGCTTCTAAGCGAATACTTTCCAGCTTTGCCTCTACTGCTAGGCGTGCATTTTCTGCTTCTAAGCGTGCACTTTCTGTTTCCCTTTCTGCTTCTAAGCGTGCACTCTCTGCTCTCCTTTCTGTTTCTAAGCGTGCACTCTCTGCTTTCAAGCGGGCACTCTCTGATTCCCTTTCTGCTTCTAAGCGTGCACTCTCTGCTCTCCTTTCTGTTTCTAAGCGTGCACTCTCTGCTTTCAAGCGGGCACTCTCTGATTCCCTTTCTGCTTCTAAGAGTGCACTCTTTACTTTTGCCTCCATTTCCCTCTCTGCGAAGGCAGCACGGGCCTTTGCTGCTTCTGCTTTTGCGCGGGCAATGGCGGCAGCATTAGTAACGGATGAGCGTTGAGAGGAGCCTGAGACCTGGGATCTGGTCACTAATGAGGATGTCTTTTTCTGTGACATTATGGGACTCTGGATAGGCCTTTGTGGAGGCTTTTCTGTGCTGTAATGACTTAATAGCAGTGTCTGTATCAGGATCACTGTAATATACTGTTGTCTGAGCTTGCAGCGTAGCTGGTTTAATCACTTGTGTGTCAGCTGCTGTTTTACTGCACATGCAGTGAGTTATAGTTCAATCCCACCTTTGTGGTAGCGCTGTTTCACTGTTCTGTCCTCGCTACGTATTACCCTGGGGCAGTGTGTAGTTCGACATGCAGCTAAACCTTTCCACAATCCAATAAAGAGACTAAGCTTGAAGTCTGTAGATTTTACTGAATAGGCAAGTGGAATAAGGTGAAACTGTAATACAAACAGCAGAAAAGATAATAAGTATGCTTGCAATGAACTATATAAAAACATGCAAATGAACATATAACTGCAGCATAAAATATATATACTGGCATAAATGTCTCTGTAGCAATGTCTCTGGGGGTTCTGGCAGCTGTAGAGGTGTTTTGGTGTAACTATTTGCTTACCAGCGATTCTATCATAAGGGAGATGCAGAACTGTGTGCTTCTTCCAGCAGCATGGTCTGTAAAATGGAGCCTGGCTCCCACAAGGCATTGCTCTAGGTCACGTGGTGGGCGTATGGTAGCCTGATTAGTCCAAATTCTGCCATAAGCCTTATGGAGGTGTTAAAATGGATATAGGAAGTGACGTTGTGCACTTACAACAAGTATCCAGAGGAGGGAGCTCCGAGCAAGTGAATAAGGAAATCCCAAATATGGTAAAAGCATATGCTGGAGACATGACACTGCACATGTTGGTACAGGTGTGGTATTCCCTTTTTAGAAAAAAAATTGCGGCTGGGTACCTTCCACTGCGGTGTCCCAATTGCTACAAATTTGCGGAAGGCCTCAGAGTCCACCAGCTGGTATGGTAAAAGCTGGCGGCTAAGAGTGCAGACAAGCCAGCTGTCAGACGCCGGGCAAGGGGGTGACAGTCAGACATTGGCTTCTTACGCTCAAACATGGCCTTCACAGAAACTTGGCTGGTGGCAGATGACTGGGAATGGGAACAGGTGGTCAAGGTGGAAGGCGGAGTGGAGGGTGGTTCAGATGGGTCAAGGAGAGCAGAGGTAGAGCAGTAAGATGCTGGACCAGAAGGAGTGTGGCTTTTAGTTTGCCTGTTGCCTTTGAGGTGTTGCTCCCAAAGTGCTTTGTGCTTGCCGCTCATGTGCCTTCGCATAGAAGTTGTACCTATGTGGCTGTTGGGCTTACCAAGGCTCAGTTTCTGACTGCACTCATTGCAAATTACAATGCTTTTGTCAGAGGCACACACATTAAAAAAATCCCACACTGCTGACTTTTTGGAAGTCTGCGATCTGGCGGTAACAGTAGAAGTTGGCGGCATTGGCGGCAATGGCGGGTGCGTTGGCCGGCTGAACACAGGTGCCGATACATGTTGTTGCCCTACTGATCCCTGCGGGCTGTCCTCCCTGCTTCTTCTAAGTCTTATTCTCCTACTGCCTCTCTGACTCTCCGTCTCTCCATCTGAACTACCCTCCTCTTGCTCTCTTCTACTAGGCACCCACAAAACATCAATCTCCTCATCATCATTCTCCTCAGATGCATCAATTTCTTCTGACACATCACAGAAGGAAGCAGCAGCGGGGACCTCCTCCTCATCACTCATCATTATGTCCATCTCTGTCGTGTTCTCTGCCAGAATTAAATCTGGTGTAACGTCCTCATCTCCTTCATCTTCTTCTGCCAATAATGGTTGCGCATTACTCAGTTCAAGAAACTCATGGGAAAATAACTCCTCTGACTCCAGTGAAGAAGGGGCACCGGTGGTGGAGGAAGTGTTACGTGGGGTGGCCATAGCAGTGGAGGATGAGGAGGATGTTGTGGTAAAGTTAGAAACGGTAGAGGATGGGGTGTGCTGTGTAAGCCAGTCAACTACCTCTTCAGCATTTTGGGAGTTCAGGGTCATTGGCTTTTTAAAACTGGGCAATTTGCTAGGGCCACAGGATTGCATAGCAGCACGGCCCCTAGCACGGCCTCTGCGTGGCAGCCTGCCTTTGCCTGGCATTATTTTTAAAAAAACAACAACAACAAAAACTCAGTTGGTTTTTCTGGAAACGATAATACACACAGCTAGATGGCAGTTTGAAGAAAACAGTGTGCAAATAATGCCTACAAGGTCAACGTATACACAGCGGTGGATACGGATTACGTAAAATATAAGAATGCTGCTTGAAAAAAAGTAACTCAAGTGGTTTTTCTAGAGACGATAATATTATCAATATTTAGACAAAATGTGAACAAGCTCACACAGCTAGATGGCGGTTTGCAGAAAACACTGTGCAAATAATGCCTACAAGGTCAACGTATACACAGCGGTGGATACGGATTACGTAAAATATAAGAATGCTGCTTGAAAAAAAGTAACTCAAGTGGTTTTTCTAGAGACGATAATATTATCAATATTTAGACAAAATGTGAACAAGCTCACACAGCTAGATGGCGGTTTGAAGAAAACACTGTGCAAATAATGCCTACAAGGTCAACGTATACACAGCGGTGGATACAGATTACGTAAAATATAAGAATGCTGCTTGAAAAAAAGTAACTCAAGTGGTTTTTCTAGAGACGATAATATTATCAATATTTAGACAAAATGTGAACAAGCTCACACAGCTAGATGGCGGTTTGAAGAAAACACTGTGCAAATAATGCCCACAAGATCAACGTATACACTACTACAGCGGTGGATACGGATTACGTAAAATATATTATGGCTGCTTGAAAAAAGTCACTCCGGTGTTTTTTCTGGAGACGGTAATATTATGGATATTTAGACAGAATGTGAACAAGGTCACACAGCTAGATGGCAGTTGGTTGAATAACACACTGGGCAAAAAATGCCTACAGGGCAAATAATGCCTAAAAGGTCAACTTATACACTACTACAGCGATGGATACGGATTACGTAAAATATATTATGGCTGCTTGAAAAAAGTCACTCCGGTGTTTTTTCTGGAGACGGTAATATTATGGATATTTAGACAGAATGTGAACAAGGTCACACAGCTAGATGGCAGTTGGTTGAATAACACACTGGGCAAAAAATGCCTACAGGGCAAATAATGCCTAAAAGGTCAACTTATACACTACTACAGCGATGGATACGGATTACGTAAAATATATTATGGCTGCTTGAAAAAAGTCACTCCGGTGTTTTTTCTGGAGACGGTAATATTATGGATATTTAGACAGAATGTGAACAAGGTCACACAGCTAGATGGCAGTTGGTTGAATAACACACTGGGCAAAAAATACCTACAGGGCAAATAATGCCTAAAAGGTCAACTTATACACTACTACAGCGGTAGTAAAATAAAAAAAAGTAAAATAAAAAAAAAATGAATATTAAAAAAAATTACAGTTGGTGCTGCTGAACTACTAGGAGCAGCAGATTAGCACACCAGTCCCACTCCCCAACACTGCTAGACTAATAGCACTGGGCTCTTATAGTAGTAGTAGTAGTAGTAGTAGTAGTAGTAGTAAAACAACAAAAAAATAAATAAAAGCAGTCCTTACAAGGACTACTGTTATTGCAGCAGTCAGCAGATGAGATCAGAAGCAGGACAGCTGCCCACTGCAGCTACATACAGAGCACTGCAGTAGAAGGTAGATTACTAGCCAGCAAAGCTACCTAAGCTTAAATGTCCCTCAAACCCCTGCAGACTTCTGTCCCTCCAATAACAGAGCAGTATCAAAACGATTACTAGCCAGCAAACTTTCAACTGTCCCTGAAATCACTAACAGGCAGCAGCTCTCTCCCTACACTATCTCTTCAGCACACACAGGCAGAGTGAAAAAACGCTGCAGGGCTTCGGTTTTTATAGGGAAGGGGAGTGGTCCAGGGGAGAGCTTCCTGATTGGCTGCCATGTACCTGCTGGTCTGGGGTGAGAGGGCAAAAAAAAGCGCCAACAATGGCGAACCCAAAATGGCGAACGTCGCGCGACGTTCGCGAACTTCCGGCGAGCGCGAACACCCGATGTTCGCGCGAACAAGTTCGCCGGCGAACAGTTCGCGCCATCTCTAATAGTCTCTGGGAAGGGAGTGTGACTGTGGGATAGTAGGTATAGTAGGGAGAGATGGTGCCTATAGTAACAGTGGATAATAGTGTCTGGGAAGGGAGTGTGACTGTGGGATAGCAGGTATAGTAGGGAGAGATGGTGTCTATAGTAACAGTGGGATAATAGTCTCTGGGAAGGGAGTGTGACTGTGGGATAGCAGGTATAGTAGGGAGAGATGGTGCCTATAGTAACAGTGGATAATAGTCTCTGGGAAGGGAGTGTGACTGTGGGATAGCAGGTATAGTAGGGAGAGATGGTGTCTATAGTAACAGTGGGATAATAGTCTCTGGGAAGGGAGTGTGACTGTGGGATAGCAGGTATAGTAGGGAGAGATGGTGCCTATAGTAACAGTGGATAATAGTCTCTAGGAAGGGAGTGTGACTGTGGGATAGCAGGTATAGTAGGGAGAGATGGTGTCTATAGTAACAGTGGGATAATAGTCTCTGGGAAGGGAGTGTGACTGTGGGATAGCAGGTATAGTAGGGAGAGATGGTGTCTATAGTAACAGTGGGATAATAGTCTCTGGGAAGGGAGTGTGACTGTGGGATAGCAGGTATAGTAGGGAGAGATGGTGTCTATAGTAACAGTGGGATAATAGTCTCTGGGAAGGGAGTGTGACTGTGGGATAGCAGGTATAGTAGGGAGAGATGGTGTCTATAGTAACAGTGGGATAATAGTCTCTGGGAAGGGAGTGTGACTGTGGGATAGCAGGTATAGTAGGGAGAGATGGTGCCTATAGTAACAGTGGATAATAGTCTCTGGGAAGGGAGTGTGACTGTGGGATAGCAGGTATAGTAGGGAGAGATGGTGCCTATAGTAACAGTGGATAATAGTCTCTGGGAAGGGAGTGTGACTGTGGGATAGCAGGTATAGTAGGGAGAGATGGTGCCTATAGTAACAGTGGGATAATAGTCTCTGGGAAGGGAGTGTGACTGTGGTATAGCAGGTATAGTAGGGAGAGATGGTGTCTATAGTAACAGTGGATAATAGTCTCTGGGAAGGGAGTGTGACTGTGGTATAGCAGGTATAGTAGGGAGAGATGGTGTCTATAGTAACAGTGGATAATAGTCTCTGGGAAGGGAGTGTGACTGTGGGAAAGCAGGTATAGTAGGGAGAGATGGTGCCTATAGTAACAGTGGGGATAGCAGGTATAGTAGGGAGAGATGGTGTCTATAGTAACAGTGGATAATAGTCTCTGGGAAGGGAGTGTGACTGTGGGATAGCAGGTATAGTAGGGAGAGATAGTGCCTATAGTAACAGTGGATAATAGTCTCTGGGAAGGGAGTGTGACTGTGGGATAGCAGGTATAGTAGGGAGAGATGGTGTCTATAGTAACAGTGGATAATAGTCTCTGGGAAGGGAGTGTGACTGTGGGATAGCAGGTATAGTAGGGAGAGATGGTGTCTATAGTAACAGTGGATAATAGTCTCTGGGAAGGGAGTGTGACTGTGGGATAGCAGGTATAGTAGGGAGAGATGGTGTCTATAGTAACAGTGGATAATAGTCTCTGGGAAGGGAGTGTGACTGTGGGATAGCAGGTATAGTAGGGAGAGATGGTGCCTATAGTAACAGTGGGATAATAGTCTCTGGGAAGGGAGTGTGACTGTGGGATAGCAGGTATAGTAGGGAGAGATGGTGCCTATAGTAACACTGGATAATAGTCTCTGGGAAGGGAGTGTGACTGTGGGATAGCAGGTATAGTAGGGAGAGATGGTGTCTATAGTAACAGTGGGATAATAGTCTCTGGGAAGGGAGTGTGACTGTGGGATAGCAGGTATAGTAGGGAGAGATGTGCCTATAGTAACAGTGGGATAATAGTCTCTGGGAAGGGAGTGTGACTGTGGGATAGCAGGTATAGTAGGGAGAGATGGTGTCTATAGTAACAGTGGGATAATAGTCTCTGGGAAGGGAGTGTGACTGTGGGATAGCAGGTATAGTAGGGAGAGATGGTGCCTATAGTAACAGTGGATAATAGTCTCTGGGAAGGGAGTGTGACTGTGGGATAGCAGGTATAGTAGGGAGAGATGGTGCCTATAGTAACAGTGGGGATAGCAGGTATAGTAATGAGAGATGGAGCCTATAGTAACAGTGGGGATAGCAGGTATAGTAGTAACATCATCATCAGAACCTGTTTCCTGGGATGGCATTTTGTTTCCGGCAGTTGAGTGAATGTTACATCAGAAATAGAAACTTGGCTTTTTTTCAGAGTTGTGAGACTATATCAGTGTTTCTGGTTGTGGAATAGTTAATGGGAACTGTACAATTAATAGGCACCAATTACAGACTTGGGATATTTCCCCCGTGTCAGCCAGTGGTTCCCAGTGATTGGCTAAATTCTTTGTAATTATCTTTACACTTTAGGGATTTGGGCGACAAGGAGACAGAGAAGATCACACTCAGTGACTTGTAGCTGGTTAATATGATATTACAATTCTTTAAGGAAATTCATGGAATTACTTTATATGGATCTATTAATAATAATCAGGGCAGAGATACTTTAACATCAAGTAAATGTCCATGTGAATGTGCTTTAAATACAATTAAAAGTTCAAGGTGCCCCTAGATATAGGGCAGAAAGTATTCACACTTGAGTTTAAACAAACGTTACAATAACTATGGGTTTATTGACAATTGAGTGATTAATTGGAGGGGAGGAAAGGAGATCTCACCATCAGCATAGGAAGGGGTTCTTTACTGTAAGGACAGTCAGGTTATGGGATTCCCTACCAAGAGAGGGGGAATGAGTGATTCATTGGTGGGGAGGAAAGGAGATCTCACCATCAGTATAGGAAGGGGTTCTTTACTGTAAGGACAGTCAGGTTATGGGATTCCCTACCAAGAGAGGGGAATGAATGATTCATTGGTGGGGAGGAAAGGAGATCTCACCATCAGCATAGGAAGGGGTTCTTTACTGTAAGGACAGTCAGGTTATGGGATTCCCTACCAAGAGAGGGGGAATGAGTGATTCATTGGTGGGAGGAAAGGAGATCTCACCATCAGCATAGGAAGGGGTACTTTAGATACAATTGACAGCAAGAAATGATCATGTTCCAAATCAATAACTGACTCTCTAGCTAGAAGTTTCAGGACTGTATTTCAGGATCACACTGTATATAAGTATATATGTGTATATATATGTGTATATATATTTACCCTGGGGCATCGGGGAGGGTACAGAGCAGAGCCGGGCACTGGTGGTTCATGGGCAGGAAAAGGCAGACCCAGTAGCTGCTTGAGATCCAGTATAGAGATACTAGAGATACAGTATAGAGATACTAGAGTCAGTATATAGATACTAGAGATACAGTATATAGATACTAGAGATACAGTATAGAGATACTAGAGGTACAGTACAGAGATACTAGAGGTACAGTATAGCGATACTAGAGGTACAGTATAGCGATACTAGAGGTACAGTATAGCGATACTAGAGGTACAGTATAGCGATACTAGAGGTACAGTATAGAGATACTTGAGGTACAGTATAGAGATACTAGAGGTACAGTATAGAGATACAGGATATAGATACTAGAGATACAGGATATAGATACTAGAGGTACAGTTTAGAGATACTAGAGATCTAGGATATAGATACTAGAGATCCAGTATAGAGATACTAGAGGTACAATATAAAGATACTAGAGATACAATATAAAGATACTAGAGATACAGTATAGAGATACTAGAGATACAGGATATAGATACTAGAGATACAGTATAGAGATACTAGAGATACAGGATATAGATACTAGAGATACAGGATATAGATACTAGAGATACAGTATAGAGATACTAGAGTCAGGATATAGATACTAGAGATACCGGATATAGATACTAGAGGTACAGTATAGAGATACTAGAGGTACAGTATAGAGATACTAGAGGTACAGTATAGAGATAGTAGAGATACAGGATATAGATACTAGAGGTACAGTATAGAGATACAGGATATAGATACTAGAGATCCAATAAAGAGATACTAGAGGTACAATATAAAGATACTAGAGATACAGGATATAGATACTAGAGATCCAGGATAGACATACTAGAGATACTGTATATAGATACTAGAGATACAGTATAGAGATACTAGAGATACAGGATAGAGATACAGTATATCTGGCCTGCCTGAGGCAGAACTCCATTGGGGCTCTAAAAATATTTTGCTCTGGAGCCCAGACGTAGGGGTTAATGATGAAATTCCAATCACTGGGCACCTGACTCAAAATGTCAAATATCCCTTTAAATATTCATCATTCCCTAAATCCAGGATCCAGTCAGTTGTCTCTTCCAGTTCCAGCAGATTTAGAAATTAGACCTGATCCATAGGAATAAGTTATGTTAGTGATGTGACTTTCTTGTCTTATTTATAGCACTGGGGGGGGCAGTTATTTAGGTCCCAAGTTGTAAAATCACTGATTCTCCCTCCCCTCCTTCCTGTGTAAATCAGAATGTGGGGGTTACTTTCCCTGGGTAACTAATAGACCATTCCCAGAATGAAGCCCCGATCCTAATAAATAGAATCCTCAGCCTCATCCCACCTGCAACTATTTTAAAGGGCCAGTAACACCATAAAGTGAAATAATTTAACATGAGTCCAACCCGCACCTATCAGGGAGCTGTCTCCTGGCAATAACTGTTAATAAATATAATAAACGTTACATTCTAGATTTGGGAGCCATAAATGACATCTGTCTCTTTGGTAAGAGCAAAACCCATTGTATTCTATGGAGCTTATGGAATGTGGACTCTCTAGTTTGTACAGAGCAGCTTATTTATAGGAATAAAGTAGCCCCTTTTGTAAAATATAAGGATATTATAAGTTACTGAGGAGTTTCATGACCATATAAAAGTACGAGGCCAAAGGCCAAGTTATACAGGTCATGGAACTCCGAGATAACTTCTACTTTATTTATTATAATACACAAGATTCAGTGAGTCATGTGACAGAAATGACATCAGAAATCACCATTTATAAGGATATCATTTACAAGATATTTATGGCTCTTGTGTAATTTATATATATACTGACAGGAATACAATAACTACTCACCAGTAAAGATACTTTGTGTCTTATCCTGGGGGGGGGGATCCTGTGTGGACACCCCAAATGAATCAGCCAGAAGAAAAGAAAAGTTGGGATACAGGACAAATCCAAAGCAGTAAATAGTTTTATTGGGGAATAATAAGATAAAACAATAATAAAATAAAGTGGAAGATTTCTGCTGTGGGATTGTCCCTGCACTTCTGATTGTTTGGTGTTACTGCTCCTTTAATCAGTGAGATTCAGACGAGACGCGGCTGCAGTAGCCGCTGGGGGCGGCAGAGGGCGCAGTGGAGCAGTTTTCCCGCAGCAGCAGCAGAATCAGTTCAGGTTTGAGAGGCTCAGACTTCGCGACTGTTTCACTTGCGCCCAATTCTCCTCCAGATGATGCGACAGCGGGGGCAGAGCGGGGCCACACATTGTACATTCAGCAGCAGGAGGAGGAGGAGGACTGACATTAACGGATCAGAACACGGACCTTCCTACAGTCTCATCTCCCTGAGCTGCTGCCGCTGAGCGACCAGCGATTTGGGGCGTTTGTGACTATGGAGCCGGTCACTGCCTCTGTATTAGACCCGAGTCTCACCGTCCTACTGTCAGAGGGGAGAGACAACTTGTACAACAGATCAGGTACAACCATATGCGGGGGTCGCCGACATTTGCCTGGGGGGGGGGACAATATCCAAAGTCCTAACAGGACAGTGCCCCAGGGATCTTTCATCCCAATAAAGGGTTAAATGCAGATTTAAGGGGACAGTCCTTTAAAAACTTCTTTTAACCCTTCCCTGTGTGAAAGCTTTTCCCCCCTCTTAATATTGTCTTACCCCCCCCCACAAGGCTCTGGGGGCCCTTTATTTGTGCCCCCTGCTCCCTAGTCTGGGTTAAACCTTTCCATTAACTTTTAGTAGGTAACACAATGGTTAACTGCAAGCAACTTTTCAATTGGTCTTCATTATTTATATTTATAGTTTTTCAATTATTCGCCTTATTCTTCTGAGTCTTTCCAGCTTTCAAATGGGGGTCACTGACCCCATCTATAAAACAAATGCTCTGTAAGGGTAAGTCCACACTGGGCGTTTTGGGGAGATTTGGTCGCCTGACGACTAATCGCCTCCTCTTTGCCTCGACCAATCTCCCCAAACGCCTTCCCTGACTCTGCGCCGGCTTAAAATTAAAAAACGCCGGCGCTAATCACACGCGGCGGTTTGTTTTCCGAGGTTGCCTCACGAGGAATTGTTATTGCTACCTTGTATTACTCCTTTCTATTCAGCACCTCCCTGTTTATTATCCAGTCTCTTATTGTCAAGTCAATGCATGGTTGCTAGGGGAATTTGGACCCCAGCAACCAGATGGCTGAAATTGCAAACTGGAGAGCTGTTGAATAAAAAGCTAAATAAGTCAAAAACCACAAATAACAAAAAAGGAAAACCAATTGCAAATTGTCTCAGAATATCCCTCTCTACATCATACTAACAGTTAATTTAAAGGTGAACAACCCCTTCAATGACTTTGCTGGAGTAGTTCTGCAGTTGGGCACATTCTCCCCAGCCAAACCCCCATCTCCCTTTAATAACCAGAGAATTACCTGTATTTAGGGAGTCACATTACTGATATGACTGATATGACTGATATTACTGATATTACTGATATTACTCATATGACTGATATTACTGATATGACTGCGCACATGACATGGCGGGAATCAAAGCTTCTTTACAACTGATCATATTGTATGAGATCCCATTTATTGTGCAGCCAGTAATTATAAAAGGGCCACACTTGATCCTGCGCTAAATAATTTGTCATTTCTCAATGTGAACAGACAGAGAGTAATACTCTGTGCAGTAGGTGGATGAGTACACAACTCATAGAATGGTCCTGTGCCTAGGAGCTTACAATCACTTTGGCAATGGAACATTTATAGAATATAAGTCTAGATACAGTCTCTGCCCCAAAGAACATACAACATACCTGGGCAATGGACAAGTCACAGGTTAATTAGAGAGAAATCGGTGATCTACACCTTCCTTGCTTAAAGAACTCACAATCTAATGTATTAGTGGAAAAACATATAGACACACAAGAGGGTAATGCCTGGGGCAACCTCTGTTCCTAAGAGCTTACACTCTACTTGTCAGTGAATGTGAGAGTGCGAGGAATAAACTTGATGGTACAGTTAGTAGGTACAGGGGGACAGAGACACAATGGAAGGGCCTAGTGTAGAAAGCGAGTCACTGGCAGATATAGATGCTGTAATGTTTATATTTAATGTTTAATTTAATGATTATATTTAATGTTTAATTTAATGTTTATAGTTAATGTTTATATTTAATGATTATATTTTATGTTTATAGTTAATATTTAATGAATCTGTGAGGGAGATGCATATGTGGCACCACAGTAACTTTTTCCATTAAAACTCAGGATCTTTGGATTCTTTGTCTCTCTTATGGTCCAAGTTTTTGAGAAGTAGAAGTGCCCACCTCATAGTATCTCCTTATCATGTGGCCCACAGATATCACTAAAAGGCACCGTGGGGCCAATGAATCACTCATTCCCCCTCTCTTGGTAGGGAATCCCATTACCTGACTGCCCTTACAGTAAAGAACCCCTTCCTATGCTGATGGTGAGATCTCCTTTCCTCCCCACCAATGAATCACTCATTCCCCCTCTCTTGGTAGGGAATCCCATAACCTGACTGCCCTTACAGTAAAGAACCCCTTCCTATGCTGATGGTGAGATCTCCTTTCCTCCCCACCAATGAATCACTCATTCCCCTCTCTTGGTAGGGAATCCCATAACCTGACTGTCCTTACAGTAAAGAACCCCTTCCTATACTGATGATGAGATCTCCTTTCCTCCCCACCAATGAATCACTCATTCCCCCTCTCTTGGTAGGGAATCCCATAAGCTGACTGTCCTTACAGTAAAGAACCCCTTCCTATACTGATGATGAGATCTCCTTTCCTCCCCACCAATGAATCACTCATTCCCCCTCTCTTGGTAGGGAATCCCATAACCTGATTGCCCTTACAGTAAAGACCCCCTTCCTATGCTGATAACATGTACAAATTCACTGAATTGTAGTAAATAGTCTCCAGACCAGAAGTAACTGTTACAATGAGATATCCAATATTTCCAAAGCAGAAGTACTGTATATATAAATATTGTGATACAAGAAGAGACTGTATGTTCTGTATGTGATTTACCTATTGCCCCTATAACCAGCCGCACAGGAGACTGAGGGTCCCACAATATCTCAGTCACATGACAGTGGCTCCAGCCGTCTGACTCTCTCCCCTGATTAACCTCTCACAGCTCAATAAGTCGCTGCCTCACGGCAGGTTCCCGCTCGTCAGCAGGGGAGAAATGGATTATATTATATATATTATATATATACTGACTTGTAGAAATGGCACTTTAGTTAATAATTCATGCAAATGTGCCTCACACATTCCATCTCATTAAGGGGGAAGTATAGCCTGTCACATGTTTATTCAGATACATTTAAATCTATTTCCCTTGATTAAATAAAAGCCCAACAGTTTCTATCAGATGCGTCGTGGATTTATAAATATGAATTGGTTTGGCTTTGTAAAGGACATATCATGTCAGATATATTTACCTGCCCTATGATACAGTGAGGGCCCAACAGGTGGGATTTCACCACATCTAATGCTACTGATCCCCATTGTAAGCAACAGTCCTGTCCTGCTTTATGGCAGCTGAGATTCTAGCTATCTGTATAACAGAACATTCTGTCCCAGTGGCTGCACAGATCCTATCTGATCCCCATTGTAAGCAGCAGTCCTGTCCTGCTTTATGGCAGCTGAGATTCTAGCTATCTGTATAACAGAACATTCTGTCCCAGTGGCTGCACAGATCCTATCTGATCCCCATTGTAAGCAGCAGTCCTGTCCTGCTTTATGGCAGCTGAGATTCTAGCTATCTGTATAACAGAACATTCTGTCCCAGTGGCAGCACAGATCCTATCTGATCCCCATTGTAAGCAGCAGTCCTGTCCTGCTTTATGGCAGCTGAGATTCTAGATATCTGTATAACAGAACATTCTGTCCCAGTGGCTGCACAGATCCTATCTGATCCCCATTGTAAGCAGCAGTCCTGTCCTGCTTTATGGCAGCTGAGATTCTGTATAACAGAACATTCCCAGAGATAGTTTGATTCCCAGCAGTGCATCTTTGTGCTGAACATTCACCCCCAGTGGAATGAGATTTGGGAACAGTAAGTGTCAGCACATTAGTGAATATTTAATTTCTCGTGTTACTCGTAAGCGTCAGTAGAGGGTTCAGATCCCTCAGATGCCACTTGTTACCCCCCACTCAGGAACGTGAGAATATTAAACTGAGGGACATCTGTCAGGGAGGTTCTTGTTATCCGTTAATCCACCTGGAACCAGAAGTCTCAGTGAGGGGAGTGTAGAGTTTCCCTGTGGAATTATTGGTTAATGTGAGATATTTACCTGCTACTCCTGTGGCCCAATTGGGCAGCTCTGAACATGAGTGGGGGGAGCAGTGGCAAGTGCTGAGGGGCATCGGGATCCAATAGGATCGCAGGATTTAATGTTGATAAAAATCTATTTGGCTGCACCAGCCCATTGTTGGGGCACTTAGAAGCTTGATTGGCAGAATTGGCAGAAATTGTCTAAATATCAATGGCTTGAAAATCCCTTTGGGATTCAGTCCCAGTGAAAATCACTATCTGGGGGCCAAGCGATCCGATCATTCTGATTTGTCCCATGATGTTAGTATCGAAATCAGGTAAAATCCCTCTCATTTGCCAACTTGCCAAATTATCTGGACAGAGGGTTAAATTGGTTGAATGTGCCCTCCCCAGCCTTAAAGGGGAACTCCTCCCAAAATAGAATTTTGCTAAAAGAAGAAAATCTGGTTTTAAGTAATTTCTTAATATAAAGGAATTGGTTCAGTGTGTGACCTGGGGATATAGTGGTTCTTTCTTCAGGGGCTGCGGGGATACCAAGCACATAAAACCAGTCCTGCACCCCCTTTTTCAGTTAGTCACCCCTTTCCCACTGGCCTTGCTGTAAGACAACTATCAGCCTGGGGGGGGATGGTTCTGCCCAATAGGAGGAGGTTGTTCTGCCCCATCTGGGAACCTTTACACCAGAGCAGATTTCACTTATCTCTGACTGACCTTGTGGAAAACCAATTTGCAGGTTATAATTCCTGGGAAATAAACCAAATACTCTGGTGAATAAATATCTTTTTAAAGGAGGAATCTCAACCCAAAAACTCTTTTTGTGAATGAAAGGAAATACAATTGTAATCATTGTCCCAATATCCATTCATTCCTCATTCTCACTGGGTTTTTACCATTTTACCATTTACCAGACCTGGAGGTGGACTGACTTCTGTTCAGTTGTTTCAGGAGCCAGAACCAGCAGTGCAGAGAACACATAGACAGCCACTGACAGACAATATTGATAACATGAGAATGAGGGACGAATGGATATTAGGAGGTTGCTTACAGTGATTTTATCTCTCATTAACTAAATAAACAGAGTTCCCTTTTCCAGAGCAAGTTGTAAGATATTTGAAGGAAATTTGCTGCTGGTCTTTTAATGGCTTTAAATTAGAAAGAAAGAAATGCAGTGGGTGAGTCAGGGGAATTTTAGGGGTAGAAACTAAGAACCTAGTGCTGGTCTCTGTGGAAATCCATACGGAACACCATCCTTACTGTGAAATATTGCCTTGTTGGTTTAGTTACCCTTTAATCACACCAATGCTGTGTTAATAAGTCTCACTAAGTGAAAGCTTAGGGCCATGTGAGTAATCAGTTCCTACCTCTTCAGGGACAGCATTTTTTAGGACTTGGGTGATTGGTCCCATAGCAGTACAAGATGGAGACAGTAGGACAAGATGGAGACAGTAGGACAAGATGGAGACAGTAGGGCAAGATGGAGACAGTAGGGCAAGATGGAGACAGTAGGACAAGATGGAGACAGTAGGACAAGATGGAGACAGTAGGACAAGATGGAGACAGTAGGGCAAGATGGAGACAGTAGGACAAGATGGAGACAGTAGGGCAAGATAGAGACAGTAGGGCAAGATAGAGACAGTAGGACAAGATGGAGACAGTAGGGCAAGATGGAGACAGTAGGACAAGATGGAGACAGTAGGGCAAGATGGAGACAGTAGGGCAAGATGGAGACAGTAGGACAAGATGGAGACAGTAGGACAAGATGGAGACAGCAGGACAAGATGGAGACAGTAGGACAAGATGGAGACAGTAGGACAAGATGGAGACAGTAGGGCAAGATGGAGACAGTAGGACAAGATGGAGACAGTAGGGCAAGATAGAGACAGTAGGGCAAGATAGAGACAGTAGGACAAGATGGAGACAGTAGGGCAAGATGGAGACAGTAGGACAAGATGGAGCTAATAGGACAAGATGGAGACAGTAGGACAAGATGGAGACAGTAGGGCAAGATGGAGACAGTAGGACAAGATGGAGACAGTAGGACAAGATGGAGACAGTAGGACAAGATGGAGACAGTAGGGTAAGATGGAGACAGTAGGGCAAGATGGAGACAGTAGGACAAGATGTCAATAAAATCTGCTAAATCTCCTCGCAGTTCATGCTGCAGCCTGTAAGTACAGACCCTGATGGCAGCCTGGGAATGTTCCAGCCATGTTATTATGCTAAATATGCCCTTTCCCTGCGCTCCTGAGATTGTTAGAATGAAGCAGCTCAGATCTGTATTAATGAGCTTTTGTCTAATTTTGTGTGTCGGGTTTCAGCCCTCAGAAATAAATGTAAGACTCCTGTTGTACAGCACATGTTAGCTGCATTGCATGTATATACAGTATATACAGTATATTTATATAATGTTTCAGAAAGTACCCGCACCCTTACGTAGTCCAGTGGTAGGTACTTGATCAAAAGCTTGGCATACAAAGTTCAAATTGGACCAGAACTCCAATTGTTTTCCAATTTAAACTGAAACGTTAGTTTTTTCTGTTTGAATAAAACCCCTTTTTTTCCACTTTAAGACCTGTGAGTGCTAGCTTTTATTGAGTTATTATATATATATATTAACCAACGAGTGACAGCACTCCGAGGAATGTAACAACAACAAGAAAAAAAAGGGATAAACTAAATTTATTTAATCCTACATTTCGGTTCTATATTGGAACCTTCATCAGGGAAGAAGACTATATATAAACTATATCTATATATATATATATATATATATATATATATATATATATATATATATATATATATATAAGGATGGGAGCTGCCATAGAGTTTCTGATAAAAAATGAATGAATAGACCTGTGCCCACTCAGATATTGCCCAGGCTCCTATAGGTGAACAGCCTCATAGTTGTGTAAGTTACAGGAAGGGTTAAATTCCACTGCCCTCCTCCCCCCCAATAAACTGACTTATTAGCACATTTAACAATTATTTGTACTATTTATATGAACTGCCACTGGCTAATTATTGTGCCCCTGAACTTTTGGAACAAGACTTTTTCCATGAACATATATTACAGCTACTGATCAGTCCACTGATCCCCCCGGGAGTTGCTGGGTCTGTTTCCTCTGCAGGGTTAATTAATTCTGATGCATTGGTGCTTACTAGAAGCCGCTACTATGTCCACCCCTCTGCTAACTGCCAGAAACAAATGCGACGGGTAATTATTGCTGCGCGTCATGCAGCGAATAAAGTCGCCTTGATGTATTGCCCAATAACTGCCTCATTACGTTTAAGAAAACACTCTGTAAATCAAACTTTTTAAGCGGCTAAAAGAGAATATTTCACGCTACGTTGCGAGGCTTCTCCAGCCAGGAAGGGGTTAATCTAAACGGCGACTGTCACCCAAAATACATGGGCAACATTCACAGCGAGACGCACAAGCGAAAGATTCTCCTCTGCTCCACGCTGATAAATGTAACAATTATCCCAAACTATACAAGTCAACTTGCGGGTCCCTAACAAACTGAGATGAATCATTGCTCTTAACTAACGACCTGCAACTGCCGACTTACCCAGAAATACCACAACTGCCACATCAGTCACTGGGGCAGCACAATTTATTAAAGGGGAACTCCGCTCACACACTGTGTTCTGCAGAATGAAAGAAAATAGCAACGTCCTAATATCCATTGCCTGATGGAACTATAGCAGGGTGACACCCCAATGTTTCTATATATCTGTAACCTTGTTATGAGCTAAGGGGGCCCAGTCTGAAGGTCAGTTAGGGGGAGATTTGGGGTGAGTGTTTATTTGTACCCTGGGTACCCCTGGAACTATAGCAGGGTGACACCCCAATGTTTCTATATATCTGTAACCTTGTTATAAGCTAAGGGGACCCAGTCTGAAGGTCAGTTAGGGGGAGATTTGGGGTGAGTGTTTATTTGTACCCTGGGTACCCCTGGAACTATAGCAGGGTGACACCCCAATGTTTCTATATATCTGTAACCTTGTTATAAGCTAAGAGGGCCCAGTCTGAAGGTCAGTTAGGGGGAGATTTGGGGTGAGTGTTTATTTGTACCCTGGGTACCCCTGGAACTATAGCAGGGTGACACCCCAATGTTTCTATATTTCTGTAACCTTGTTATGAGCTAAGGGGGCCCAGTCTGAAGGTCAGTTAGGGGGAGATTTGGGTGAGTGCTTATTTGTACCCTGGGTACCCCTGGAACTATAGCAGGGTGACTGTTACCCCAATGTTTCTATATATCTGTAACCTTGTTATGAGCTAAGGGGGCCCAGTCTGAAGGACAGTTAGGGGGAGATTTGGGGTGAGTGTTTATTTGTACCCTGGGTACCCCTGGAACTATAGCAGGGTGACACCCCAATGTTTCTATATATCTGTAACCTTGTTATAAGCTAAGAGGACCCAGTCTGAAGGTCAGTTAGGGGGAGATTTGGGGTGAGTGTTTATTTGTACCCTGGGTACCCCTGGAACTATAGCAGGGTGACACCCCAATGTTTCTATATTTCTGTAACCTTGTTATGAGCTAAGGGGGCCCAGTCTGAAGGTCAGTTAGGGGGAGATTTGGGTGAGTGCTTATTTGTACCCTGGGTACCCCTGGAACTATAGCAGGGTGACTGTTACCCCAATGTTTCTATATATCTGTAACCTTGTTATGAGCTAAGGGGGCCCAGTCTGAAGGACAGTTAGGGGGAGATTTGGGGTGAGTGTTTATTTGTACCCTGGGTACCCCTGGAACTATAGCAGGGTGACACCCCAATGTTTCTATATATCTGTAACCTTGTTATGAGCTAAGGGGGCCCAGTCTGAAGGTCAGTTAGGGGGAGATTTGGGGTGAGTGTTTATTTGTACCCTGAATGCTTTTGGATGTGTGTTGGGTGGTTGATAAAGGAATATATGTGGAACCCTGCTATGTAGATGGTGTAAGTAACAGAGACTTGAACATTTTAGGTAGAGGCACTTGGATTGATCTCACTTTGGCCCATGTGAGTGCCAGGCTTTGCCCATCAATTGTCAATGGAAAATGTCCCTTATAAAAATGTGACCGAAAACTGCAACCAACATTTTCCTTTGTCATTGCCCTGAAAGTCTGTATTTTCTTGGGGTTTCTCGGTGAATCCTGGTGTAGGAGATGATGGGGGCAGCACTGAGAGTAGGAACTGCCTCAATGGCAGAGATACAGCTGAGCTTGTTGAATCATTATTAATACAGAAAGGTTTAATGTTTGGTTAAAGGGGAACTCAACCCCTTGTCTCCACTGACTGTGGGGAAACCTACAATTATACAGTAACGGTGCAGGTCACATGACCCAGTTTTCAGTCCACATACAATAGTATGAAGGATATTTGTCTTATTTCAACCTAAACTACTACATTCAGTATCCGAGAGAGTCCCTGGCTGGAGGTCCCATATGTACTGGACTCAGGAGTCGCAAAGCCGATTATTTTGTTGCTTCGCTTTGTGTTTGTGCTGATTTGCTGATTTGCTGATTTGCTGATTTGCTGATTTGCAATGGAGATGATTCCGCTGCAGCAACTGCTGAGTCAGCACCAGGCCGGCAGTTCCATTTCTCTCTTTATTTCTCTCTGTAAAATGAATGTTTTGTTCCTATTTTAGTTCAAACGCCTGTCACCGTCACAGATCCAATGTGTTTCCCAAATGCTATTTTTCAGCCGAGTGCCTCGTTGTTATTTACGGTTCTGCGCCGCTGCCTCCTCAGTGCAATTGTTTCCAGCAACCCTGTATAAATCCCCCGCAATGATAAATGGGGCCCCTTGTCAAGGGAAGCTCGGGGGACCCTAGAATGCAGAAAATATACAGAATAAACATTATTCGGCCTGTGGTGTCAATTGCATTGTGTTGCCCTTTGTATGGAGCAGGATGAAACTGGGGGGTCTGGCTATGGGGGTGCAGGTACTTTTACACCCCTGGGTGGAACATACAGGGTGGGCTTATAATAACTAGTGGGGTATGTGGGTCCCAGATTTGTATGATTTGATCATAGTCACAGGGGCAATATTACATCAGACCAGTTAATAATTGGGGTCTAATGGGGGCCCTGGTGAGACTGGAACGCTCTGATGCCACTTTATCAGGGGTGGAATGCGAAGTCTGTGACTCAAGAAGTGGGTGGGATTAGGACCCTCTGATGGCATTTTATAGAGGGTGGGAGGGGACTTCTGGGACTCAAGAAGTGGGTGGGATTAGGACCTCTGATGGCATTTTATAGGGGGTGGGACCTGAAGTCTGTGACTCAAGAAGTGGGTGGGATTAGTGCCCTCTGATGGCATTTTATAGAGGGTGGGAGGGGACGTCTGGGACTCAAGAAGTGGGTGGGATTAGGACCCTCTGATGTCAACTCATATATACAGTATACATTTTATAGGTTTGAAACAAAGGAAGGTCCAATATTATATTCTGAATCAGTTTGATTGTGGGGTGCAGCTGTCTAATGGGGTGAGAGTAAGTAACAGTAATGAGTAACAGGAGTGAGTATGAGACGACTGAATAAACTGCGTCTGTGGCAGATTAATGGGGCTGCGCCGTGCGTCCATCTTGGCAGCCTGTGTAATACAACTGTAACTCCCATTGACATTTAGCAGTGAGATGATGTTTCCGGAGCCAACGCACGAATATTAATTATGACAAAGTCACAGTTTTGATGCATTTTTTATCGTCGGGTCTCGGAGCCGTCACAGGCAATTTGCTGAGGTTTTATTACAAATGCATTGGCCTCTTTGTGTTTATTATTATGGAAAAATCCATGTTGGGAATCTGTGCCAGCCCTTTGTTTGGCTGATTGATAGCCCAGCGAGGGGAGACTCTGCTGCCTTACTGGGTATTACTGGTATTACTGGGTATCACTGGTATCACTGGGTATTACTGGTATTACTGGGTATCACTGGTATCACTGGGTATTACTGGTATTACTGAGTATTACTGGTATCACTGGTATGAATGGGTATTACTGGTATCATTGTTATCAATGGGTATTGTTGGTATCACTGGGTATTACTTGATATTACTGTTATTACTTGGTATTACTGGGTATTACTTGGTATTACTGGTATCACTGGGTATTACTGGTATCACTGGGTATTACTGGTATCACTGGTATCACTGGGTATTACTGGTATTACTGAGTGTTACTGGTATCACTGGTATGAATGGGTATTGCTGGTATCATTGTTATCAATGGGTATTGTTGGTATCACTGGGTATTACTTGATATTACTGGTATTACTTGGTATTACTGGGTATTACTTGGTATTACTGGTATCACTGGGTATTACTGGTATTACTTGGTATTACTGGTATCACTGGGTATTACTGGTATCGCTGGTTTCACTGGGTATTACTGGTATTACTGGTATTACTTGGTATCACTGGGTATTACTGGTATTACTGGATATTACTGGGTATTACTGGTATCATTGGTATCAATGGGTATTGCTGGTATCACTGGGTATTGATTGATATTACTGGTATTATTGGTATTACTTGGTATTACTGGGTATTACTTGGTATTATTGGTATTACTGGTATCACTGGGTATTACTGGTTTCACTGGGTATTACTGGTATTACTTGGTATTACTGGTATTACTTGGTATCACTAGGTATTACTGGTATTACTTGGTATTACTGGTATTACTTGGTATTACTGGTATCACTGGGTATTACTGGTATTACTTGGTATTACTGGTATTACTTGGTATCACTGGGTATTACTGGTATCACTGGGTATTACTGGTATCACTGGGTATTACTTGTATCACTATGTATTACTGGTATTGCTGGGTATTACTGATATCCATATGGGTATCAAGAGGTATTACTGGGCAGTATTGTTACTCTCTGCACAATCTTACTGGACTGATGTGGGGAATAATCAAGCGACAGAGACACTCGTTGAGTGGAAAGTGTCCCCCCAGAACCCACTGCGTCAGACTGGGGACAGAGACCCATCATCTGAAAAATAGATTTGTACAATAATAGACTCAGGGCCCTCTGGTGCCCCCACTACCCGCCCACACCCCACCTGCCAGCCCCTCCGCGCACCTTATACTTACATTAGCCACAATTGGAGGGAGGAGCAACGGTGGAGGGCAGGAGGGGGTATGGTCTGGGCCACCAGGTTTTTTTCCCAGTGCCCCACTGGCCCAGTCTGACCCTGGACAGACTGTAGTCTGAGATGCTTCTAACAATTGGTATCAATTGATATCACTACATGCCTGTATATATTGTTATTGTGATATCACTACATATCTGTATATATTGTTATTGTGATATCGCTACACGCCTGTGCTAATTGTTATTGTGATATCACTACATGTCTATATATATTGTTATTGTGATATAGCTACATGCCTATATATATTATTATTGTGATATTGCTACATGCCTGTATATATTGTTATTGTGATATCACTACACACCTGTACATATGGTTATTGTGATATCACTACATACCTGTATATAATGTTATTGTGATACCATTACACGCCTGTATACATTGTTATTGTGATATCATTACACGCCTTTATATATTGTTATTGTGATATCACTACATACCTGTATATAATGTTATTGTGATATCATTACACGCCTGTATACATTGTTATTGTGATATCATTACACGCCTGTATATATTGTTATTGTGATATCACTTCATGCCTGTATATATTGTTATTGTGATAACACTACACACCTGTACATATTGTTATTGTGATATCACTACATACCTGTATATAATGTTATTGTGATACCATTACACGCCTGTATACATTGTTATTGTGATATCATTACACGCCTGTATATATTGTTATTGTGATATCACTTCATGCCTGTATATATTGTTATTGTGATATTGCTACACGCCTGTATATATTGTTATTGTGATATTACTACATGCCTATATATATTGTTATTGTGATATCACTACACACCTGTACATATTGTTATTGTGATATCACTACATACCTGTATATAATGTTATTACACGCCTGTATACATTGTTATTGTGATATCATTACTAGCCTGTATATATTGTTATTGTGATATCACTACATACCTGTATATAATGTTATTGTGATATCATTACACGCCTGTATATATTGTTATTGTGATATTGCTACACGCCTGTATATATTGTTATTGTGATATCACTACATGCCTATATATATTGTTATTGTGATATCACTACACACCTGTACATTTTGTTATTGTGATATCGCTACACGCCTGTATATATTGTTATTGTGATATCACTACATGCCTGTATATATTGTTATTGTGATATCACTACATGCCTGTATATATTATTATTGTGATATCGCTACACGCCTGTATATATTGTTATTATGATATCGCGACATGCCTGTATATATTGTTATTGTGATATCGCTACACGCCTGTATATATTGTTATTGTGATATCACTACACGCCTGTATATATTGTTCAGTTGAATCCTTTTTGGGATTTCTTTAATGACATTTTTGTCCCTAATGTTTCTTGCTCAGTCTCACTTATGCAGAGTGTAGAGGGCATGGGTGCTGGTTGGAGCCATTTGCACAGGGGTTTATGGAGTGTAGCCAATATCTTGTGAATACAATTGGTTTTCAACAATAATGTGTCTCATAATTACATCATAACTAAAAACACTGCCCCCACTACCCGAGGGAGATATTTATGTCCTGATGGCTTTTGGTTCTGACAAATTTGTCTGGATACGGCCCTGGAATCGATCCTGCACCTCGTCTGACACATTCCCAATATTCCCACTCCTTGTTTACCTGTGTTGCTCTGTTATACGAGTCCCTGCTGGCTGCTCTTTTATACTGTCTTTATCTGTGTGTATAGTCTAATGGCTCAGTATATCAGTGCTGCCACTACTGGGTTTCCCGGGGAGGAATATATTTATATAGGGGCAGATTTACAAAGGTTCGAGTGAATTTTCGAAGTACAAAAAGTACGGTTTTCGAAATAATTTTTTGGATACTTCGACCATCGAATAGGCTACTACGAATTCGAAGTTCGATTTGAAGTAAAAATCGTTCGACTATTCGACCATTCGATAATCGAAGTACTGTCTCTTGGAAAAAACTTCGACTTCAATACTTCGCCAAATTAAACCTCCCGAATTGCTATGTTAGCCTTTACAGATCGAATAAAAATCCTTCAATCATACACTAAAAATCGCGCGAATCGTTCGATTCAAGCGATTTAATCGTTTGTTCGATTGAACGATTTGTATACAATTGTAGGATTGGCAGATTCGGTGAAAAAACTTTGAATTCGATATTCGAATTCGAAGTTTTTCAATTCGATGGTCGAATTTCGATGTTTTTTATACTTGGAAATTCGACTCTTGATAAATCTGCCCCATACTGTTTGTTTCATGTGAAAAGATTTTGAAAAGTGAAATCCAGGGACAAGAAGGAAATTTATTTGAATCAAATGACCACTGGCACTTTATTATCAAGCCACACCCACATTCACAAGCCACACCCATTTCCTGCAAATTTGCAGACCAAATATACTCTATGCCCCACCCCTAATTTTCTGATTTAGTCAGGACAGCCCTGAATTGCTGGAAGGGCCTTAGTATAAGACTAGTGTCACATGAGGCCATTTCTTTTATTTGTCTTTTTTTAGTTATTTAGCTTTTTATTCAGCTGCTCTTCAGTTTGCAATTTCACCAATCTGGTTGCTGGGGTCCAAATTCCCCTAGCAACCAAGCACTGATTTGAATAAGAGACTGGAATATGAATAGGAGAGGCCTGAATAAAACAAGATGACCAATACATTTGTATTTTTTATATTGGGTCAGTGACCCATTCTATTTAAAAGCTGGAAAGAGTCAGAAGAAATAGACAAATCATTTAAAAACTATAAAAAATAAACGATGAAGATCAATTGAAAAGTTGCTTATTCTATAATATACTAAAAGTTACTTAAAGATCATCAACCACCTGTATAATAATCAATTTAGCCCAAATTTAAAGCACGTGCTGTATATGAATTATCATTGGCTGTATGTCGAGGTTTTTTTTTTATAAACACTGTGCGTCCCTTTAAATTCGATAATCTGGGAATCCAGCATCGCAAACACTGCATCTTAAATTCCCTGTGTTTCAGGTGTTCGACTTTAAACAGGTTGCTACGGGCAACGACAGTTATTACCTTAGCCTTGTTGTTGCCTTAGGAACCCGCAATGTAAAAATATGGGCTCAGTCTGACGTGTGTTTTTTATCTATTATTAATATTTATTATTGGATTTGACGTTAAAGGGGCAGTTACCTAGCGATTAACTTCACATATGATCATGTGAATAACGTCAACTAATAGTTTTGGGTTTTGTTTAACAGTTTTTAAATTATTTCATTTTTTTTTAAGGTCCCAATTACCCTAGCAACCGGGCAGCAGTTTGAATGATGAGGAAATGAGAGTTTGAGCAGGGTCTAGTAACCAATAGCAACCAATTCGATTTTGCTTTCGGACATATGATGAGTTCACTATGGGTCACTATGGAAATATTCTTTACATAACCCCTTTATATTCGAATGACTTAATCGCTATAAATAACTGTTTATAGTGTTCAGTAAGTACAGGGCCTGTGGTTAGTGTCAATTTAAGTGCCGAATGATTGTGAGCTCCTTGGTCCTAAAAAGTGAGAACTATAAAGAGTGAGATGTAATATCAGAAATAAGCTCCTCCCTCCAGCAGTGCACACAGAGAAGCTCCACCCTTTCCGTTGGCCGGACACTGTGTAGAACACAGAGAAAACGGCTGAAAAATGAAATTTAACTCTTCATCCTGGGGTTGATTCTCCGCCCAGAATCCAGTGGTGCCATTCGTTTAAAGATGCGTGTATCACTTTAATTCAACTAACCCACCCAGTAGAGTGCAGTTTATTTGTGATGCTGAAAAGTTTCACTTTAAAATAGTAAAGGGCAATGGCGGATACTCTCAAGATCTGCACTGCGGGGGCTGGGGAGTTCCCAACGTCCTGATCTGCACATTTTCTTTGAACTTTCCCTTTGGGGTTCCTCCCGCTCACCCCAATAACCTCAACGTTCCATGGGCAGCCATTATAACTGAAAAAGCAGCAGTGTAATTACAGGCTTAGAGTTCCCTGTCTGAACCCGACGCTCCCAGAAAGCACTTAATGTCCTGCCGCCCCAGGTGCCCCGCGGATTATACGAGAGAATTGGGGGTGATTTAAAGGAGAATTAAATGAAATTATATTCAGCTCCTGACCTGTAAAACTTTCCTCAGACCTACTTTGTATTTCTTCTCTTTAACCAAAGCACAAGCGGCACCGGAAGGCTGATTCTGTGATTCAGATTTTGCACCCGGGGGTTCCAGGCGTCTCAGGCCCCGGGGCCCACTTACAGCTGGGCAGGAATATTTATTAGAGGAACTCACGGGGAAGATGGAAATTCAGAATCAAATTGAATTTATAATAAGGCCTATTAATAATAAATGGCTCATCATTATACACGCGTGGGGCAGTGAGTGTGCATAAGTAATGCACCCCCTAGTGTAACTTATCAGGATATTAGAAAGCAGACATGAGAACTTTTATATTACGGTTATATTGGAGTTATACAGGGGGCGCCAGTGACACAACATGGGGGGCGGGGCACAAAATACAGGTGCAAGTAGAGATGAGGTTTATTTAGACCCTCATTATGTCATGTGTTCCCTCTCAGGTCAGTGTAAGAAGATGTCGCCGCCAGACTCTGGGACCCTGCACGTCGTCTATGGCAATGGCTCCTCCGTTGGCTCCGTGTTAATGTTCCAGTGTTCCTCTATGTACCAACTGGTGGGAGAAGGGATCTCTACCTGTGTATGGAGAGGGAACAGCACCTTATGGACCTCAGGGGCCCCCACATGCAAAGGTAACGCCCCTCGCTGGCACACTGAATGCTGATTGGAGAATAAACCTTGTATATCAAATACACTGATTCTGTTACACCATGTGACATGATGCTATAGGTGAGCTTTGTACCAACATACAGTTCAATCTTCACAAAGCATGATGGGTAAATGGGAGGCGCCTGTAAGAAATAGTTTCACAATTTGTAGTAATTAAAGGGCATCTATACCATGACTGTACGAGGTGTATGTTTATGAAAAACACACTGATGAGTATTGGGTAGAATTGTCATTCTAGAAAAGAGACAGTTAAGGGGGTTATGATCACTATATATAAATATATAAGGGGATATGATCACTATATATAAATATATATAAGGGGGATATGATCACTATTTATAAATATATAAGGGGAATATGATCACTATATATAAATATATAAGGGGGATATGATCACTATATATAAATATATAAGGGGATATGATCACTATATATAAATATATAAGGGACAGTAATGAAATAGAAAAAGTACAGAGAAGAGCGACTAAACTGATAAAGGGAATGGAAGGGATCAGTTATGGGGAAAGACAAGTTGGGATTGTTACACTGGAGAAGAGACAGTTAAACATAATTATTTATTCACCAGTCAATACTGTTGACATAGCAGTCATGAGCCAATCAGATTAGAGAAAAGAAATTTCAGTTTTAATTCTAGGGCTAATAAACTGCCAATAATACTCTCAGAACAATCACAAATCCACAAACTGATCTCATTGGGCTCTTGGAATCAGGGGGAATGTTTTCTGGGGGAAACTGAAGACGGATATAGATGGGTTTATACCTTCCTCTGGGGCAGAAATGAGATTGAACTTTTTTCATGCCCAGTTCAAGTACTGGGAAGTTCAGTAGATAAAAGACACGGGGCCCCTGCAGAGAAGCTGATGAGTCTGACTGGTGCATTGTGGGGATCGATTTCTATTTCCTCTTGAATTTCATTCCCGGAGCAGAAATAGGAAGTCGCTGCTTAAATCACACGAGTGACAAAGGGAGACTTTATGATCCGTCTGTTTGAGAAACTGCAACTGGATCTAAATAAATGAACTAATACACCCCCTGCTACTGCCCAACTGCACCTCTCACTGACTGGGGACAACACAACCTCAAGTGGCTCTAAATCCAGAGACCCCCAACTAAAACACATAGTTTAACCCCTACCTGACACTTTCCTTCTTAATATAATGATGCAAGGTTATATATCACTCTCATTGCTGTTGTCTGTCACTGTCTGTCTGTCCCCTTCTCTTCTCTGCACTGCTGCCTCTGACTCCTGATACAACTTCCCAATATCCATTCATTCCTCATTCTCACTGGGTTTATAGTTCTGTGTAACTGTCATTGTGTCTGTCCCTTTCTCTGCACTGCTGCTTCTGACTCCTGATACAACTTCCCAATATCCATTCATTCCTCATTCTCACTGGGTTTATAGTTCTGTGTAACTGTCATTGTGTCTGTCCCTTTCTCTTCTCTGCACTGCTGCCTCTGACTCCTGATACAACTTCCCAATATCCATTCATTCCTCATTCTCACTGGGTTTATAGTTCTGTGTAACTGTCATTGTGTCTGTCCCTTTCTCTTCTCTGCACTGCTGCCTCTGACTCCTGATACAACTTCCCAATATCCATTCATTCCTCATTCTCACTGGGTTTATAGTTCTGTGTAACTGTCATTGTGTCTGTCCCTTTCTCTTCACTGCACTGCTGCCTCTGACTCCTGATACAACTTCCCAATATCCATTCATTCCTCATTCTCACTGGGTTTATAGTTCTGTGTAACTGTCATTGTGTCTGTCCCTTTCTCTGCACTGCTGCTTCTGACTCCTGATACAACTTCCCAATATCCATTCATTCCTCATTCTCACTGGGTTTATAGTTCTGTGTAACTGTCATTGTGTCTGTCCCTTTCTCTGCACTGCTGCTTCTGACTCCTGATACAACTTCCCAATATCCATTCATTCCTCATTCTCACTGGGTTTATAGTTCTGTGTAACTGTCACTGTGTCTGTCCCTTTCTCTTCTCTGCACTGCTGCCTCTGACTCCTGATACAACTTCCCAATATCCATTCATTCCTCATTCTCACTGGGTTTATAGTTCTGTGTAACTGTCACTGTGTCTGTCCCTTTCTCTTCTCTGCACTGCTGCCTCTGACTCCTGATACAACTTCCCAATATCCATTCATTCCTCATTCTCACTGGGTTTATAGTTCTGTGTAACTGTCATTGTGTCTGTCCCTTTCTCTGCACTGCTGCTTCTGACTCCTGATACAACTTCCCAATATCCATTCATTTCTCAATCTCACTGGCATTGCTGCTCTCTATAGGCCAATTATAGGGGAATGGATTGAGGGATTGCTGCGGATACAGTACACATTGCTGGGTAAATGAGTATGGCAGCTAATAATGACATCACAATTACAAAGCTCAGGGCTTTTTTCCTAAATATGAGTAAATTGGGGTTGTCATGGTGACAGTGAGGAATGTTTATTATAAGCTGGAGTTTAATGAAGGGGGTTGTTGATCTGAACTGAACTGAAGAAAATGGGCAATTGCTGCTGTTATTTGCACATTTATGTGAATGAGCCCCAGTAACGTTTGTGCCGCTTCTCTCCTGTGTCCCCCCAGCCCTTTCCAGGTACGAGACTTTCGGCTTTAAAGTGGCAGTAATCGCCTCCATTGTGAGCTGCGCCATTATCCTGCTCATGTCCATGGCCTTCCTTACGTGTTGTCTCGTGAGCTGCGTCAAGAAAAACGAGAGGCGCCGATCCGAGAGGTAAGAAGTGAAACTGGGATGTCGGTATGGTCGCTCCTATATTCTGTAATGGCCGAATTCTGGGCAGGGGGGCTCCCAGCAGTTCTGCAAGGCTGGAGGCTCAACCTGAGGAATGGGGGGACTTATATAATTGGTGCACAAGGTGCAAGCAGCAGGGCGACAGGCAAGGTGTGAAATCAGATGCTTTGCTCCCACTCTTTGCATTTTGCCCATTGCTTTATGTGAGGCACAATTAGATGAGTGATCAATGTGACCTGCAGTTCCGTTTCTGACCTGCTGGTGGCAGTGAATCCCATCGTAGAGACAAACCTATTGGCTTCTCTGCTGCGCCCCCTGCAGGTTTATCAAGAATCAAATGAAAGAATCTGGGGCTTTTATTCAGCCAATCAAATGTTTCCAAGGGGTGAGACAAATATAAAGACACCCCCCCCCCACTCCCCACCACACACAGACGGGTAACAGGGAGCGCAGCCATTCAGCCGTCTCAGCAGCGAATCACCATGGAGATGCCCAGCGAGCAAAATCCGATTTATAACATTTTATATAAAAATACTCAGGGGACAAAACAAGCCTCTGGCACTGCATTAACCCTTCAGCCCTTCTCAGAGTGCCATCTCATTGGAACCTAATAATTCTAGTGCCTCAAAATGGGGTGTCGAAGGGGGGTACATATTGCACCTAATGTATGTCCATGCCTTGTGTCCCCCCATGTGGGGGCAATTCTTACTCAAGCGCCATTGAAACAAATTAACATTGCTCATTATTTCTCCCAACTCACCAGAGACTTTCTCTCTCCATTACTGTTCCTTTAAATTCTACCTCCTGTGCCCGGAGTCATTGCCCTGTATTTATTCACCTTCAGCCCCCGGGGGATTATGTGCCATGAAGCAACTGCCATTAGCCACAGGTCATTGCCTTTATTATCCCATCCAGTGCGGCTCCTTTATTAGTGGGGCTGGCGGGAAGGTCATTAATAAAATCTCAACTGATTGGGGCGTCTGTCGGGCACTAGAGCCTTTAATTGGATGCGGCACAATAACTGGAGAGAACATTACACTCGGCTACAGCTAAAGTCCAAATAACCCAGAGGGGAAAATGTGTTTTATTCCCAGAGATTTCCTGAATGTTATTATTATCCCACTGTTACTATAGGCACCATCTCTCCCTACTATACCTGCTATCCCACAGTCACACTCCCTTCCCAGAGACTATTATCCACTGTTACTATAGACACCATCTCTCCCTACTATACCTGCTATCCCACAGTCACACTCCCTTCCCAGAGACTATTATCCACTGTTACTATAGGCACCATCTCTCCCTACTATACCTGCTATCCCACAGTCACACTCCCTTCCCAGAGACTATTATCCACTGTTACTATAGGCACCATCTCTCCCTACTATACCTGCTATCCCACAGTCACACTCCCTTCCCAGAGACTATTATCCACTGTTACTATAGGCACCATCTCTCCCTACTATACCTGCTATCCCACAGTTACACTCCCTTCCCAGAGACTATTATCCACTGTTACTATAGACACCATCTCTCCCTACTATACCTGCTATCCCACAGTCACACTCCCTTCCCAGAGACTATTATCCACTGTTACTATAGGCACCATCTCTCCCTACTATACCTGCTATCCCACTGTCACACTCCCTTCCCAGAGACTATTATCCACTGTTACTATAGGCACCATCTCTCCCTACTATACCTGCTATCCCACAGTCACACTCCCTTCCCAGAGACTATTATCCACTGTTACTATAGACACCATCTCTCCCTACTATACCTGCTATCCCACAGTCACACTCCCTTCCCAGAGACTATTATCCACTGTTACTATAGACACCATCTCTCCCTACTATACCTGCTATCCCACAGTCACACTCCCTTCCCAGAGACTATTATCCACTGTTACTATAGGCACCATCTCTCCCTACTATACCTGCTATCCCACAGTCACACTCCCTTCCCAGAGACTATTATCCACTGTTACTATAGGCACCATCTCTCCCTACTATACCTGCTATCCCACTGTCACACTCCCTTCCCAGAGACTATTATCCACTGTTACTATAGGCACCATCTCTCCCTACTATACCTGCTATCCCACAGTCACACTCCCTTCCCAGAGACTATTATCCACTGTTACTATAGACACCATCTCTCCCTACTATACCTGCTATCCCACAGTCACACTCCCTTCCCAGAGACTATTATCCACTGTTACTATAGACACCATCTCTCCCTACTATACCTGCTATCCCACAGTCACACTCCCTTCCCAGAGACTATTATCCACTGTTACTATAGACACCATCTCTCCCTACTATACCTGCTATCCCACAGTCACACTCATCCCCCAGAGACTTTAGTATATATCATGTGTCTATAGATGCTGCTGTGTTGACTGCATTCTCAGGGTGCAGATTTATGGGGTTCAGGCCAGTTGCCAGTGCTTGAATCCCCTAAACACATCACTGACTGTAACTCAGTGCTATAAATCTGTGTGTGCGCCTTTAAGTAAAATGGAAGGGAAAGTTGGTATTTGTGATGTTCAGGGCAGGAGGGATCAGGTGGAAATAGTCCTCGTTCTATTTTTCTTTTTTTCACCTTTTTTCTGCGCAGAGAGAAGGTCGTGTGGCATCAGTTGGACTGTGAGGGGCTGGAGAATGTGCAGGTGGAGCAGTTTGGGATGAAAGGCAGAAATAATAACAATAATAAAGATGGCGGCCGGCCCGCGCTGGCGGATTGGATTAATATGTCGTATGAGAACCACGGATTCTGCAGGTGAGTAACAGACACTGGAATCCCAGATCCTTGTGTACCCTGTGCCCCCAGCTGTCATCAAACTGAATTCCCATGTGATTAGAGAAAACAATATAGATTTATATATTCTGCTAAGAATCAGGAGACTTGATTCGCTGACAGGAAAATATTCTGGAATTGAATGAAGGATCCAGGGTGAGTGCGGAATTAATTCCAGGGAATCTGCACAGGGATTTGTTCAGAGTTGAATATTGTGGTGCTGATTGGGGACAGTCCCAAAAAATGGGAGATATTTATATTATTTAATGGGAATTAGAAGAAGAAGGTGAGAGTTACACTAAGTGCTGATTCCCTAAACTGCAATTGTAATGATTTAATTGGACTGTTTGCTGCTCATTATCTTCTGCCCATTATTATAAGGAGAATTAAACCCTTTAATGTGTTTTATAATTAATACAGAACATTTTATTAGACAATGGAATTTACCTGCTCGTGTTACACAGAAATATGTCTTAGCACTGGGGGCCTACAACTGTGATCCCCCCACTTTTTTCTTGGGGGAAGGCAGGGGAGTTGTGTATGAAAATGGGGGGCAAAAATACCAGATTGTTCCCCACACTCAGGATACCTCATTTTACTTTGTAATTGGGTTTCAGGGACATTATAGAGAGTATTATGCAGGTGTGGGACCTGTTATCCAGAATTCTCGGGACCTGGGGTTTCAAAAATAATTTAAACATGAAATAAAGCCAATAGGCTGGTTTTGCCTCCAATAAGGATTAATTATATCTTAGTTGGGATCAAGTACAAGCGACTGTTTTATTATTACACAGAAAAAGGAAATCCGTTTTTAAAATGATAATTTAATGTGTAGTGAAAGGGAGATGGTCTTCCTGTAATCCAGATAATTCTGGATAATGGGCTTCTGGATAACAAATCCCATGCCTGTTATTAGTTATAAAGGGCCAACATATCCCGCAGTCAATAAGTGGGTGTTTTTTTTTTTTAGCCTCCTGCTGTCATGTGTAATTTGGTGCTGAAATGATTCATTAAACACTTTTTCCTATAAACAGTATTTCCTTCTGTGACAAACACAAATCAGGCCAAATCTGTTGTTTTTCTTAATTTTCTTCATTAATTAGTGCCTGCGGCGCTACCCCTTTTCTCTTGTTGTAACCCCTACTTACCCACAGTGTTGTCAGGGGCAGGAATGGCCAGTGAGCTAGGGAATAATTGGGGCTGTTCCTGCTGAATTGCGCTTAGTACAGGGAATACCTATACTGCCATAGTTTTATGGGATCTCTCTGTACAGACTATGAGCAAACTTAGGGGCTGTTCCTGCTGAATTGTGCTTAGTACAGGGAATACCTATGCTGCCATAGTTTTATGGGATCTCTCTGTACAGACTATGAGCAAACTTAGGGGCTGTTCCTGCTGAATTGTGCTTAGTACAGAGGAATACCTATACTGCCATAGTTTTATGGGATCTCTCTGTACAGACTATGAGCAAACTTAGGGGACTGTTCCTGCTGAATTGTGCTTAGTACAGAGGAATACCTATACTGCCATAGTTTTATGGGATCTCTCTGTACAGACTATGAGCAAACTTAGGGGCTGTTCCTGCTGAATTGTGCTTAGTACAGAGGAATACCTATGCTGCCATAGTTTTATGGGATCTCTCTGTACAGACTATGAGCAAACTTAGGGGCTGTTCCTGCTGAATTGTGCTTAGTACAGAGGAATACCTATGCTGCCATAGTTTTATGGGATCTCTCTGTACAGACTATGAGCAAACTTAGGGGCTGTTCCTGCTGAATTGTGCTTAGTACAGAGGAATACCTATGCTGCCATAGTTTTATGGGATCTCTCTGTACAGACTATGAGCAAACTTAGGGGCTGTTCCTGCTGAATTGTGCTTAGTACAGGGAATACCTATGCTGCCATAGTTTTATGGGATCTCTCTGTACAGACTATGAGCAAACTTAGGGGACTGTTCCTGCTGAATTGTGCTTAGTACAGGGAATACCTATGCTGCCATAGTTTTATGGGATCTCTCTGTACAGACTATGAGCAAACTTAGGGGACTGTTCCTGCTGAATTGTGCTTAGTACAGGGAATACCTATGCTGCCATAGTTTTATGGGATCTCTCTGTACAGACTATGAGCAAACTTAGGGGACTGTTCCTGCTGAATTGTGCTTAGTACAGGGAATACCTATGCTGCCATAGTTTTATGGGATCTCTTTGTACAGACTATGAGCAAACTTAGGGGCTGTTCCTGCTAAATTGTGCTTAGTACAGGGGATACCTATGTACCATAGTTTTATGGGATCTCTTTGTACAGACTATGAGCAAATTTAGGGGCTGTTCCTGCTAAATTGTGCTTAGTACAAACTCACAATAGTCTTTGGGGTGGCCCACACACACCTTTCGCAGCCCCTAGCTCAGGGTATTGAATTAATTGATTAAAACAGAGTTTATCGGAGATGAGTTTTCTCGATAATCGATGTTTAGCATAAGGGATCCTATACTTGTATTATCTACTCTACTTGTGTTTAATTTAAGTATTTCTTTATTTAAACCAAATTTTTTTTCTGTTTTTAATGCCTTTAGATGCCACGACGTCTGGGCGGGGGAAGTCCCCACTGTTGGTTTCGGTGGAGAACATTCTGCTGCCGGGCCAAGAAGTGCGAGTCATGTTGTGCCCAGTGGAGCGATACAGACAGTGAGCCGGGGGCACATAATAGAAGTCTATGGTCGGGACAAGGAATTTATTAGGAGGTTCGAGGCACATTTACCTGAGTGACACCAACAAACAGACAAATAATGAACTGAAGAACCAATGGGGTCACCCACGTGCCTTACTCACGACTGGAACATTCTTGTGGGTCGGATCATGTTAAACTCCAGAGAATATTTCCAGGTGCCAACTGATCATTTGCTGATTTTTTTCTGCATTAATATCCCCAATTTCACTATGTGACTTTAGAAACCGTCATATTTTATTAAAGTCTGAATTCTCTGGAACCACCAGACAACTAAAGCCAATAGGGACCCTACAGAATGTCCAGCACCCAGAAGCCTCTCAAGGAGAAGGTGCTGATACTTTTAAACATTAAGTTTTTGTGTCAATATTTTTGGATGCCGAAAGAAATTTGGAGAAAAGTAAGCTCTTGGGGTGAGTTTCCCTTTGCAGAACGAGGGCTGTATCAATATCAAACCCTGCAGCGGGGAACACAGGCGGCAGTTTATACACCGGATCAGCACTTGGCTCCGATTTGGGGACAGCAATTTTGTAACTGAAGAGCTTTTAATTCACCCCTCGTCTCTCAGCTGCGATGCCAGAACCAACTGATAAAAGCACCAGCCTTAGCAATAAATATTAAACTGGGTTTTTGTATTTGATCTGACTCTGGTGCTGGTTCTGACTCCTAGTGTCTCATTTTGTACTAACTAAAGGGAATTCTCACAAGCGGCCCAAATTCCAAGGAGATTTCTTATTATTGTTCTTTATTCCCAATAATGTTTAACAAGAGAAGGACTCGAGGACTCGCCATCACTTCATCTCATTGGCATCGTCTCAGCACACACTTGCTGCTCTCTGGAAATGGTGCTATGAAGGTTGGACATGAAGGTTAGACATGAGGGTTAGACATGAAGGTTAGACATGAAGGCTGGGCATGAAGGCTGGGCATGAAGGCTGGGCATGAAGGCTGGGCATGAAGGTTGGACATGAAGGTTGGCCATGAAGGTTGGCCATGAAGGTTGGACATGAAGGTTAGCCATGAAGGTTAGACATGAAGGCTGGGCATGAAGGCTGGGCATGAAGGCTGGGCATGAAGGCTGGGCATGAAGGTTGGACATGAAGGTTGGCCATGAAGGTTGGACTTGAAGATTAGACATGAAGGTTGGCCATGAAGGTTAGACATGAAGGTTGGACATGAAGGTTGGCCATGAAGGTTAGACATAAAGGCTGACATGAAGGTTGGGCATGAAGGTTAGACATGAAGGTTGGCCATGAAGGTTGGCCATGAAGGTTGGCCATGAAGGTTGGCCATGAAGGTTGGACATGAAGGTTGGACATGAAGGTTGGACATGAAGGTTGGACATAAAGGCTGGACATGAAGGTTGGCAGCAGAGGGCGCTTACCTTACTGGGATGTACGGATATCGGGATTTCCCTGGACTGAGGGGCAGTGTAATGTTGGTTCTGATGGGCCATTGAACTCTTAGCAGCACAATCTTTTCTAAATCCTGAAAGTTCTGAGCGGTGCCCTCCCCAGACAGGGGCAATGCCACATTCCTTACGACACATGCACAGAATCCTCCTACAAACAGTCATTTTTCTAATTTGATTAAAAAAAAGCATATTTTTGCACATAATTACTGAGAAATCAAAATTAAAATGAAAAAAAAAAAACACTTCAATTTCTTTAGTTCTTTGATTTGTTTTGTGTGACTCTGGGTCCAAACCCAGATAATTATAAGTCTGGCAGTGACTCCGCCCCTTCACCAGCTCAGCCAATGGGGTGTCATTGGGCAGTGACGGGTAACACTGGTTATTTGATGTTGAGTCACTAGAACTTGGGATGAGACAGATTTTGGGTCAGATATCAGTTGGGGGCCTGTCTGTGGTCCCATTAACTATCCTGTTTATCAAGGTAAGTTATTCTCCAGACTCGGTGGGGGTCACTATTACTGATCTCCAGGGCAGAGTGAAGGGGTACAAGAATATGCCCCTTATTACTAACGTAACAATTTGGCGCCGGGTGCAGAGAACATGCCCCAGAATCACATTAGTGGTCACTGGTAACCTTAGAGTTTCTCTAATATTCTCAAATAGGCTAGCCCTTGCCATTTAATGATGATTGCTGAATGCAGTGTTTGTCTGTGTATTTATATTCTGTGCACTGCTGGTTGTGACCAATGACAATTTAACAGAAGCCAGCTGATTGACAGATCTAGAGGAGAACTCACTTCTGCTACACTGTCTCAAGATTCATAATCGGAGAACACAAAGGGACAGATGCTTTTTTGGAAGTTCCCCTTTAAATCAATGAAAAGTGTGTGTAGGAGTGTGTGTAGCAGTATGTGTGTAAAGGTGTGTGTGTGTGTGTAGGAGTGTAACGGGTGGGATAATAGTTGTAGGGTCCATGACTCTCATTATAAAACTGAGTATAATAGTTAACCACACATTCCCAGGTGGTCTCCCATCCAGGTACTAACCAGGCCCAGCCCCGAAAGGCTACTGAGATCAACCGAGATCGGCCAATTTCAGAGGGTGGGGCCATAGCCGATGGCTTTGTGACTTGTCTGCGCTGAGAAAAAAACAGTAGGGGGCAGGGCCGGACTGGGAGTAAAAACAGCCCACAATGATCTTGTACTAATCCACTCGTATATTGAGATAAAACTGCATAAAGAGCTGCTTTTCTCACTTAAGTGTAATTAAAGGAAGAGTTTGGCGTGAAAATAAAAACTGGCTAAATAAATAGGCTGTGCAAAATAAAACATGTATCTAATATAGTTAGTTAGGCTAACTCTAACTCTCTAGCTCTGAGTTAGTCAGTGACTATAAGGGGGGCCACATGGGACATAACTGTTCAGTGAGTTTGTAATTGATCCTCAGCATTCAGCTCAGATTCAAAAGCAACAGTTATGTCCCTTGTGGCCCTCCCTCAAGTCTCTGATTGGTTACTGCTTGGTAACCAATTAGTGGAAAGCAAGAGAGCTGAAAAGCAGGAAGTAGTGTTCTGGCTATTATGTTACACATCCACTCACTCCAGTCTTTATACATTACATTTGTGCCTAACTAACTATATTAGATACATTTTTTATTTTGCACAGTCTATTTATTTACCCAGTTTTTATACTGAACAATTCTGTGTTAAAGATTCTGCAGCCTTGTGCCTTTATATGGTCACAGAACTCCTCAGTGACTTCTAGTATCCTTATCATTTACAGTAGGGGGTACATTATCCCTTATAATACATGAGTGATACTGAGAGTTCCCTGTATAACTCAGCCTGCAGCCTTGTGCCTTTATATGGTCACAGAACAACCCCTCAGTGACTTCTAATATCCTTATCATTTACAGTAGGGGGTACATTATCCCTTATAATACATGAGTGATACTCAGAGTTCCCTGTATAACTCAGCCTGCAGCCTTGTGTCTTTATATGGTCACAGAACAACCCCTCAGTGACTTCTAATATCCTTATCATTTACAGTAGGGGGTACATTATTCCTTATAATACATGAGTGATACTCAGAGTTCCCTGTATAACTCAGCCTGCAGCCTTGTGTCTTTATATGGTCACAGAACAACCCCTCAGTGACTTCTAATATCCTTATCATTTACAGTAGGGGGTACATTATCCCTTATAATACATGAGTGATACTCAGAGTTCCCTGTATAACTCAGCCTGCAGCCTTGTGCCTTTATATGGTCACAGAACAACCCCTCAGTGACTTCTAATATCCTTATCATTTACAGTAGGGGGTACATTATCCCTTATAATACGAGTGATACTCAGAGTTGTATAACTGCTGTGGGTCGGTGCTATAAGGTGAGTGAGTTGGAGATCCAGGGACCAGGGCTGAATGTTGGGGGTTAATAAATATGGATATAATAAAAGGGGTTATGTAGAACTCGTGGCTGAGGAAGACGTCAGTAATGTTAAATGTCAGATTTTATTTTCTGGCAGTTTTTGACCTGGTCTGAAGGGGCATAAAATATTCAGTGGGTGAGGCTCGGGGAGGGGGTTCTCTAAGCAGATAAATGAGCAGAATGAATGCGGGGGGGGGTCTCTGCACCCCAGAATGAGATCCTTGTTCCGAGTTCCTGACAATGAGCCGTTCCCAATAAAACAACATTAATGTTCTGACATTACCTGGTTGCTATAGAAACCAAATATTAGGCCCAAACTGAAGATTAATTGGAACAGATACAAGAACACAAAAAGTTAAGATAAAAATTAGGGATGCACCGAATCCAAGATTCGGTTCGGGAATCGGCCAGGATTCGGCCGAATCCTTCTGCCCGGCCGAACCGAATCCGAATTCCAATTTGCATATGCAAATTAGGGGCAGGGAGGGGAATTGCGTGACTTTTTGTCAGAAAACAAGGAAGTAAAAAATGTTTTCCCCTTCCCACCCCTAATTTGCATATGCAAATTAGTGTTCGGTATTCGGGGTTAGAACCTTTGGCATTAATTGAATGTGATTGGCTGAGCTTCTGTCAAGGTTCCAGCCACATTATTATCCATCAGTCTAACACTAAATTGTCTCCTGGGGTCGGTGCCTTTGGGCGGGTCATTAGTATATTTACAGGCCAATTACTTTGGGCTTTACTTGCCCTTTGCAGATGAGAGAAGTTAATTGCAGGACAAATGATAAACTCGGCGTCCAGTTAAAAATCCCTTTGTTCTCCAGTCTTTCACTTTGTATGTTTTGGAATTATTTACATTTTTTGATCTCCAGTGGCTGCCTGGTTGTCATGGCCAGTCACCATAGCAACAGACTTCATGCTTAATAGGGATATGAATGGCGGAGGGTGTGAATTTAAAGATGAATAAATATTACTTGTTATAATTAGTTATAATCGGTGTCCTCCACGTACCACTCAGCCGAATACGGAACCAACAGCATCGGGACTGAGGTTCCCGGGCTCAATGGGTCAGTGACCTCAAGGGACCCCCGTGCGACATAAAGGCCCCCCCCCAAACATAACTCCCTGCCGCTGCCACACTACAGACCTTGTACATTACTTGTGATCAGACTAGAGGGTCGGGTGCCACAGGGAGTGGGTCAGGGTCAGTGGGGACCAGGAAGCCGAAGAACCACTGGGTTTTTCCCAGTGTCCCACCGACCCAGTCTGACCCTGGGAACTAGTGATGTGCAGGCCGGCCTGATACCCACTTGTTTACCTGCAGGTCGGGCAAACCTCGCACCCCCCTTTCGGGGTCGCGGGTGGGTCCGGATTTAGCTCTTCGGCCTGCTCTCCCAACTTCCCGGTTCAACTTTTATAGACAAGCTCCTGCTCGCCCCGCCCCAATTGTGATGTCATCAGCGGAGCGGCGCGGGTCTATAAAAGGAAATCGGACTCAGGCGGGATCGGGTTGGGTAAAAAACATCACTACTGGAAACCAAATCCAGAACCTGATTTGTACATTTGTTATCCCATTATTGCCCTGAACCCTCAGTCCCTTTGTACATTAGACTCCCTGCCAGGCAGTGCTGCCACCTAGTGGTACAATTTATCACCAACATTAAATATAAAGAATATAAGAGGGACTAAAACGCCACGATACATGTGCCCAAAAGGATATGATAATGATATAAATGATCAAACCTCAAAATAAATAAAAAGCCATTTTAATTCACCACCGTGCGATGTTCTAAAAACATTTAAAAACAAGCAGCGCTGGATGTTTAGCCCCGTTATCTGATTAAATGTGCAATTGAAATGAGTGCGATTCCGTTAGTATGTAGAGAATATTCAATTGGATAAATCCTTAGTGGTCCTGTAAAGGCAAATAATGGGCACACGTTGCCCAAAGTGACTCCATGATCCGAGAAATTTTTCAAATGGCTATTTGAGTACTTTTTGCCTGTAGGCCAATGTTCAATAATGGGTGGAATAATTCCAATATTGGGGGTTAATAGGTGCTGGCCGATTGGTACATAGTCCAGATGGCAAAATTTACTTTCCCTTCCATGAAACAGACTTTCCTATAACGGCCCTTGGGATTATTTACTATAGAGACTGCTGGATACACCTGTATTGTCCCGACTCTCCTTCTGTTCCCTCCTGCTTCATTGTATTTATTATAAGGGGTGGGTCACCTTTAAAGGAGAAGTAAACCCTTGTTACTAAAATCTCCTACCCCCCTACCCTACATAGACCCCCCTCCCTGCACCCCTCCCCCCAGACTGGGGAAATCCCCCTAACTCTTTACTTACCCCTTGGTGCAGATTCAGGGCATTGGAGTTCACGGCGCCATCTTCTTCTCTTGAGTAAACTTTGGGAATAGAGCGGCGGATGCCAGAAGAAGACCCAAAAATTATTGAAGCAGCTGGAGATGAGGCCCGTGAAGTCCCTGGACAGAACCTGCACCGAGGGGTAAGTAAAGAGTTGGGGCATTTCCCTGGAGTAACCACTAGGCTGGGGGAGGGGGAGTGTGGGGGGTCTATGTAGAGTAGGGGATTTTAGTAGCAAGGGATTGTTTCTACTTTAAGAGAACTATTAGTAAGTTATAGAATGGCTAATTCTAAGCAACTTTTCAATTGGTCTTCGTTATTTTTTTTTAATCGTTTTTGAATCATTTTCCTCCTTCTTCCGACTCTTTCCAGCTTTCAAATGGGGGTCAGTGAATTGGATGAGGAGTAAGGAGCCTATTTATCACATTGTGTAAGAAGTGGAGTAAAACAAGTGATGTTGCTCTGAGCAGCCAATCAGCAATTAGATTCCAACAGTCAGAAAAGAAAAGATCTGATTGGCTGCTCTGGGCCACAGTCATTATTATTTCACAGGCTGAGAAATAAGGGTTTATTCTGAATATCCAATAAAGACAAGAGGGACACTCGAGCTACAACTCCCAGCAGCCCTGCCCCCTCTGATGCCTGAGAGTCTGGGCGCCCCATTATTAGGGGACGTTTGGGGGTCGGCTCTGAGCTACAGATAAAGTAAACTCCGGGCAGTGGGCCAGACGCATGCGCAGCAGCAGGACAGACACGATGCGCGGAGAGGAAACAGAGGGCGGGCCCTGCAATAAATTCCTTGAGATTCCTGCTCCTCCCCCAACAGACAGCGGATCATGTGATCACTGCGCTCACTGCACCCGCCTCACTCTGTGCGATATTAGTTACTGAGCCCCCCCTGCCGCTCATTGAGGGAACTGCAGCCTCTGCTCCGCACACATCAGTCTCCCCTGCGCCCCCTGCCGCCCATTCTACTCCCTGCAACTCCCGGACCGACCTCTCTACTTCCCTTTACTCCTCCCACATCTGACATTGGTCCCGGGCCCAGCGGGAATGAGACGCAAAGTTATTGAGCTGTGACTCCTCCTCCTCCTGATGTCACTGCTGCTTCTCACTCTGATACTGGTCTGGCACTGTTGGTTCTCACTCTGATACTCACTGGCACTGCTGGTTCTCACTCTGACACTGGCATTGCTGGTTCTTACTCTGATACTCACTGGCACTGCTGGTTCTCACTGTGCCACTTGCCATCTGGAACAGCTGGTACTTCTGATACTCACCGACCCACTGGCACCAATTATAATTCACTCTCACGTACATTCCTCTTATTCCTATTGGTACCACTGGTAATACCCGTAAGTATCTCTAGGCACCTGTGCTATTTACTCTAATACTCTGGTACTCACCAAGTGGAACTAAATAACTTATACTCATCCTCTGGCACTGCTGGTACTATCTGGGACTCCCTATTACTCTGTTACTCAGGCCCGGACTGGCAATCTGTGGGTTCTGGCAAATGCCAGAGGGGCTGCTATAAGGTCCCACAGAGAGTCAGTATTTCGTGGGCTGCTGGGGGCTGATTGGGTCTATTTTGACTCCCAGTCCAGACCTATTGTTACTCACCCAATGCTGAAACCCAGTATAAATACTCTGCTGATACTCATTGGGACTCTGTAATATTCTGTTGGTACTGTCCAAACTCTGTAATACTCTTCTATCTCTCTAATACTCAGCTGGAACTTACAGGGACTCCACAGTATTTCTCTGTTACTCCCAATGACTCTCTAATACTCTGCTGTTACTCACCAGCACCAAATATTAATGTTCAATGTCTCCTAATGGTTCTCTCTGGAGATTACTGAGATTTTCAGCAATTTAGTGTTACTCTACTAATACTCTGTAATGCCCTGTTATTACTCTCTGGGCCTGTGCTGTGTATTACTGACTGACATACTCCCTGATACTATGGGCTGAGCTGTCTATAGCAGTGAGTTGCTGTTCATTATTATCATTGTTATTATTACTGCCTGGCACCGCCATACTCACTACTTGTACAACATATTTATTATGGCTGCACTCTCTGATACTCTATAGAGATACTGACTATTAGTCACTGGCAACCTTGGGGTTAATAGTGTCTTATGGACAGAGAGTCACTGGCTGCTGGAGGGTTAATTATTTAACTTATTATGACAGAGTGTTAGTTTAGAGTCAGTAGTTGAGGGGTTAATATTTCATTATGGGCAGAGAGTGATTCATTGTAAGGGGGGGAGACTTCTGAAAGTCACAGCCACCGCAGGGTTAAATTCCCCCTTGGACAGAGAGGTCAGTTGGCAGTTGCAGGGTTAATATTTCTTGCTGTTCCAGGGCAGGTCAGTCAAGTGCAAATACAGTTCCACCTTAAATCCCCTCTGGTGGGGGCGTGGCTGGCTGGAGGGGGTGGAGCCTGTGCTGGGTACAGACATGGGAGGGACAGACAGACAAGGAAGCCTGTGAGTTCAACTGTCAGGAGAGGATTGTCAGCCCCCGGGTGTCACCATGTCAGGTCAGTGTTTCACCCTCATGTGCCCAAATTCTTTGAAAGAGGTAAAACCCCAGAGATAGACCCGACACAGGGGGACTGGCACTAACTGTCACTTATTGGCACTAACTGTCAGTTTCCCGTCATTCACAGTCTGCAAGGTCACAACAGGCAACTCTATGTCCCTGGGGCCCTTTAACCCTTGTTTCCCCACTAGGCCAGTGTGAGGTGCTGCTGGGAGTTGTAGGGAGGAAGAGGTCAGGGAGTTGTGGGGGGGGGTGCCAGTTATTTATATCTGAATGGAAAGAAACTATAAATACTGCTGCATGCTGGGAATGTACAGGAGTTCCAGGCTTTATAAATAGGGCTGGACATTGCAACACTCGGATCTTGCAGAACTACAACTCACAACCAGGAGCAGTGGGACACAAACTGAGAGATGTAGTTCTGCAGAATGTGGGTGGGAAATGGTTGGGTTGCAATGTTTATATCACGTACCCCCATCTGTCCCACAGCCTAGGGCCCTCCGGCTCTTGTTCAACTACAATATGTGACCCTCCAGCTGTTTCTGTACTGGGGGCAGCCCTTGTTACTACTCGTATGTAATAAGCCCGTGGTACATGTGACTCCTGGGGCGTTGCTTGCAGCCAATAGGAAGCAGCCGCTAATCATTGATTTGAATCCATAGTGTCCAATATTAGTCAGGGGCCACATCAGCTTCTACATGGGGCCCCTCAAGAGACACTTGCCTAATTGTGGCCCCTGTCAGTGCCCTCAGATCTGTCAGTAAAGTTTTCTATAATAAAGATTCAGCTCTCACCCCTGGTCTGTAACCAACTTGCACCCTCCCCCCATGTCTTGTGCCCAACTCAGCCAAAAACTTGCCCATTTTGCTCACATGGAGGTGCCTACGATTTACCCCTCGCCAGGGATTTAGTACAGGGGTTAAATTACACAAATTGGGGCAGAATCATTCAGGCTCCCTGTCTTTGCTTTATTCATTTCTGTGCTGCCTGCGCTCTCCAGAGAAACCACAGAATTACCAGCCCACTAACTGTCACTCAGGAAACTGTCAGTGCAAAGGAAAAGTCATTCCAGTATTTGTACTGGGGACACTGGGAAAGAGTCTGTTGGACCTGTAGGGGCAGTTTTACACTCCAACCCCATTGGTCTCATGTTCTGCAGCTGGAGAGCTCAGGACACTGTGATTGGCTCATTCCTTAAACTGCCATTGGACAGAGAGATGTAGGAAGCGCCATAAAACCCTTAAAGGGATACTCATTCCATTTATTACCATGTCATTCCTAAGGCCGATTGACATTTTTATTATGGGAAATTATGTAAAAAGTTGCGTTATCACTATAAACATCACAAAGATAATTGTGAAAATATAGAAAAATTGAATATGTGTTTGGATATTTTTCAATTTGCCCAATTTCCTTCTGTGAGACATGGATTAAGCTTTGCTGATGCTGTGAGCCCTTTAAGAGGCAACTTACAACTCCCAGCACCAATTATATAGTTAAATCAAAGGGCCTGCGGTGCTGGGAGTTACACCCCCTGTACCAAAATGAAACTCTCAGCGGCCCCTGATTTTGCTCTGTACAGTGATGGGTTAATATTTGTCATAAAGAGAAGGGGCCCTGGGAGTTACACCCCCTGTACCCTCTGCTATTGAAGCAGTATGGCATCTCTCATTCAATATAATCATGTAAAGAAGTCAGGCTCTTAGTTACAGACAAATATGGGAAATTAAAGGGCAAATAAATTCTAATAATACATGGGGTGAATCTCCTATTCGTTGGCACTAATGGGCCGTGATTGGTCCAATAGAGAGGGGGGGAATGGTTGATTTGAGAGAGAGTAATTACCATACAGGGACCTCCCACTGGTACAGCCAATAGGAATCTACACGGTGGTGCTGCAGAAAGATTGGGATTTGGGGAGTTAATTGAAGTGAAAAACTTTAACCCCTTTGAGGGGAAGCCTTAACCCCTGCGGCTGATTTCCCCAATGGATTCCTTTTGTCCCTGTATCTCCAGACCAGATGTACCGTGAGCGCCTCCTGCAGGACACGCCCTATTTAACAAAGAGCGGGAGGCTGAGCGAGCGAGTGGCTGACAGGATAATCCTCCAACTCAACCGCGTTTATCCGCAAATCCTCTCTAATAAAGAGGCAGAAAGGGTAAGTACTGCACCCCTATAACATTAATAATCCCGGCATTCCCAGCAGCCCCCCATCTCCTGATCTTGTTAGGCATCTCTTGTGAGTCAGTGGCACTGCACATGCTCAGTGGGCTCTGGGCTGCTGGGGAGGAGCTAAGCTTAGGGGTCGGGGGAAATCATCAAGCGGAAAGTGACGTCACATCTGTCATAGAAGCTGATGCTACAGGGCTGATTATGAATCAATTCTGATGCAGACTGCACTGATTTCTATGCTGCCATGTCATGTGAATCTGAATTCCTTATTAATTGGCCTTGTATTGTGAGTGTTGCAGCACAGAGCATGTGCAGTGAATCAGCAGAAAAGAAGATGGGGAGCTACTGGGGCATCTTTGGAGACACAGATCTTTACTGCTAAATGGCTGTGGTTGCCTTGGGCTGTTACGGAAGCACAAAACATAATGTACAACATGGCTACTTGTTTAGTTAGGCTTTAGTTCTCCTTTAAATCATTATGACTGAGCTGCAGAGGTACAGAGGTTTCTGGTTACAATCCGGTGTATAATGAGGTATAGAATAAGTTGTATAGTAAGGAATATAAGAAGGTGTATAATGAGGTATATAATAAGTTTTATAGTAAGGAATATAAGGTGTATAATAACTTGTATAATAAGGAATATAATAAGGTGTATAATAAGGTACAGAGCTTTGATTAGTGCTGACCTATTTGAATTTTGGATTGAGGTATATAATAAGTTTTATAGTAAGGAATATAAGGTGTATAATAAGGTGTATAATAAGGAATGTAGTAAATTGTATAATAAGGAATATAATAAGGTGTATAATAAGTTGTATAATAAGGAATATAATAAGGTGTATAATAAGGTACAGAGCAACATTAGACTGATGTTTCATGTTAAATTCCCAGTTCCGGAACCCCCAGACCCCCCTGCGGACGCGACTATCCGACCTGCTGAAGCACCTGCACCGGAATGGGGACCGGGAATGTCAAGAATTCTACCGGGCGCTTCGGAACAACGCAGATAAAATATACGCCACTTTGCCAAGCCGGGAAAATATACGTAAGTGTCAGTACCACCCAGAGCCAGCAGGGGGCGGAATATCACTTGTTATAATTCTGTATTGGTTTCTGTATCTCTATATCTGTATCTCTATATCATCATCTATTGATACGGCACCAGCAAGTTACACAAAGTCATAACCAGCATACGTTACAATCATTGAACAAACCAGGGTCACAGAGTAAAAATATAAATATTTAATGTATATTATTTGTTATATATCTCTGTTATATATTAGTATGTTGTTTTTAGCATGTGTTGTTGCACCTAGAACTATTTACATTTAGATGCTGGCAGGAGTCAGCCAAACATTTCTTCTATATTGTAATGATTTATATTTGTTTATACTCATTATTGTCTCTAAAGAGAGACTTTCGGTTCTGTCCGGTTGCTAAGCACAATGTTCCCAGCAACCCAGGAGTTGTCGGCTGAAGAGTATCTTTTATTACTTTCATATTACAGTGCATTTCATTGCTGAAAGTATTACATATAATATAATGTACAGGAAAGAATGAGACATACATCATTATTCTGATTGTATTTAAAGGGGTTGTTCACCTGTAAATTAACTGTTAGTATGACGTAGAGAGGGATATTCTGAGACAATTTGCAATTGGTTTTCATTTATTATTATTTGTGGTTTTTGACTTATTTAGCTTTTTATTCAGCAGCTCTCCAGTTTGCAAATTCAGCCATCTGGTTGCTAGGGTCCAAATTCCCCTAGCAACCATGCACTGATTTGATTAAGAGACTGGAATATGAATAGGAGAGGCCTGAATAGAAAGATGAGGAATAAAAAGTAACAATAACAATACATTTGTAGCCTTACAGAGTATTTGTTTTTTATATGGGGTCAGTGACCCCCTTTTGAAAGCTGGAAAAAGTCAGAAGAAGAAGGCAAATCATTAAATATTAAAAATAAATGATGCAGACCAATTGAAAAGTTGCTTAGAATTAGCCTTTCTATAACATACTAATAGTACTTAAAGGTGAACCACCCCTTTAAATGCCCCTCTCTATAGGTGCAGTGTAGTTATAGTTTCCCTGGGGTTTTAATGCAGTTTATTGTATTATTATTAATTATTATTAATGATTTCTTGTATCGTATTTAGCTTATTGTAAAGCACTGCGTATCTTGACAGCGCTATATAAATAAATGATGATGATTGTCTGTTCTTGCCCCACAGACAGGGTGGAGCCTGCAGAGATCAGCGCAGAACAGGAGAAGATTATATTAAACGACAGGGGTAAGTGGTGTAAAATGTGTCCTTGTAGAAAATGCAACTCCTCTATTGATACCTGAGCAGAAGGTGGGGCTCAGCCCACAGGCAGGTAATAGAGAAGAGACCTGGCTCATATTACTGATATCCTGATCTCCTCTGTATTGTCTGCATGTGGGCTGAGCCCCACCCTCTGGTCAGAATGTGAAAGCTAATAAAGCTCCATGCTGGGCCTATGGGTTCAGATTGAAACTGATTTACTTTACCCATATTCAATAAATCCAGCAATATGGAGGTCTAAGATATAGTTTGGGCACTTTATAGAACCGTCACCTTTAACGATAGAAATGTTAAATCTTTGGCACTTACAGAACAGCACTTCACTTTTAAAGGGCATGTAAAGGCAAAAAAATAAAATCCCATTTTTACTTTCTTTAATGAAATAGAAACTTATCTCCAATATACTTTAATTAAAAAATGTGTAACGTTTCTATAAGAAACCTGACTGTATGCAGTGAGATTCTCCCTTCATTTACTGCTGTGGATAGGAATTGTCAGACGGTCCCTAACTGCTCTGCAGGGAAACAATCATACTTATGAACAGCAGGGGGAGCCCCCGCCTTACTTCCCAGCCATGCAGAACTCAAGCAGCTTTGTTTGTTTCCCTGTAGAGCAGTCGGCGACTGTGTAGAGATTTGTATTGGATTTTATTTTTGCCTTTACATCTCCTTTACTGTTTCCAACTCCAGCTGCAGGGACAAAGATCATGGAGCCAGATTTAAACAGATAAACTGGGATTCTATTTGGAGGATTATTTTGCTGCAGCCGCTGGTTCTGCAGAGTTGGAGAAAGTTTCTATTAAACAACAGAAAAACTATAAAATCCACATTAGATTACATGACAACACAGGAGCCAGTGCAGTCTGTATATTCTGATTATTAATCAGTCTTGTGTATCGGCTTCTGGCAGATATTATTTGACTTGTGCTGTTTTGATCATTTATGACGATCCCTAAGCAGCCCAGATCACACTGAGCATGTGCACAGTCTTGGTCTTGCAAAGATGTATAACAAAGTTACAAGATGGTGACCCCCTGTGGCCAACTTTGAAAGCATAAATCATTTGTTTGATTAGGCTTGTGGTGCAGTAAGTTCATGTTTATGTTTAGTAAAATACAGCATTTCTAGCCTTATTCTATTTTACACTTTACTTCCCCTTTATGTCCGTTAATGAATAATTAGGATTTTCCCCCTGGATTGTCTAAGAAAGCTTTTTGTTAGTGGATAAATAAGGGAATCACCACTCTTGATTTTTTAAAGAGGAGACCGCTTATATTAGGGGGCGCAATTATTAAGTTCGAGTGAAGGATTCGAATAAAAAAAGACTTCAAATTTCGAAGTTATTTTTTGGCTACTTCGACCATCGAATTGGCTACTTCGACCTTCGACTCCGACTTTGAATCGAACGATTCGACCTAAAAATCGTTCGACCATTCGATAGTCGAAGTACTGTCTCTCTAAAAAAAACTTCGAAAAATTCTGCAATTGTTACATTATGTCAATTATGTGAACATTGTATTTTCACTGTTTCAGGTTTTAAATCAATATGTAGTAAATTTCCACTTGCTTCAGGGTCTCTTGGGGGCAGATTTATCAAGGGTCGTATTAAAAATTCGAATTTTTAAATTCGAATTTCGAGTTTATTTTAGGGAATAGTCCAAATTCTGTCTGTAAAAATTCGACTTCGACCATTCGCCATCTAAAACCTGCTGAATTGCCGTTTTAGCCTATGGGGGACCTCCTAGAACCTATTTGTTGGATAAATTTTGGTTGGTCTTTATTTATTCGGATTGCAACGTTTTTTTTATTCGAAATTCGACCCTTGGTAAATCTGCCCCTTAGTCTCACATATAGAATGCTTAATTAGCCATTATAATTGATATAGCGACTAATGAGAAGCTTAGCCAATGATATGGATATGATAAAATCTGGATGCCTTGATTGGCCCATGAGAAAGACGCTTTGCTGTTTTCAGCATCACATCCTTAAAAACGATGGGCGAAGAAATATTAAACAAACTGGGAGGTCCACAGTTGAATTGTGCCCTGCCATCGAATTAGGGTTTTTGTATGTTTAAAATGAATAAAATAAATAAATAAATAAAAAAAGTTAACTTTTAGGGGCAGATTTATCAAGGGTCGAATTTCGAAGTTAAAAATACTTTCAAATTCGACCATCGAATTTGAACAATTCGAAGGATTTTAGCGATCGATCGAACGATTTTACTTCGACTTCGAAAAGTAGAAAACTTCTTGAGAAGGTTTAATTTTGCGAAGTATTGAGATCAATGTTTTTTTAAAGAGACAGTACTTAGATTATCGAATGGTCCAATATTCGAACGATTTTACTTCGAAACGAAGTTGAAGTCGTAGTATCCTATTTGATGGTCGTGGTTTCAAAAAAATTACTTCGATTTTTTTTACTTCGAAAATTCCCTCGAATTCACTTCGACCCTTGATAAATCTGCCCCTTAGTATGGTATAGAACGACTAATTCTAAGCAACTTTTCAATTGGTCTTCATTATTTATTTTTAATATTTAATTGATGTGCCTTCTTCTTCTGACTCTTTCCAGCTAAATAAGTCAAAAACTGCAAATAATAAAAAATGAAAACCAATTCCAAATTGTCTCAGAATATGACTCTCTATATCATACTGGATGTTCATTTAAAGGGGAACAACCCCTTTAACTTGGGGGCAGTATCAGCATTGTGAATCTGCTGCCCCACTCTCTGTGAAATAAACACTCAGTGGGAAAGTTGTAAGTCGCATCCTCTTTTCTCAAATTCCACTTCCCTTCTAGTTCAGTGAAAGCTCGGCCGGAGGGGAGGACGTTGGCACATTGAGGGGAATTTGTTTCCACTTCTGCATTTCCCCATTTCCCAATTCTGCTGATGTCAGAAGTCGCCTCTCGGAATGGTTGGAGGGTGTTGTGGGGAAGTGGGGTTTAGGCCGAGCAGGAGCGTTGGAGATAATGGGGGATAAGTGGACTAATAATAGAGAGGGAAATACAAACCATGTGTCCTTCTGACGTGCGACTGTATCTCTTGCAGGGCCGCTGTATTTCTTGGCTTGCTTTAGTGCAGCCGCTGGGCTAGCGTTCTTACTGTACTACAATAATCCAGGTAAGGTGGCAATCAGGGAATCTGTGAAGCCACACCCACCTATTGTAGCCACACTCACACCAAAGAGTCCTTCGTTTTGGGTCAGTGGTTGAGATTTGGGCAGCCCCCCTATGTGGTCCCTGGGACCAGAACCGTGGAACAATGGTGTAAAGTCACAGGTTTAGGCACTTGCAAAGCCTCCCATTTGTAATGTTTGTGTACAATTTGATAAATGATCAGTAACATGCAGTATTTCAAAACACAGTGACCTCAGCAATAATATAACACAGTGACCCCAGCAATGATATGATACAGTGACCCCAGCAATGATATGATACAGTGACCCCAGCAATAATATAACACAGTGACCCCAGCAATAATATGATACAGTGACCCCAGCAATGATATGATACAGTGACCCCAGCAATAATATAACACAGTGACCCCAGCAATAATATGATACAGTGACCCCAGCAATGATATGATACAGTGACCCCAGCAATAATATAACACATTGACCCCAGCAATAATATAACACAGTGACCCCAGCAATAATATGATACAGTGACCCCAGCAATAATATAACACAGTGACCCCAGCAATAATATAACACAGTGACCCCAGCAATGATATTATACAGTGACTCCAGCAGTAATATAACACATTGACCCCAGCAATAATATAACACAGTGACCCCAGCAATAATATAACACAGTGACCCCAGCAGTAATATAACACAGTGACTCCAGCAATAATATAACACAGTGACCCCAGCAGTAATATAACACAGTGACCCCAGCAATAATATAACACAGTGACCCCAGCAATAATATAACACAGTGACCCCAGCAATAATATAACACAGTGACCCCAGCAATAATATAACACAGTGACCCCAGCAGTAATATAACACATTGACCCCAGCAATAATATAACACATTGACCCCAGCAATAATATAACACAGTGACCCCAGCAATAATATGATACAGTGACCCCAGCAATGATATGATACAGTGACCCCAGCAGTAATATAACACAGTGACCCCAGCAATAATATAACACAGTGACCCCAGCAATGATATGATACAGTGACTCCAGCAATAATATGATACAGTGACCCCAGCAATAATATAACACAGTGACCCCAGCAGTAATATAACACATTGACACCAGCAATAATATAACACAGTGACCCCAGCAGTAATATAACACATTGACCCCAGCAATAATATAACACAGTGACCCCAGCAGTAATATAACACAGTGACCCCAGCAGTAATATAACACATTGACCCCAGCAATAATATAACACAGTGACCCCAGCAGTAATATAACACAGTGACCCCAGCAATAATATGATACAGTGACCCCAGCAGTAATATAACACAGTGACTCCTGCAATAATATAACACATTGACCCCAGCAATAATATAACACAGTGACCCCAGCAATAATATGATACAGTGACCCCAGCAGTAATATAACACATTGACCCCAGCAATAATATAACACAGTGACCCCAGCAGTAATATACAGTAACACAGTGACCCCAGCAATAATATGATACAGTGACCCCAGCAGTAATATAACACATTGACCTCAGCAGTAATATAACACATTGACCCCAGCAATAATATAACACAGCGACCCCAGCAGTAATATAATACAGTGACCTCAGCAGTAATATAACACAGTGACTCCTGCAATAATATAACACATTGACCCCAGCAATAATATAACACATTGACCCCAGCAATAATATAATACAGTGACCTCAGCAGTAATATAACACAGTGAGATACAGTGACCCCAGCAATAATATAACACGGTGACCCCAGCAATAATATAACACAGTGGCCCCTACATGTAGGATGGGAAACTGCTTTTAGGTAAGAAAATAAACATGGTATTTGTTTATTTAAGAGATGAAATCGAATGGCTCAGCCAGGAAGGTGTTTGGATACACGGCTATCGGCTTTGGGAGACACATCAAAAATATTCTGATCTCGTTCCTTGAGGAACCATTGGGCAGCCAATGACCGGACTTCATATCAACACAGATTGGGCCCTTAGGGGCCCGGAGCTACACACTACTATGCACTTTTCTGCCAAAGCTTGACACCATATAAACGTGGGACTTCAGGAAATAGGGTTGTGGCCCTGCCTCCAGTTACTGTCTATAAATATGTCAAGTCATTTATCAATATTCGGGTGACATTCACCATGTTTGTGCCGTCCAGAACTCCAAAAAAAGGGCATTAACTGGGGACCAAACCGAAGCAGATCCAACACAAAGAAATCCTTCCATTAGTTGCTAATTATTCTCGTGGGGCGCAGAACCTGGAATTATCCCGGCAGATCCTCGGGTCAGTTTTTATCTCTTTGGACTTTTAAAGAGTTTTTAAGTCTTTTTACGTTTTTTAAACACACGCCTTTATATTCCAGGGTGTGGCCAGTGTACCTTCTATATATTATATGTGTATATATCATTTGTTACATTAACTGCTAAAGAGGGGGGGATTAGAATTTGGGGTGCTGTGTATTAGATATAATATTTGAAATCATTTTTTATTTCACTGAACTCGTATTCACTCCTACTAGGCCTTATTTACCAAGTGTGAGAGAATTAAAGGGCCCTTTAAAACCCATGTACTAACCTAGTGCACCAGGATCAATGGCTTCTATATACACCAGCTTAGAAATGCAGTGCAGGCTGCAGCTTTGTGGGTGCAACAGGCCCCCCGTAGCAATAGGACACACCCCAAGCAGCCCCTTATGAATACAGCTTTGCCGAATGCAAATGGAGCTGCACTCACAGGAGAGGTGCAAGAAATATAGTTGTTTCACTTTGCCCCACACCTTTTAAATAATCCCTTCATGTACCAAAGAATATTTCAGTTATTTAGGAAGTGCCGTTAAACTGACCACTGTGGAATCTCAGGAAAATTTCGGGGTGGGGGGGGGCTGTCTGGGTAGAATCTTTGTATCTGTTACTCAGTGCCCCCCTCTTTCCGTGCATATTAATGAGGGAAATGAAGTGCCTTGATGTTAGGAATTTGGGGTTATGTCAGGAAATGTGGGTGCAGCTCAAAGCAAACAGGATTTTATCTTCACAAACTTGTGGTTTTATCCCTTTTTCCTGCGCTGGAGCCAAATGTGGCCGAGGCGGAAACCGGGGAAATGTGGGTAAAACTGCTGGTTATCAGGGGCGTCTGTTTTACTGGAGATAAACCTGCTGTGCCCCCCCTGGGAATAAAGTCACCGCTGATTGTATGTTCAGAGGGGTCTGGTCTGACAGTGCGGCTCTGTATGTGGCCCCCAATTCTGTTTGACTAATTAAATGATTATTCCACCCAATTCCATGTGTTTGTCCTGTTTTAAAATGGGGCTCAGATTGGTTACACTGGATATAAATATATAAGGGGGATATGATCACTATATATAAATATATAAGGGGGTATGATCACTATATATAAATATATAAGGGGATATGATCACTATATATAAATATATAAGGGGGTATGATCACTATATATAAATATATAAGGGGATATGATCACTATATATAAATATATAAGGGGGATATGATCACTATATATAAATATATGAGGGATATGATCACTATATATAAATATATAAGGGGATATGATCACTATATATAAATATATAAGGGGGATATGATCACTATATATAAATATATAAGGGGATATGATCACTATATATAAATATATAAGGGGGATATGATCACTATATATAAATATATATGGGGCTATGATCACTATATATAAATATATAAGGGGGATATGATCACTATATATAAATATATAAGGGGATATGATCACTATATATAAATATATAAGGGAGATATGATCACTATATATAAATATATAAGGGGATAGGATCACTATATATAAATATATAAGGGACAGTAATGAAATAGAGAAAGTACAGAGAAGAGCGACTAAGCTGATAAAGGGAATGGAAGGGATCAGTTATGGGGCTTTATTCACTAGTAGACCCTCCCATCAAACACAAGGGAGCCAATCAGATTAGAGGAAATGAGGAAAAAGGGATGTTACAGGGAGATCTGGGAAGTTGTGGAGCAGCTGGATTGGCAGATACATTATATACAATTTCTCATATCAAGTGTATAATTCTCATTGTTGAATTGTTACTCCTACTGGAACTCCTGGATCCGTATCCCATCAGGTATAAATATTGGGCTATAAAATTCCCCATTGCTCCCACTTATACCATTGCAGGTTCCCAGATTTGCCTGATGGCATTGCTGCAATGTTATTGTGTTGCAGAGAGAGAGCGTCAGGAAAGGGTGAGGTTTAACACTTTCAGTATCATGACCAGCAAATGAAGGTGAGTAAAGTGCGAGGGAAAGTGTGTGTTACACCAACATCAATATGAATTCATATGTGAACTGTGCGTTGAATTGTTGCTCTGATAACTGGGACTGGAAAGATATATTTCAATTATAGTATAAAGTACACGTATGGGACCTATTATCCAGAATGCTCAGGACCTGGGGTTTTCCGGATTACGGATTTTTCTGTAATTTGGATCTTCATACCTTAAGTGTACTAGAAAATCATATAAACATGAAATAAAGCCAATAGGCTGGTTTTACTTCCAATAAGGAATAATTATATCTTAGTTGGGATCAAGTACAAGTTACTGTTTTATTATTACACAGGAAAAGGAAATCATTTTTACACATTTGGATTAATTGATTATAAATGAGTCTATGGGAGACGGCCTTCCTGTAATTCGGAGCACTCTGAATTACGGGTTTCGGGATAATGGATCCCATAACTGCCCAGAATAATAGGCCTATAAACAATAGGTTTGCTTCCTTCGGTTGTTTAACCTCCTTATGGGCTCTTATACACGGGCGTTTTTTCCTGCGCTCCCCTGCGTTACGTTTTCTTACGTTCAGCCGCAGGGGAGCGCAGGAGTAAACGCACTCAATTATTGTGAAGGGGCTGTACTCACACAGACGCATGTAAAAGGCAAACCCAGGTGGGACGACGCAACATGTTGCGTTTCACTTGCGTTTGGCGCATACATGAGTCTGTGAGTACAGCCCCTTCACAATAATAGAGTGCGTTTACTCCTGCGCTCCCCTGCGGCTGAACGGAAGAAAGTGGAACGCAGGGGAGCGCAGGAAAAACCGCCCGTGTGTAAGAGCCCGATTAGTTAGTTACAAATGAATTTCTGCCCCAGGACTGGCAGCATGAGTCTGATATTTGCAGCAGCAAGGAAAGGGTTAAGAGGAGGAAGTTTACTTAGAATTTCTCTTATTAGAAAAAGGACGATGAATAAAGATCGTTTGTATAACAGTTAATAGACGATACACTCGGGTTTATGAGAATTACGAGCAGCTCAGTTCCCTTTTTATACACGAAATAGCGTTTGTTTCTCATCTCTGAACCCAGATGAACCCGCAGGTGCCGGGAGTGGGGCAGATTCTAAGAATCCAGAATTATATTAAATATTTATTCATATTAATCTGAAAGCAGAAGCTTGTTTGTCAGACGTTTCTGCATTTACCCAACACAATTGTTTCCTAATTGTTACAACATTATATATATTATATATAATAGTGATCTATTCCCTCTTCTGTGTAACACACAATGACACCGTAAAGGGGGTGTGTTCATTATCGCTGTTTATGCAGATGTTTGATACTTAGTATTCATATGTAGGCAATATCATTGGTTGATAACTCTGCCTATTTATTCCTACTACTCTTAATTGACCTTTCACTATGTACGTTATATACTGTACTGCACTAACTATCTGCGTGCGCTTACTACTCTAATTACCATAATAACAAACACAACACAGAAGTTAAAAATAACACAATGTATATTTAATACGACACTCAACAATAAAAACAGCAACTACCTCTAATGCAGATAAACCAATTACACAACATAAAACAACTAAATAAAAAAATCCTCATTTACACTAACTATCCCCAAAATTCACCCACAATCTAACTACACATACACAATCACACACAATATAATTGCCCGCCCTTCCTGGTGCTAAACTTTCCCTAAACCAACAAAAGGGTGAAACAAGCTGGGGTACAGGGGATAGGGAATTGGTGGTATTTTCGTTGGTGGGATAATAGGGGTGTGAATAGGGGTTAATGGGATTCGTTGGTGGGATAATAGGGGTGTGAATAGGGGTTAATGGGATTTGTTGGTGGGATAGTAGGGGTTTGAGCTGTAGGGGTTAATGGGATTCGTTGGTGGGATAGTAGGGGTTTGAGCAGTAGGGGTTAATGGGATTCGTTGGTGGGATAGTAGGGGTTTGAGCAGTAGGGGTTAATGGGATTCGTTGGTGGGATAGTAGGGGTTTGAGCAGTAGGGGTTAATGGGATTCGTTGGTGGGATAGTAGGGGTTTGAGCAGTAGGGGTTAATGGGATTCGTTGGTGGGATAGTAGGGGTTTGAGCTGTAGGGGTTAATGGGATTCGTTGGTGGGATAGTAGGGGTTTGAGCAGTAGGGGTTAATGGGATTCGTTGGTGGGATAGTAGGGGTTTGAGCAGTAGGGGTTAATGGGATTCGTTGGTGGGATAGTAGGGGTTTGAGCAGTAGGGGTTAATGGGATTCGTTGGTGGGATAGTAGGGGTTTGAGCAGTAGGGGTTAATGGGATTCGTTGGTGGGATAGTAGGGGTTTGAGCAGTAGGGGTTAATGGGATTCGTTGGTGGGATAGTAGGGGTTAATGGGATTCGTTGGTGGGATAGAGCAGTAGGGGTTAATGGGATTCGTTGCTGGGATAGTAGGGGTTAATGGGATTCGCTGGTGGGATAGTAGGGGTTGATATACTCAGCCAGGTTTAAATGCTCGTTGTCCAGGGGGGTGATGTCCTCCGGGCGCTCCACAAAAGAAGAAGAAAATGAGTAAAGCTGCGCCGGCCCTTTTAAACCCTGCTCAGTCCGCCCAGCAGCGTGCACACACGCCCCTCCTTCTGCACGCACCACTCTAACACGTGGGCCGGCGCGGTGATATGACGTCACCGCGCGTGCGCGCCAGCACGGATGCGCGCGCGTCTGTTCGGTGCCGCCGGCTTGGAGGATCAAAGCAGATCCTCTGGCCGGACCGTGCCTGGCTTTCCCTCCCTGCTGGGAGACAGGGAGGGGTTGGGCGGATGGGACCCATCCTTCCCTTACAGACACAATGATACAATGGGGCACATTTACTAAGCTCGAGTGAAGGATTAGAATGAAAAATACTGAATTTTTTTTTTGACTACTTTGACCTTCGACTACGACTTTGAATCGAACGATTCGAACTAAAAATCTTTCGACTATTCAACCATTTGATAGTCGAAGTACTGCCTCTTTAAAAAAAAACTTTGACTACCTACTTCGCCACCTAAAACCTACCGAACCTCAATGTTAGTCTATGGGGAAGGTCCCCATAAGTTTTCTAAGCTTTTTTTGATCGAAGGAAAATCCTTCCATCGATGGATTCAAATCCTTCGAATCGTTCGATTCGAAGGATTTAATCATTTAATCATTCGATCGAAGCATTTGCGGTAAATCCTTTGACGTCGATATTCAAAGGATTTTACTTTGAGGGTCGAATATGGAGGGTTAATTAACCCTCCATATTCGACCAATAGTAAATGGGCCTCCCCGTGTCACTAAGGGGCAGATTTACTAAGTTCAAGTGAAGGAATAGAATAAAAAAAAACTTTGAATTTCGAATGTTTTTTTGGCTACTTCGACCTTCGGCTACGACTTTGACTTTGAATTGAACGATTTGAACTAAAAATCGTTCAACCATTCGATAGTTGAAGTACTGTCTCTTTAAAAAAAACTTTGACCCCCTAGTTTGCCACCTAAAACCTACCGAACCTCAATGTTAGTCTATGGGAAAGGTCCCCATAAACTTTCTAAGCTTTTTTTGGTCGAAGAAAAATCGTTCGATCGATGGATTAAATCATTCGATTTGAAAGATTTAAAGGTTTTTTTTCCTTCGATCGAACAAATTGTGGTAAATCCTTCGACTTCAATATTCGGAGTCGAAGGATTTAACTTCGACAGTCGGACATCGAGGGTTAATTAACCCTCGATATTCGTCCCTAAGTAAATGTGCCCCTTAGTCAAACCCATGACCTTGCGCTCGCTGTCGGCTTTTATTTATTTCAGTTGGTCATTTGTTTTGTAAATCTTCCAGCTTGTTGTGTCAGGCCACAATATAACAATAAGAATTCCGTCACACAATTGTTTAAAAAAAAAAAAACGTATTTATTTTAAAACTTAGAATAAACATCAAACAATTTTGTGAAAAAAAACAAGTGATAAGATTCAGCATCAAGTGGTTGGACTAAGGGTAAATACTAAATAAAAGGTGCAAAGCTTCAGCAGAATCCACATTAAAAATACATTTTTATTCTCTATTCTCCCTGGGCAGAAGTGATAGGGGGATATTTAGGGGAAAGTTAATGCCCCGGATCCTACGGGGCAGAGGTAATAGGGCTGACTTCTGGGGGAGATTATAAGGGAGGGTCTGGGGGGAACTAGAACCCCAATTGTCTCTGGCTGGTTATTATATACAGTGACCCTTATATAACCACTGCCCATAGATACGAGGGTGGGACGAGATGTTATAACCAGGTGGGCATCCAATAATAATGGGGTATTTGTGGGCACGAGGCTGACAGTCAGGCACTAAAGGTTTGTGTCATTGGCTGGATGGAAAGTCGGGATGCGCCGGATCCAGGATTTGGCTTTTTCAGCAGGATTCCGTCGAGTCCTTATGCTTGGCCAAACCAAATCTGAATTTGCATATGTAAATTAGGGGCAGGTAGTTAAATCACGTGACTTTTTATCACAAAATAATTTTTTTCCCCACTTTTTCCTTCCCTGCCCATAATTTGCATATGCAAATTCAGATTCGGCCGAATCTTTCACCAAGGATTTGGCCAAACACCAAATAGTGGATTCAGTGAATCCCTAATAGAAAGAGATTCATGGAAATGTATTTGTCTGCAGGGTTAGACTGGGTTGTGAATGGGCTCCTACTGCATCGACCCAAAACCCCCTTTGGGACACCCGCTACCCCCTGCTCACACTCCAACAACTCCTCCCCCCACACCTTACCTTACGTCTGCCATAGTCACGGGAGGGAGGGAGAGAGACAGCGGAGGGATTGGGTCTGTGGGGTTCACTAGGTTTTTTCCTGGTGTCCCACCGGCCCAGTCAGACCCTGTTTGTTTGGGGGGAGCTGGAAGACATGATGGGACAATTGGGGGGCACCATGGAATGAGCTGAAGGCGTGAGGATAAAGTCAATAGTGGAAGAACAAAGAAAAGAACAAGAGTTTTTATACTTCACTGCCTTGTACAGGCCCAAATAGCACCCCAATAATGTGCAGTGGTTCAGATTGAGGGGTGAATAGATCAGTATTTGCTGTTTATATGGAACTAAAGGCAGGGGCCAGTCTCTATAATAATGACTCAAGGCTCATAAACTAGGGGCCACATGTGCCGGCACAGCTTGTGACTGGCTAATCCATTTGTATGTGTAATATATATATATATAATGTACAGTATATAGGAGAATAGTGCAGCTTGCTTGTATGTGTAATATATAATATAATGTACAGTATATAGGAGAATAGTGCAGCTTGCTTGTATGTGTAATATATAATATAATGTACAGTATATAGGAGAATAGTGCAGCTTGCTTGTATTTGACACTCCAATGATGTGACATTTATAAAGAGGCACTTGTACAGAGCAGAGTCCAGATTTAATCTCACAGGACCCCTCAGAGTTAGGGGTAACACCTAGGCTGGCGGGGGCAGGGAGAGTGGTCTATTTAGGGGAGGGGGTAGGGGATTATAATAAAAAAGGGTTTGGTTCTCCTTTAAGGTGGGACTATTCTCAATAATAAAGTAATTCCTGATCTAAAAACACATTAATGGTATTACAGCGAAGGTCTGAGAGTTATAGTTCAGCTACAGAGAGATGCCCTGTACAGCCCTAATACAGAATCTACTCATCCCTCAGATACTCACAGAGCTTCTATAGGTTTTGCTTCTACTATCAGAGGCCACTACAGCAAAAAACAGTGACATTTCCCAATAAATCAGCCCTGGTCCCCCCACATTGGGAAGATCAAGACTCTCTAGGGACCCCAGTGCAATTACCTTCCCAACGTTTTGTTGTGGGTAATAGGGAGGCACACGGAACCACAAGGGTTAATCAGACATTGACCCCCAGTTGTTGTATCTAGGGATGCACCGAATCCAGGATTTGGTTTGGAATTCGGCCTTTTTCAGCAGAATTCGGCCGAGTCCTTGTGCCTCGCCGAACTGAATCCGAATCCTAATTTGCATATGCAAATCAGGGGTGGGTGATTTTTTTGTCACAAAACAAGGAAGTAAAAATGTTTCCCCGTCCCACCCCTGATTTGCATATGCAAATTAGGATTCGGATTTGTTTCGGTATTTGCCTGATGCATTCGGGGGTTCGTCCGAATCCAAAATAGTGTATTCAGTTCATCCCTAGTTCCTATCAGGCAATGACCCCCCGTTGTTCCATCAGCCATTGACCCCCAGTATCAGGCAGATGTCAGTAGGTAACACAGTGATTGGTGGGGGTTCACAGGGAATATGGCAGCAGGGAATGGGTTAAACAGTCTGTATGTGACTGAGCCAGTTCCAGTGATCGTTGTGTGTCAGGTCCATTATTCCCTAAATATCATGTGTTGTACGACCATCCATTTGGGGGGGGTAAGTTCCTGAGAATGAGAAGAGGTGAATATTTTCCAGGGAGTCCCAGATGGTCATTTGCAGACAGCACCCCCAAACTGGGAGCCCCATGATTGGACCACTAATGTCACACACAGAGATGTCCCGGGGCAATGGAAGTGATTAGGGTTTGGTCTTCATGTTACTGGCTCTTGTATATTATATATATTCCTTCTATTCCTTCATGTGCCCCCCACACCTGAGCAGAGAGAAGAAAGAGAGAATATAATGAGAATATCAATGTTACTGGGGGGAATACTGATTTATGTTTTCTTATTTCTCTCTATTTAATGAAAAGTGAAGCTGCCATACTGCAAGTCACTATGGTGCAAATAAGTGACACTTAATTCTGAATTCTACAACTATGGAAATGTTGCAAAATACTAAATCATTTGCTGTTTCACAATTTGCTGCAGAGAATCCTTTGCCTTTCAGGGGAAGTGAGTGACAGGTCAGTACACCCGCCACTCACAGGCACAGCCAATCATCATCTACTTTATAATAAGGCAGCAATGGTTGGAGTAGTGCAGACAGGGAACAATATGCCTGATACCAATCACCCAGCAGAAGCTCATTAAACTGAATTTCCATCTTTACTCAACATTTCACAGGCTGCTCCATGTTTTATAAAGCTGCACCCCCAACAACATCTATGTTGGACAGTATCCCAGAAACAATATCCCTGACCCAATATCCCTTTAACAAAATCCCTGACCCAATATCCCAAGAACAATATCCCTGATCCAATATCCCAGAAACAATATACCCAAACCAGTATCCCAAGAACAACATCCCGACCCAATATCCCAAGAACAATATCCCTGACCCAATATGCCAAGAACTATATCACTGACCCAATATCCCAAGAACTATATCCCTGACCCAATATGCCAAGAACTATATCCCTGACCCAATATCCCGAGAACAATATCCCTGACCCAATATCCCAAGAACAATATCCCTGACCCAATATGCCAAGAACTATATCCCTGACCCAATATCCCAGAAACAATATACCCAAATCAGTATCCCAAGAACAACATCCCGACCCAATATCCCAAGAACAATATCCCTGACCCAATATGCCAAGAACTATATCACTGACCCAATATCCCAAGAACAATATCCCCAACCCAATATCCCAAGAATAATATCCCTGACCCAATATCCCAAGAACAATATCTCCAACCCAATATCCCAAAAACAATATCCCTGACCCAATATCCTAAGAACAATATCCCTGACCAAATATCCCAAGAACAATATCCCTGACCCAATATCCCAAGAACAATATCCCTGACCCAATATCCCAAGAACAATATCTCCAACCCAATATCCCAAAAACAATATCCCTGACCCAATATCCTAAGAACAATATCCCTGACCCAATATCCCAAGAACAATATCCCTGACCCAATATCCCAAGAACAATATATCTTGGGATATTGGGTCTGGGATATTGTTCTTGGGAAAGGTACCCAGTGCCAATTAGAGCCTTTTTCAATATCCCAAGAACAATATCGCCGACCCAATATCCCAAGAACTATATCCCGACCCAATATCCCATGAATAATATTCCCAACCCAATAACTCAAGAACAATATCCCCCACCCAATATCCTAGAATACTGGGATGAAGCAGCAGGAGACCACATTGCTGGTGTTTGGTATCAGAATTAGCCCATTATTACTCTTGGCTGTACAGTGAGTCCAGTTGTTAGGAAGCATTGGGCACTATAAAGCACCATAGTTACCATTGCAGGAGGGAGCAGTGGGGTCTCTTATACATCAGGTGAGGTCCCTGCAGGTTTCTGAACTCCAAATGCCGTGATCAGAACATTAATGACCACTATAATAAAGACCAGGCCCGTGGCTGTATTTTCCAGGATGTCCAGTATGTAATGCTTGGCCGGATTGTTCAGATCATATTTCACTGCAAAACAACAGAACATTAACTTGGGTTAGTTCTCTCATGATAACACTTCTAGTGGATTAGTTAGACCAGGGATCCCCAACCTTTTGTACCCGTGAGCAACATTGAGAAGTTAAAGGAGTAGAGGAGCAACACTAGCATGAAAAATGTTTTTGGGGTGCCAAATAAGTGCTGTGATCGGCCATTTGTAGCCCCATTTGGATTGTAAACCTACATTGAGGCTCTGTTTGGCAGTGCACCTGGTTTTATACAACCAAAACATGCCTCCAAGCCTCAAATTCAAAAATAATCTCCTGCTTTGAGGCCACTGGGAGCAACATCCAAGGGGTTGGAGAGCAACATGTTGCTCACGAGCTACTGGTTGGGGATCACTGAGTTATTATATGGCCATCATTGGGTTAGTTTGCACTTTATATGTCTGCCATTGGGTTAGTTAGCTCGTTATACGGCTGCTGTTGGGTTAGTTAACTCATTATAAGGCTGCCGTTGGATTAGTTAGCTCATTATATGCCTGCTGTTGGGTTAGTTAACTCATTATAAGGCTGCTGTTGGATTAGTTAGCTCATTATATGCCTGCTGTTGGGTTAGTTAGCTCATTATACAGCTGCTGTTGGGTTAGTTAGCTCATCATATTGCTGCTGTTGGGTCAGTTAGCTCATTATACGGCTGCCATTGGGTTAGTTACTCATTGTATGGCTGCTGTTGGGTTAGTTAGCTCATTATAAGGCTGCCGTTGGATTAGTTAGCTCATTATATGCCTGCTGTTGGGTTAGTTAGCTCATTATACGTCTGCCATTGGGTTAGTTAGCTCATTATACAGCTGCTGTTGGGTTAGTTAGCTCATCATATTGCTGCTGTTGGGTCAGTTAGCTCATTATACGGCTGCCATTGGGTTAGTTACTCATTGTATGGCTGCTGTTGGGTTAGTTAGCTCATTATAAGGCTGCCGTTGGATTAGTTAGCTCATTATATGCCTGCTGTTGGGTTAGTTAGCTCATTATACGTCTGCCATTGGGTTAGTTAGCTCATTATACAGCTGCTGTTGGGTTAGTTAGTTCATCATATGGCTGGCATTGGGTTTGTTAGCACATTATACAGCTGCTGTCTGGTTAGTTAGCTCATCATATGGCTGCTGTTGGGTCAGTTAGCTCATTATACGGCTGCCATTGGGTTAGTTACTCATTGTATGGCTGCCATTGGGTTAGTTAGCTCATTATATGGCTGCCGATGGGTTAGTTACCTCATTATAAAGCTGATGTTGGGTTAGTTAGTTCTTTGTACAATTGTTGTTGTGTTAGTTACCTCATTACACAGCTGCTATTGAAAGTATGCTTCAAGTGTTAAACTGCTTAGAAAAGCCCTGGAATTTGAATTTACAAAGTTTTATCTTAGTGACCAAGAAAATATGGAGAAAATACGGACAACTAAAAATGATATTTCTGACCTATTTCTCTATAACATGTGGAATTACACACGTTATACTAAAGTAAACACAACGTTTTCTTTCTTCCCAAGGAAATGGCCCTAAAGTGAACGAGCAACAAAATGTTCCGAGATCTGTTGGCACTTAAGTAGAGAATCGAAGTCACTGTATTACTTGACTCATGAGTTACTTCCATTCATGCTTAGTGGGTGAGCAATAACAATAGCACCTGCCAATACGAGAACAGTAGGTTAGCGGAGCCCAGTGTCCCCTATTGTTGGCTCTCATGTTTCTCACTTAACTATTTAGGAGAGAGGCCGGATCACTCTGATTCTGAACAAGGACATTTCCCTGTGGATGTCTCAGGAAACTTCTAATAAGCCATTCAACCTAATTCTAACCCAAACTGACCTTCGGGCTGTGCCCTTCCACACACACTGCTCCAATCCCTCAGCTCGCCATACAGTTTGGCATAATGGGGTTCAGATCCTCACTGAATGATTTTTTGAGAAAATTTGTACCCCCAATCCAGATTATACACATCTCACCCTTTCTCTTTATTTATAGGCACTTTTATCCACAGCAAGTACAGAGACACCCCGTTCTTTCTAAGCTGAACAGAGCTGCCGGCAGGAGCAATTCTGACTGATGGGTGTAGGAATAGACTTGGGTGTCTCTCCCGTACAGCTCACGACCCGCCACAGTGGCCTATAAAAGACTCGGCACTTCTAGCACCGGCCAGACCCCTCTCTAGGAAACCAAATATGAGCTAAGGGACTGCAGCAATCCCTAGGAGGAGTCCTTGCAAACACTTATTAACCATGAGAGCTGCCATTAACGTCATGGACACAGTAATGAATAAACTCAGTGTGTTTTTTGGGAAGGGGGGTTTGGGTTGGGTTATGTCCAGCACCGGCACTGACTTGCTCTCATATAAAGCTGAAATAACCCTGGCAACCAGACATTCAAGAAATTGCATTTTCTTGTTTATGCATAATTATGCAAACAGCTCTAGTTGCCCTTTAAAGCAAGTCACATCTATTTCACACTGGGAAGATAGAGACACACCCCTAGCTGAGCACCATTCTGTAGAATGGGCAGATACCAGTAAAAATAAAAAAAGATAATTCTTAGGAAAGTCAATGGGGATCACGTGGCACCAACCCTGCTCATACTTGCTGACACTCTACTGCAGTTCCCTAATAATTAGAAAAATACAGTACTAAGGCTATAATTATACTGATATAAAGGAAGAAAATTAAATAAGAAGAGACATCTTTCCACAGTCAAAGAGAGGAAAATTTGATAAGTCAGAGACACATTGGTATGTGTGTATGGTAAAGACCCACCCCCGAGGATTGTTAATTTACATTGAGAGAAGATACTAACCAATGAAGGAAAAGATAAAGACCCACCCCGAGGACTGTTCATTTACATTGAGAGAAGATACTAACCAATGAAGGTAAAGATAAAAACCCACCCCCGAGGACTGTTAATTTACATTGAGAGAAGATACTAACCAATGAAGGTAAAGATAAAAACCCACCCCCAAGGACTGTTAATTTACATTGAGAGAAGATACTAACCCCTGAAGGAAAAGATAAAGACCCACCCCCGAGGACTGTTAATTTACATTGAGAGAAAAAACTAACCAATGAAGGAAAAGGAAAAACCACCTGAGGACTGTTAATTTACATTGAGAGAAGATACTAACCAATGAAGGAAAAGATAAAGACCCACCCCCAAGGACTGTTAATTTACATTGAGAGAAAAAACTAACCAATGAAGGAAAAGGAAAAACCACCTGAGGACTGTTAATTTACATTGAGAGAAGATACTAACCAATGAAGGAAAAGATAAAGACCCACCCCTGAGGACTGTTAATTTACATTGAGAGAAGATACTAACCAAAGAAGGTAAAGATAAAAACACACCCGAGGACAGTTAATTTACATTGAGAGAAGATACTAACCAATGAAGGAAACGATAAAGACCCACCCCCGAGGACTGTTAATTTACATTGAGAGAAGATACTAACCAATGAAGGTAAAGATAAAAACCCACCCCCAAGGACTGTTAATTTACATTGAGAGAAAAAACTAACCAATGAAGGAAAATAAAAAACCCACCAGAGGACTGTAAATTTACATTGAGAGAAGATACTAACCAATGAAGAATAAGATAAAGACCCACCCCCGAGGACTGTTAATTTACATTGAGAGAAGATACTAACCAATGAAGGAAAAGATAAAGACCCACCCCGAGGACTGTTAATTTACATTGAGAGAAGATACTAACCAATGAAGGAAAAGATAAAGACCCACCCCCGAGGACTGTTAATTTACATTGAGAGAAGATATTTACCAATGAAGGATAAGATAAAGACCCACCCCGAGGACTGTTAATTTACACTGAGAGAAGATACTAACCAATAAAGGAAACGATAAAGACCCACCCCCGAGGACTGTTAATTTACATTAAGAGAAGATACTAACCAATGAACTAAACAATAAAGACCCACCCCCGAGGACTGTTAATTTACATTGAGAGAAGATACTAACCAATGAAGGTAAAGATAAAAACCCACCCCCAGGATGGTTAATTTACATTGAGAGAAGATAATAACTAATGAAGGAAAAGATAAAGACGCACCCCTGAGGACTGTTAATTTACACTGAGAGAAGATACTAACAAATGAAGGAAAAGATAAAGACCCACCCCTGAGGACTGTTAATTTACATTGAGAGAAGATATTAACAAATGAAGGAAAATAAAAAAAAACCCACCCCCGAGGACTGTTAATTTACACTGAGAGAAGATACTAACAAATGAAGGAAAAGATAAAGAACCACCCCCGAGGACTGTTAATTTACATTGAGAGAAGATATTAACAAATGAAGGAAAATAAAAAAAACCCACCCCCGAGGACTGTTAATTTACACTGAGAGAAGATACTAACAAATGAAGGTAAAGATAAAGACCCACCCCCGCTGACTCTCTATATGGAGAGCATGGACTAACCTATGAAGATGAGTAGAATTCCCACAATGATTTGCAATATGAGGGAAATGGAGATCAGAACGAGGAGTGGTACAAAGTATGAGAAGCTGGGCCCCTGTTCAATGACTGCTTTCATCTGTGATGCATTGGCCATTAGCAAGGCCACATCCAGCATGCTCTCTGCTACGCTCTTCTTGTTGGCATAATGATTGATATTCAGTGGCCTCCTGACTGTAACCTGCAACAGGAGGAAAGAATTAGGCAATGGAAAAGGGCCCTTCTTTGCTAGTTAAACACTTTTCTGAACAAGACAGTTTCTGTTGGTTCCTAAACCCTTCTAGAAAGTGCACCAAATTGGATTTAAAATCATTTTTAATTTGTAGGACTCAAAGGTCCAAGTCATGTACATTATATAGTATGTATGAATTAACAACAGCTCAGCGGCTCAAGGACCGATAAATATAAAGCACCTTTGTCATTTTCACCTGTAAAATATATCTAAGAAGGTTTTTATTTGTGATATGCAGGTATAGAATCTGTTGTCTGGAGACCTGTTATCCAGAATGCTCTGAACCATGGGAAGGCCGTCTCCCACAGATTCCATTTCATTCAAATAATCCAAATGTTAAAAAATTGATTTCCTTCTTCTGTGTAATAATAAAACAGCAGCTTTTACTTGATCCCAACTAAGATATAATTAATCCTTATTGGAGGCAAAAACCAGCCTATTGGGTTTAATGTTTAACTTATTTTTTTAGTAGACTGAAGGTGTGAAGATCCAAATATGGAGAGATCCATTATCCAGAAAACCCCAGGTCCTAAGCATTCTGGATAATAGGTTACATACCTGTAATATGAGACAATGGGCTATTGTTTAGGGATTACTTGAGGTAATGTGGCATTAAAGGGATCCTGTCATCAGAAAACATGTTTTTTTCAAAACACATCAGTTAATAGAGCTGCTCCAGCAGAATTCTGCACTGAAATCCATTTCTCAAAAGAGAAAACAGATTTTTATATATTCAATTTTGAAATCTGACATGGGGCTAGACATATTGTCAATGTCCCAGCTGCCCCTGGTCATGTGACTTGTGCCTGCACTTTAGGAGAGAAATGCTTTCTGGCAGGCTGCTGTTTTTCCTTCTCATTGTAACTGAATGTGTCTCAGTGGGAGATGGGATTTTACTATTGAGTGCTGTTCTTAGATCTACCAGGCAGCTGTTATCTTGTGTTAGGGAGCTGCTATCTGGTTACCTTCCCATTGTTCTGTTGTTTGGCTGCTGGGGGGGAAAAGGGAGGGGGTTGATATCACTTCAACTTGCAGTACAGCAGTAAAGAGTGATTGAAGTTTATCAGAGCACAAGTCACATGACTTGGGGCAGCTGGGAAATTGACAATATGTCTAGCCCCATGTCAGATTTCAAAATTGAATATAAAAAAATCTGTTTGCTCTTTTGAGAAATGGATTTCAGTGCAGAATTCTGCTGGAGCAGCACTATTAACTGATTCATTTTGAAAAAAAAATTAAAATTCCCATGACAGTATCTCTTTAAGGAAAAAAAAAATGTTTTCACTGATCTAAAAAACACCTTAGATCCCCAAGGTCCTATTGAGGATAATGCAAAAGTAAAAGAATTATTTAAAGGTGTATTTTAAGACCAAGTTGTTTCGAAAGTGTACCATTTATTTAACATTCAAAATCTTCAATTTAAAATCTGGCCAACCTGAAACATACATAGAAATAATTATCAAATTACTTCAGGTGGGTGGTCACTTGTTTAAAATGTAGTCATACAATATTTACTTCTAGGCTATAATAGGTGGTTTCCCCAATTTCGTAATAGCAGTTACGTGAATAGAAAAGGCTGTGAGTTAAAGTTCTGCAACTTGGAATTTTTTTTCTGATTTTTCCATTTGGCTGATCTATGTCCTGGAAAGTCTGTGCTCTTATCTGGGTGCTGCCAGAGGAGGGTGCCCCCTCCCTAGTGTAGCAGTAAAACACTTCTTATAATAAACACTTTGCCCATGTGCCTGGAACCTTCCCATTCCTCATCTCTATATTTGGAGCATTAACTATAAACCCTCTGGGAATTTGCCCTTTCTGTTGGGGCCTCTCAATGGGTCCAAGTAACTGGATATAATAAAGAGCTCGGTGCCTGGGGAAGTCCAGAGACACCAGAAGGAGATAGTAAAGCCCATTGTTTCACATGAGACAGATGTCCTACAGAATATAAATGGCTCTCAGAAATTTCCCAGAGGTTTGAGGAGTGGCCCTACACTCAAGCTCCGCCCAGCAGAGATGGCATTAGGGTTGGCCATGCACCATTTATGTTCCTATAATTACGTGCCTAATGCATAACTCCTGACATTTTGGAAACAGAAAGAGGGACAAAAAGATTCGGCTCTGCAATTTTTTTGACCATGCCCATTTTATGGTCACACCCCTTATTTTACAAAATCTGGCAGGTTATGGAAAGTCTGAACACATTTCTGTGGGTTTTAGGGTCAGGTTTTATGTGTTATTCCAGTTCTGCTAATGAAGTTGCCCTGTAATCAGCAAGTCACAGTTTCCCCAAGAGACCTGCTTATCTTAAATAGTTACAAATAGTTACAATTGTATATTTGTTTATCATAAATGATTACAAATGTATCTAATTGCACATGCCACATACACTAGGCTCTCTGGCAAAGTTAAGTTTTAGAAACTTTGTATCTTTCTCTGGCTGTTCAGTGCAGGAGATGCATGTGGTTCGATTGCACCCCCCTTGGGGTCAGGAAAAAAAGGAAATTGCCGGGAGGAGGGCAGTGGTTATTTGGCACAAGCATGCGCAGTGCATATAGTATGAGTCTGGGCTAGATTAGTTAAGCCACCAGCCCCCAAAATGTCCAGAGATTAACCTGTTTTACAAATATACCTGTGTATATATAATTAGGGCCACATGGGCCCCCTATACCTACTGGGCTCCCCTGCAGCCTCTGGGTCTGCTTCCTCTCTATTTATTGCTCTGATAGCCCCAAATCTCTGCCCCACATTCCATAGTCTCATTGCACCTTCAGCTGTGAACAGAAATTTGTCTCATCAGGAGCAGAATATCCCCCTATTCAACACGCCCAGTTGGATTTGTGATTAAATCATTTGACCCTGAGACAACTGGGGAAGGAGGAGATTGTTTATCTAGAGGTCATTGTTTCACTATAAACACACCTCCTGATTCACAGGCTGAAGGAGAGAGTGGAAGTCAAGAGTTATTATCGGTTTAATGGGCTCGATACATTTCCAGTACAAATTGTAATGATTGTGTGGAACAAGCTGGCCATGCGTTTATCAATCTGCTCCAAAGTTCATTTGCAATCATTTTCCAGGATATGTGATATAGGAGAGCGGCCAATTGCTTTTCCCAGGGCCAGTGTGTGAGTGGAAGCTTCTGTGCTCCTTGGATGAATGATTTAGATTGTCAGCTCTGTGGGCAAGTAACTTAGGGCTCTTACAGACGAGCATTTTTACCTGCGCTCCCCTGCGTTCCTTTTTTTCTGTGTTCAGCCGCAGAGGAGCGCAGGGATAGACGCATTACATTCTTTCCAATGGGGCTGTACTCACACAGGCGCGTGTAGGCGCCGAACGCAGGTTGAGACGCAACATGCTGCATTTTTCCTGCGTTCGGCGCCTACACGCGCCTGTGTGAGTACAGCCCCATTAGAAAAAATGTAATGCGTCTATCCCTGCGCTCCCCTGCGGCTGAACGCAGAAAAACGGAACACAGGTAAAAACGCTCATCTGTAAGAGCCCTTAATGTGCCTGAATCATTCATTGTTCTGGAGTAGTAGTAGGTTATACTTAGCAGTTGGGATGCACTGAATCCAGGACTCGGTTCAGGATTTGGCCAGGATTCGGCCTTTTTCAGCAGGATTTAGATTCGGCCGAATCTTTGTGCCTGGTGAATAAATTTGAATCCTATTTTGCATATGCAAATTAGGGACAGGAAGAGAAATCAAGTGACTTTTCCTGACAAAACAAGAAAGTAAAAAAATGTTTTCCTTTACTGCCCCTAGTTTGCATATGCAAATTTAGGATTTGGATTTGGTTCGGCATTCGGCTGAATCAAATAGTGGATTTGTTGCATTCCAGTGAAAAGGTAAAAATATACATTATCAAAGTAACCAACCAGCACCAGGCAGGGCCCCTGTATAATTCTATATGGTCAAACTAAAGGGAAGGAGCAGCCAGTGGCTTCAATGGTTGACCGGGCTGATCCAGTTTAATAGAAAACTAGAACAGGAACCAGGGAAAATAACAAAGACCCGGTATTAATTATTAATTACAGTTACTGGGTCAGAGGCTCAGTACCTGTATGTACCTGTATATTCACACATCTATTTAATGCCAATGAACGTCCGTCAGTCCTGTGCAGCCAACAGAGATTAAACAGGACAGACAGTGTGAGTAAATACTAATCTGGGTTTTACTTTCCCTTTGCTGTCAGACACCACTGGAAATCACCGGGTCGGACTCGTACAGCGCCGGTCTCACGTTCATTAACCAGAAACCACATGGGAAACAGGTTATTCAAATGGTATTTGCTTATCCCAATGAAACGACCAATGTTTGCAGTTTTAGCTTCATTTCAAAGTGATATTTGCTGCGCAGGCCTAAGCCAAACTGTGTACAAACATGGAGATTAAAGGGAAAGTGTGCCCTCTGCTTCCCTTTGTATCTGGAAAAATCAAGAATGGATAATTATTTGTCCTTGCTTTACAGTACCTGGCTTCTGATTCCTGCTTAACAATTGTGTCGGACTCCCTGGAAACAACCTTAGTTAGCCCATAGTCATCCTAATGTGTTAACGAAGCCTTCAGGGGATTGGTCCAGGGGAATGTGCTTTGATGCCATTGCATTGTTGCCAGTGTTTAAATATGAAATGACCAAAGTTTATACATATTTAATACTAAAAATGATCAGGATTTTGGGTAACTGTGTATATAAGTCCCCCCTGGAGGCAGCAGTACAATAAACCTAATACACCTGCAATTGGATCCATTACCCCCGCAGACAGCAGAATTGTTCCTGAAAATATACATTTCTGCCCCTGGATCAGCTTGCTATGTATAATGTAAAGGCCAGTGTAAAATATTAACTAGTCTGTCTGTCCCTGTGGGAGTATTTTTAGCTCCAGACACAGCTGCCCTCCCCTCACCTATCAGCACCTGCCCCATGTTGTTCCACCAGACAAGGTAATCGCTACTACTATACAGACCCGCAGATAATAACATGAGCGTGACTAGGGGAGAGACCCGGGAGAGCCAGTACCAAACTACATTATTTCTCTGTACAAGAGCATTTATTAGCCCAAAGTTATGCTCAGGTCACCTAGCATGGCCCCCATTGGCCAGGGACTCAAACCAAAAAACCTCTTAAATTTTGGGTGGCTTTTCCACTGACTAGCAAATCAATTTAGAGGTTTATGGTACTCAAAGACTTATGAACAGTTAGAAACAATCACAGCTGATCTCCCATTATATATACCCTTCCCTTCTGCTCACATTTATTATCCAGAGAGATGTGTCCTGCCCCTATTTCTTGAGTATTATCCAGAGAGGTGTGTCCTGCCCCTATTTCTTGAGTATTATCCAAAGAGGTGTGTCCTGCCCCTATTTCTTGATTATTATCCAGAGAGGTGTGTCCTGCCCCTATTCCTTGAGTATTATCCAGAGAGAAGTGTCCTGCCCCTATTTCTTGAGTATTATCCAGAGAGGTGTGTCCTGCCCCTATTTCTTGAGTATTATCCAGAGAGGTGTGTCCTGCCCCTATTTCTTGAGTATTATCCAGAGAGGTGTGTCCTGCCCCTATTTCTTGAGTATTATCCAGAGAGGTGTGTCCTGCCCCTATTTCTTGAGTATTATCCAAAGAGGTGTGTCCTGCCCCTATTTCTTGATTATTATCCAGAGAGGTGTGTCCTGCCCCTATTTCTTGAGTATTATCCAGAGAGAAGTGTCCTGCCCCTATTTCTTGAGTATTATCCAGAGAGGTGTGTCCTGCCCCTATTTCTTGAGTATTATCCAGAGAGGTGTGTCCTGCCCCTATTTCTTGAGTATTATCCAGAGAGGTGTGTCCTGCCCCTATTTCTTGAGTATTATCCAGAGAGGTGTGTCCTGCCCCTATTTCTTGAGTATTATCCAGAGAGGTGTGTCCTGCCCCTATTTCTTGAGTATTATCCAAAGAGATGTGCCCTGGCCTTATTTCTTGAGTATTATCCAGAGAGACGTGTCCTGCCCCTGTTTCCTGAGTATTATCCAAAGAGATGTGTCCTGCTACTATTTCTTGAGTATTATCCAAAGAGCTGTGTCCTGTCCCTATTTCTTGAGTATTATCCAGAGAGCTGTGGCCCCTAGTTTGATGCTCCTGGCTCTAGCCCCTACTTGTGAAAGACTCATCATTTTGGTAGTAGCTACATAGGGGTGCCACCTGGCCAGTACAAATGATGTTTGATGCCAATGCTACTAACAGACAAGAAAGATAAAAATATAGGAAGTCTAGAATACATATACTTCCATCTGTTGAAGAGAAAGTGAAGAGTGAATTTGCTGTGTAAAGGGAAAGTAGGACAATACTGGGAAACCTGTGGGACAAATACAGAGGCCTCTTAATATTTCCATTACAGAAATATAAAAAATGAAGGTATAGTTGCCCTTTATAAACCTCTGCAAGGTGGATTCTGACTCTAGAGCTGAGATTATTATTCAGGGTGGTGCAAGAGAAAGAAGCCAATAGCTTTCAGTTGACATAATGCAACATCTGTGGGACAGGCAGGAGGAGCAGGGGGTTGCAGGGAGTTCATTCAGGGCATGAGGTTTCCGGATGGGAGCGTTTGTGGGATTTATAAATTGCTGAGTGGCCTCTGCTGCAGGGCAAGAATGCTGGAGCTGCATCTGGGGAATATTATGCTGAAATATCTGTAGTTATGTGCAAACTATGGTCTATAGAGAATGTATAAGTAATGTACACAACGCCCAAGAGCAGACACCCTATTTATTAACGTTATCAGCCTCTCTGGCACGAAACCTTCATTTTCCTGACTTCACAGAAAAAAACCCCATTCATTGTGCAAGAGGAAAAGGAGGGAGGCATTTGAAGGGGAACTAAATCCAAGAACAGTTTTTGCCTAACAAAAAAAATAATTCTAAGCAACTTTCCAATATTTTGGTATTTTCTGCCTCTTCCTGCACAGCTGGTTCTAACATATGAAACAATGTAGCAGGTCTGTGCATCAGTTAGGTGCTGCTACTTTTTCTGTCATTATGCATATTTCCCATCATGCTGTGTGATGTACCTATGTGGCTGGGGGGTTTGGGCCCCTCAATGATCAAAACTCATGCGTTCATAGGTAGTAATACTGCTGGGGAGACTTTTGGGGATCTATGGGGGGAAATGGCATCTGCCTGGTCTGCCCCAGTAGCCACGGGAATTAGAGTCTGGGGAAAAGCCCTTGTGTTAATATGATTTCTGTTCAGCGCAATACTAGCCATATGGGTTCAGCTTTAAGTAAACTTTTAGTATGTTATAGAATAGGTATTTCTAAGTAACTTTTCAATTGGTCTTCATTATTATTTTTTTATAGTTTTTTATTTTATAGTTTTCATATTATTTACCTTTCTTTTTTGGCTCTGGCAGAAGATTTCTAAAAAGTTACAGATCATTTCCTGGCCGCACGGGAAAGTGGGTTTCCTGCTTGTCATGTGATCATTTTTTACTTCCCACCCAAGAAGGTTTGTAGCATACGGTAAGTTTCACATCAGAATAACCCGCTACTGAAACAGATTTATCCTGAGCACTTAGTACTGATACCGTCTGCTTAGATTTTAACAGCCAATAATCTGCCAACAAACACCCGGCCTATTGAGTGCAGCAAATGGAACACTGATACTGGTTTAACATTCCAAGGGGCTTATTTATCATCCTGTGTACAAAATGGAGTGAAGCATTACCTGTTCACCAGAGCAACCAATCAACAATTTGATTTCAAAAGTCAGAAAACAAAAGCAAAGATCTTATTGGTTGCTATGAGCAACATCACCGGTAATGTTTTGCTCCAGTTTTTACATAAATGTAAATAGACTCCTAAGTTTTGTTGGGGTGAGGGACATATTTGGCATTTGAAACTGTACCCACATTAACAACTTGCCAAAAAGGAAGGGCTCAGCAAGTATAACTAGAGAACCAGCCTGAAGGTCAGTTAGGGGGAGATTTGGGGTGAGTGCTTATTTGTACCCTGGGTACCACTGGAACTATAGCAGGGTGACACCCCAATGTTTCTATATATCTGTAACCTTGTTATGAGCTAAGGGGGCCCAGTCTGAAGGTCAGTTAGGGGGAGATTTGGGGTGAGTGCTTATTTGTGCCCTGGGTACCCCTGGAACTATAGTAGGGTGACACCCCAATGTTTCTATATATCTGTAACCTTGTTATGAGCTGAGGGGACCCAGTCTGAAGGTCAGTTAGGGGGAGATTTGGGGTGAGTGTTTATTTGTACCCTGGGTACCACTGGAACTATAGCAGGGTGACACCCCAATGTTTCTATATATCTGTAACCTTGTTATGAGCTAAGGGGGCCCAGTCTGAAGGTCAGTTAGGGGGAGATTTGGGGTGAGTGCTTATTTGTGCCCTGGGTACCCCTGGAACTATAGTAGGGTGACACCCCAATGTTTCTATATATCTGTAACCTTGTTATGAGCTAAGGGGGCCCAGCCTGAAGGTCAGTTAGGGGGAGATTTGGGGTGAGTGTTTATTTGTGCCCTGGGTACCCCTGGAACTATAGCAGGGTGACACCCCAATGTTTCTATATATCTGTAACCTTGTTATGAGCTGAGGGGACCCAGTCTGAAGGTCAGTTAGGGGGAGATTTGGGGTGAGTGCTTATTTGTGCCCTGGGTACCCCTGGAACTATAGTAGGGTGACACCCCAATGTTTCTATATATCTGTAACCTTGTTATGAGCTAAGGGGGCCCAGTCTGAAGGTCAGTTAGGGGGAGATTTGGGGTGAGTGTTTATTTGTACCCTGGGTACCCCTGGAACTATAGCAGGGTGACACCCCAATGTTTCTATATATCTGTAACCTTGTTATGAGCTAAGGGGGCCCAGTCTGAAGGCCAGTTAGGGGGAGATTTGGGGTGAGTGTTTATTTGTGCCCTGGGTACCCCTGGAACTATAGCAGGGTGACACCCCAATGTTTCTATATATCTGTAACCTTGTTATGAGCTAAGGGGGCACAGTCTGAAGGTCAGTTAGGGGGAGATTTGGGGTGAGTGTTTATTTGTACCCTGGGTACCCCTGGAACTATAGCAGGGTGACACCCCAATGTTTCTATATATCTGTAACCTTGTTATGAGCTAAGGGGGCCCAGTCTGAAGGTCAGTTAGGGGGAGATTTGGGGTGAGTGTTTATTTGTACCCTGGGTACCCCTGGAACTATAGCAGGGTGACTGTTACCCCAATGTTTCTATATATCTGTAACCTTGTTATGAGCTAAGGGGGCCCAGTCTGAAGGCCAGTTAGGGGGAGATTTGGGGTGAGTGTTTATTTGTGCCCTGGGTACCCCTGGAACTATAGCAGGGTGACACCCCAATGTTTCTATATATCTGTAACCTTGTTATGAGCTAAGGGGGCCCAGTCTGAAGGTCAGTTAGTGGGAGATTTGGGGTGAGTGTTTATTTGTACCCTGGGTACCCCTGGAACTATAGCAGGGTGACACCCCAATGTTTCTATATATCTGTAACCTTGTTATGAGCTAAGGGGGCCCAGTCTGAAGGTCAGTTAGGGGGAGATTTGGGGTGAGTGTTTATTTGTACCCTGGGTACCCCTGGAACTATAGCAGGGTGACTGTTACCCCAATGTTTCTATATATCTGTAACCTTGTTATGAGCTAAGGGGGCCCAGTCTGAAGGCCAGTTAGGGGGAGATTTGGGGTGAGTGTTTATTTGTGCCCTGGGTACCCCTGGAACTATAGCAGGGTGACACCCCAATGTTTCTATATATCTGTAACCTTGTTATGAGCTAAGGGGGCCCAGTCTGATGGTCAGTTAGTGGGAGATTTGGGGTGAGTGTTTATTTGTACCCTGGGTACCCCTGGAACTATAGCAGGGTGACACCCCAATGTTTCTATATATCTGTAACCTTGTTATGAGCTAAGGGGGCCCAGTCTGAAGGTCAGTTAGGGGGAGATTTGGGGTGAGTGTTTATTTGTACCCTGGGTACCCCTGGAACTATAGCAGGGTGACACCCCAATGTTTCTATATATCTGTAACCTTGTTATGAGCTAAGGGGGCCCAGTCTGAAGGTCAGTTAGGGGGAGATTTGGGGTGAGTGTTTATTTGTACCCTGGGTACCCCTGGAACTATAGCAGGGTGACACCCCAATGTTTCTATATATCTGTAACCTTGTTATGAGCTAAGGGGGCCCAGTCTGAAGGTCAGTTAGTGGGAGATTTGGGGTGAGTGTTTATTTGTACCCTGGGTACCCCTGGAACTATAGCAGGGTGACACCCCAATGTTTCTATATATCTGTAACCTTGTTATGAGCTAAGGGGGCCCAGTCTGAAGGTCAGTTAGGGGGAGATTTGGGGTGAGTGTTTATTTGTACCCTGGGTACCCCTGGAACTATAGCAGGGTGACTGTTGCCATGGTTCCACACCTTTTAAAGCTCATTATAGTTAATAATTGACATGGACCAAATGTTGCAGCTTGGGTTAGTCAAAAAGTTGGGAAATGCTCTGGGAATAAACATGCAGGGAAAGGAGGGGAACAAATTTGAGGTATAAAAGCCGCATATAGAATCAAAGGGGGGGGGGATAGTTGAGAAACTGACAGCCCTTTCTACTGATCAGCTGAGAATAATGGATTAGCTGAATAGGGAAGGATGTGGCTCAACTAAAATGGGGCAATATTCAGCTAATATTTTGCAACGTCGGTAAAACCTGAGTTATTCCCCCACCTCAAAGAAATGTCACCCTGTTTGAATTCAGAAAGCTTAGAAAATACCCCAATGTGAATCAGCCTCCGATCATGAAAGAAAAATCACTATGGCAGCTTCAGTAATATAAATGTGTATAAAGTACTAAGTAACTTAACCCCTAATGGAACAAGAGCAGGAAGATCAATTTAAGCTTTTCCATTGCAGCCTATTAGTCAAATCACATAGGAATTAATTGGTATTTATGTTACATTCAATGGGACCCCAGTGCAGCACAGTAATACTCATAGATGAATGAATAGAAACAGTAGAGAGTAAAGAATATAGCAAAGAATAAAGGGAAGGTGTACATTTCATATCAGTAGGTCAAAAATGAGCACAGGCTCAGGGACCTGTGGGTACAATACATTTTTACAGCCAGGGGTGCAACCCAACAATGATCAGAATTTCCCTGCCAATAAGATCTGAATGTTGAAACAGAAGTAAAAGGAACAATAGTGTCTCGTTGGCCCAATAAAACCTGTTTCAGTGGGTCCTGAATGCACCAAACTCAACAAATGAGCAGTAACCCATAGTAACCAATCAGCAGTTAGATCTGTTGGGACCGCAGTTTGACTGAAGAAAGTAAAGTCTGACTGGATAAAATATAAATCATCTGAAGACAAATGTGGCCAAAGACGTAGAGATCCGCTTGCTTGGTGATGTCGCCAAACGAGCGGATCTCTTCCCGACATGCCCACATTGAAGTGGCCGATATCAGGCTGATCCAATCATGGGCAATAGGGAATATTGGGGAGAGATCCTCTTGTTTGGCTCATAATGGATCCGATACGGGTGGTCAGATCGCGGGACCACATACACGCACAGATGCGGCCGTGATCCAACAGGATTTTTTACCCTGCCCGATTGAGATCTGCCCGACTTTCAGCCAGATATCGATTGGGAAAACCCGTCAGATGGCCCCACATGCGGGCCAATAAACTGCTGACTCGGTCTGCCGGCAGCTTTTATTGGCCCATGTACGGGGGCTTTGTAAAAGAAACATTGCCAAATTTGGGGTTATACAATTCTAAACAAATGGAAGAAACAAAGGCAAGCAGAGGTTTCTCCTGTTTGATGTCCCTCGCTTCTCAGGTTAATAAAGGTTAAAACATTAACCAGTTGTTTGATACATGACTTAACTGGGCCAATGCTGGTATTTATTAACCTTCTAAGACTGTATCCCACCAACAGCCACTGAGCATGTGCAGCTCCCCGGACAACATGATGGAGGAGACCAAATAAGTTCAATAAAGATTTTCATTTTCAGCCTAATCCCCTGTCACTAGCCAATAACAATGGCCCTATTGGTACTGGACTGTTGTGAATACGGGTTCTGTACTCAGCATGTTGGTGAGCTCACCAGGGCAGTGTGAACTCTTTTACTTCTTTACTAACTGAGCTTGCAGCAAACAGTCAAGTTCAGCGGATCACTGAGATCAAAGTGTGAGTGCACAATCATCACAAGGGTTTATAGAATAGAGAAAGGGGATTCTCACACGGCTGCAGCTTTGGGCAGGGGGCGGGAAGCTGAGACTTTCCAGTAAGTGCATGAAATCCAGGGAATTTCCCCCAGGACACAGGACTCTAACGTCAGCGTTTGTAGCACCACTCAGATACACGCCTGGAAACTAGTAACCTGTATTTTACCGGCCTGGCTGGTAAAAATGATGGTTGAACCCAATGTTATTAATAGGGAAAAAAGATAAATATATAGGTGTGTGTGGCACATTAGTATTATTAGTATATTGAGTGTGGGACACTGTATATACTGACATACAGAGTTTATAGTGAGTATATATATATATATATATATATATATATATATATGTGTGTGTGTCAGCTCTCTTTCCAAAACATTCAAGTCAAGGTGCACAGTCAATATAATTTGTATACTTTTCAATAAGAACAGCATATCCATACCTCCCAACTGTCCCTTTTTCGGAGGGACAGTCCCTCTTTTGACAGCTCAACCCGCAGTCCCTCATTTGTACTGGAAAGTCCCTCTTTTCTCTGCACTGAACAGCCAGAAAAAGAAACAAAGTTTCTCACTTAATTGGCTTTTAGCAGAGAGCCCAGAACAGCTAACAGGTGCAAATAAGATACTTTGTAACAATTTTGAGACACAAAAACACAGTTTAGATGAGGAGAAATATTTTCAAACTTTCATAACCTGCCAAATTTTGTAAAACAAACATGGTAATTAGGGGGTGTGGCCACAGAAAGGGGTGGGGTCAAAAAATTGCTGCACTACGGGCGGAAAAAAAATTTTTCTCCCTCTTTTTACTTCCAAAATTTTGGGAGGTATGCACATGTGATTGAATACATTTTTTTTTTTCAGTTAACTTTCAGCCCAGGAAAACGATATACACACATTCAGCCCAACCAGCTCCCCCTCACCCAGCACTAGTATACCCTATATACATTAAGAGACCAGCTATATATATATATATACACACACACACAGACAGACGTATAGTGGTATCAATGTCTCTCACCTCTGAATCCCGCAGTGCCAAGTTCTCCCCTGGTCTCAGCCCATTCAGCTCCAAGGATTCCCCCATGGCAGTGACTTTCTGGCTCAATGCCCAATGCTCACTGGACGCTGGTGCATAAAACCCACTGGGTCCTGGTGCCGCTTTCCTTTGCCACCTCCCTGTCAGTGCCGCTATGTGAGTCAGTGAGGGGAGGTACAAAGCTGTAGAGATGGGGAGAAGCCTTCAGCTCCTGACAGTGCCAGTGTGGGTGCCACCCAGCTCCTACTGTTACTCCTCAGATACCCCAAGATAGAAACACTGGGTGCAAGTAGGATCTACCCAACAATCTTTGTCCTGTGCCTAGAATTGCACTGCCTTTATCTAGTTGTGCCAACACTTTCACATTCAGCTTCCTCATAAAAACTCATCATCATCTGTGTCCCTCCCCATATACTGCTCTCAGCCCTCCCCTGTGCCGTCAGCCCTCCTCCATTCTCCTCCCTCCCTCCTCCATTCTCTATCTCCCTCGTCCCTCCTCCTTTTCCTGCCTCCCTCCTCTATAGGCTGGGAGTGTAAAGAGCCGTGCAGGGGATTCCTCTGTCCCTGTGACTGTCCCCCTGCCGTCTGTCTGTCACCAACACTTCCTCCCCCTCCTTTTGTCTCGTCAGCCCACAGCGCAACTGCCAAAAACTACACAAGCACTCGCAGCACGTTAAATGGGTTGTTCACCTTTAAATTAACTTTTAGTATGATGTAGAGAGGGATATTCTGAGACAATTTGCAATTGGTTTTGATTTTTTATTATTTGTGGTTTTTGACTTATTTAGTTTTTTATTCAGCAGCTCTCCAGTTTGCAATGTCAGCCCTCTGGTTGCTAGGATCCAAATTGCCTTAGTAACCGTGCATGTGTTTGAATAAGAGACTGGAATATGAATAGGAGAGGGACTGAATAGTAATAACAAGTAGCATTAACAATACATTTGTAGCCTTACAGAGCATTTGTTTTTTATATGGGGTCAGTGACCCCCATTTGAAAGCTGGAAAGAGTCAGAGAAAAAAGGCAAATCATTCAAATAATGAAGACCAAATGAAAAGTGGCTTAAAATTGGCCATTCTATAACATATTTCAAGTTAGTAACCTGCCCATTAAGCCACTAAAAATGAATTGCCATTTGTTTCCTTGCTTGTGCTGCCCCTCATTGAAATACATTAGCAGTTATTTACTTTACTAAGATGCTAGAGCACTTTGGGGTGCAAGTGCGGGCCCCTCATTGCTCATGTCTGGACTGAGAAGCAGAATAGGCCCTTCCGTTTCAAGTACACAGAGGCCCAAACAGCCCCCCCACCAGCCCAATAAATAGTGAGTGTCCATGGCATCTTACAGCAGCCCCTCTGGCATTTGCCAGTACCCATAGATTGCCAGTCCAGGCCTGCTTGTGGCCCAGGGAATGCTGCTCTCCTCCTCATCTCAACAGGGCCCAGAGCTGTCAATTCTGCAATGGTGTGGAATGATGTGTGTGTTAGGGGAGCAGAATTTATTGGAAGCAGTGGGTGCCAGTATGAGAGTGTGCCAAAGGAGAGGTGCTTAGTGATGTCACCCACCACCTTATCAACTGAGTGTGTGACTTCTGCCTGGTGTGAAGTGTCAGTAGCCACCAGATGGGGATTAGCAACCCTACAGGTAAGGTCACACCTGGAGATTCGGGGAGATTTAGTTGCCCGGCGACAAATCGCCTCCTTGTTGGGGCAACTTATCTCCCCAAAGTGCTTTCCCGTGTCTTCCTCGTGAGGCAACTTTGGAAAACAAAGCACCTCAGGCGTTTTTTCATTGTAGCAGGCGGAAGACTGGAAGCAGTTTGGGGAGATTAGTTGCCCCAAAGAAGAGGTGATTAGTCGCCGAGGGACGAATCTCCAAGTGTGACCTTCAGTGTCGGACTGGGATGCTAGGGGCCCACCAGAAAACCTTAGACCTTGGGCCCACTTTCCAAACTATTATTCCTCTTCACTCTGCCTTTTTATTCTCCTAGTCTTTTATATCTACTCCCCATACTATATTCTTCCATTGTTAAGCCTATTTTCCCATAAAGAAGTAGGGAATGAGTAAAATAGGGAAATGGTTAGAATCAAGAGGGGCCATTGACACGTGGACCCCCGGGAGTTTTCCTGGTATCCCGGTGGGCCAGTCCGACACTGGTGACCTTAACTGTAACACACAGAAAACAGCAGGACACCATACACTGGGGCAGAAAGAAAGGGGAAACATTCATAGAAATATAACCAATATAATAATATGTACTGGAATAAACAGGGAACAAAAAAAAAAAACTAATACAGCAGAAGGTAAAAATATTGTGTTTGAACGAAGGAAATAGGAACATGAAAAAAAATAGCTTGAAATAGAATTCAGGGATGTTCATTCCACAGTGAAACATACATCATGGGAGGATTTAGGGGGAAGAAAAGTTTGGGGAACTCTGCTTGTGTATTCAGAGATAGGACTTTGGAGAACCAAATTGCTGTTTCAGTGATTCACGACATGTTTCGAGCCCAGTGGCTCTTCCTCAGGTGCTTATACAAATGCTGTGGGTAACCCAAACCCTTTTAAAACAAACAAGATTGTCCATTCCAATCTGGCTAGACACATTCAAGTACATTGTAACAAAATGTTTTCCTTACAGAGCACTGCCATCTTCAGGCCGACTCCGATATTGCACCACAAATAAAGCACAGTTACATGTGACAGTAATCATTATGAATGTTTAGTTGCCTACCTTTCAAGTAAAACAGTCCATGTTGTATCGTTAACAAGCTTGTGTATGTGTGCTGAGCTTCTGCTTTGAATCTATGTATTTTCTGAAGTGATCTTACTGGCATGTCTGGGGTTAAAGTGGTGCACAAAAGCCATTTCTGCACTGATCTTATTGGCATGTCTGGAATTAAAGTATTTCTTATCCCTTTGTCACATTCAGTATCCCAAAACTCAGAACAGACGCTAAAAGGTTCTGGTTATGGCTCACACTTCTGCCCTTTGCTACTCGGATGCCGCCAGGATTTAAAGTGAGAGAACCGAGGTGAGAGTTGTGGCCAGGCAGGGGGACTGGAATGTGTGACAGAAGGATCGGGGTGAGAGGAAAGTGTAGTCGAGGAAATAGGCCGGGGGAATAGATCCAGAATGAGGCCGTGGCACCTTTAATTCTTTGAATTTCGTGCCAAGCGTGATGACATCATGTGGCATGCCAAGAATAAGAAACCCGCAAGAACACACGCAGGAGCGAGTACACAACTTTATGGAAGATGTGGAGGTCCCCACTCTTACACTAGACCACTATGTCACCCCTGGCAACAGCATCTGACCAGGCATTGGCTTCAGGGTTACCTTCTAGTCCAGCACCAATAGACATAGTGCCCTTGCACCCAGGGGCGTAACTACCGGGGGAGCAGGGGGTGCAACTGTGCCAGGGCTCACACCCCCGTACGTGCGCGCTGCAGCCGGCTGGATTCGTCTGCAGCCGCAGAGAAAAATCACACGGACGAGGGTGGGCCCAGCTGCACGGCCCACCCCACCTAGTTCCGTTACTGCTTGCACCTAAAGATTTGGGAACAGGAGTCCCTCAGACAATGAAAACCGGAAATTGCACCAGACAGACTTCTGAGTCTGATTTACATGGTAATTGCTTTCAAAATTCCACTTTGCTCACTGAGCTTGTTGCATATGTGAGTGACACCTCATGTCTCCAAGTTACGGCAATTTAGTTCTTTATTTTTGCAAGTCAAGTGTATTTCTACATTGAGAACTGTCTCCCTCCTGTGTCCAACTGGGGTATTAGTGAACTGGGTCTTTTTTGGCGTTCAGCCGCAGGGGAGCGCAGGAATAGACGCATGTCATTATTTTATATGGGGCTGTACTCACTCAGACGCGTGTAGGCGCCGAACGCAGGAAAAATGCAGCATGTTGCGTCTCAACCTGCGTTCGGCGCCAACACGCGTCTGAGTGAGTACAGCCCCATTTGAAATAATGACATGCGTCTATTCCTGCGCTCCCCTGCGGCTGAACGCCAAAAAACAGAACGCAGGGGAGCGCAGGTCAGAACGCCAGTGAGTAAGAGCCCTAAAAAAGTTAATAAAGGGTTGTTATTTTACTGCTGGTAGCAAACAGCATATCTTTTTCTCTTCCCTCTGTCTACTAATTAAAGGGGAGGATTTAAGCAAGGAAATTCTGATTAGGCTTTGTGTTCTGTGGTTTGAAACCTTTAGGGCTCTTACTCATGAGCTTTTTTACCTGCGCTCCCCTGTGTTCCGTTTTTCGGCGTTCAGCCGCAGGGGAGCGCAGGAATAGACGCATTTCATTTTTTCAAATGGGGCTGTACTCACACAGGCGCATGTAGGCGCCGAACGCAGGTTGAGACGCAACATTCTGCATTTTTCCTGCGTTCGGCGCCTACACGCGCCTGTGTGAGTACAGCCCCATTTGAAAAAATGAAATGCGTCTATTCCTGCGCTCCCCTGCGGCTGAACGCCGAAAAACAGAACGCAGGGGAGCGCAGGTAAAAACACTCATGAGTAAGAGCCCTTAAGTCTTTTACCGCATAGCGAGTGTGGGAGCTGCTAAACTGTTGCATGTGATCTAAGTGTTACATGTGAATTATGTGTTAAGCAGCATTAAAAACCTTAAAGGGGAAGGAAACCTAGTCGGCGCAAACCCAGTTTGTTGCCCACCCTCCCTCCTCCCCCCTGGCCTACCCGTCCCACTGGGCAAATGCCCCTAACTTGTTACTTACCCTTCTGAGCAGGTCCAGTCCACGGAGTTCACAGACGACATCTTCTTCCACGCAATCTTCTTCCTGCCTTGAACGGCGTTTTGGCGCATGCGCAGTAGGATCATTTCGCTGGTACGATCTACTGCGCATGCACGTGACTTTTGGCGCATGCGCAGTAGATCCGTCGTGAACTCCCTGGACTGGACCTGCGCAGAAGGGTAAGTAACAAGTTAGGGGCATTCGCCCAGCGGGACGGGTAGGCCAGGGGGGAGGAGGGAGGGTGGGCAACAAACGGGAGGGGGGTGGGGGGTTTGCACCGACTAGGTTTCCTTCCCCTTTAAAGGAGAACTAAACCTCTTTGGTGCTAAAATCCCTCCCCCTCCCCTGTTTTGCCCTCCTTCCCCCTGGCCCACCTCTCCCCCCCGGGCAAATGCCCCTAAGTTGCTACTTACCCCTCGGCGCAGGTCCTGTCCACTGAGTTCACAGACGCCATCTTCTCCCGTGTGGTCTTCTTCCTGGATTGCCCAGTGTTTGGTGGTGTAAGTGCAGTAGGAGTATATACCCGGTTCAGCTCTACTGCGCATGTGCCGAAAGTCACAACGTTTTCCGATTTCTTTTTTTGGAAACTTCGGGACTTTCGGCGCATGCACAGTAGAGCTGAACCGGCAAAGACTCCTACTGCGCTTACACAGCCAAACGATGGGCAATCCAGGAAAAAGACCGCACGGGAGAAGATGGCGTCTGTGAACTCCGTGGACAGGACCTGTGCCGAGGGGTAAGTAGCAACTTAGGGGCATTTGCCCGGGGGGGGGGGTTGTAGTGCTGAAAGGGTTGACTTCTCTTTTAAGGCGTTGGTGTTTGCTGTGCATGCTGGGAGTGGTGGGTGCAAGAAGGGAGTAAGTGCAAATAACTGACTGCTGTGTGCTCTAAGAGATCTGAGACAAACAGCTTTTTCTTTTCTCTGTTTGGGGTAAACTGGTAAATACATTTAGTGCATTTATTTTCTTTTTGTATTTTAGCCTGAGATACAGTAGTTTCTATGGGACACATTTTTTAAAAAGTTGATAAGGGGTTGTTATTTTACTACTGGTAGCAAACAGCATTTCTTTTTCTCTTTCCTCTGTCTGCTAATTAAGGGGGAGGAGTTAATCAGGTCAATTCTTTGTGTTCTGTGGTTTGAAACCTTTAAAGAGATCCTGATACCAACAATTAAACTCTTTTTTACATCTATCATAATATTGCCTTTGAAAGCTACTTCTAAGTTTTCTACTTCTAAGGGCTATTCCACACGGGGAGATAGCGACGCGTTTGCGGTCGCGGCGACAAAGCGCCGCGACAGTCGCCGCGACCGGCGCAGGCGACAGTTTTGTATGGGCGCCTATGTAAAAACGCCTGTGCTAACCACACAAGGCGATGCGCTTTTCAACAGTCGCCTGAAAATGCCTCGCCAGGCTTTTTCAGGCGACTGTTGAAAAGCGCATCGCCTCGTGTGGTTAGCACAGGCGTTTTTACATAGGCGTCCATACAAAACTGTCGCCTGCGCCGGTCGCGGCGACTGTCGCGTCGCTTTGTCGCCGCGACCGCAAACGCGTTGCTATCTCCCCGTGTGGACTAGCCCTAAGTATTTGTACAATGCTTTTACATTACCCGTCTGATGCCCCATGTTCCTGTATGAGGGGGCTGCCATATTTGTGCAGCAGGAGTCTGTTCGCATGACTTATAGGTAACTTTTAATATACTTTCAAATTTTAAAAAGTAGTTTTTTTTAGTATCAGTATCACTTTAAGTCTGTCTAAAGAACAAATAAAAAAACAAACAAATACAAAAAGTATTTTAGAAGTGATACCTCTCTCTCTCTCTTTAGTCGGGTATGCTCCATACAGATACCTGACTAAAACAAATATTCCCCGAACTACCTCTCTTGTCTTCTAGACAACCACCTACTCTGAGGAAAATGATTGTCACAAATCTTTTCCTAAAACAACTAAAGCAGCGACATGTCCTGCAATAGCAACAGATGTGAAACTGCAAATCCATCCTGTGCAAAGGTCAAGTTGCAATTCCGAATACACAAAAAGTCGACACCATTCTGGAGCACTATTCGTGCGCTTCATCCAATGTGGAATATGTGATTACATGAACTGGGTGCTCTACAGGAGGCAGATACATTGGTGAACAGGACAAAGATTGTGCACAAGGATGAACCATCACAGACATAAAATCAACACCAAATCAACATTTCTGCAGTCAAAATCAGTCTTCAGGACATGCAGGTCTTAATTCTAAAAGGGAACTTTAAAACTGAACGGGAAAGGAAGATTTATGAATTCAAATGTATGGAATTATTTAACACATTTATTTAACACATTAAGACAGTGCCTTAATTTAGGATCAGGTTTCAGGTGACCTGACTGAATCCAGACTCCTGGACTATTTACAAACCACCCTAATTCATTGTATTACCTCTACATTTGATCTACTGTATCTATCAAGCCATTTTGGCTGAAGATACTGGGAAGGAAAACTCTGAACTGGCATGTATGGAGCAGGCTGACTCTCGGAGCACCCTGGGGACAGTGGCTCTAATACGGGTGGTGGGGGGAGTGCTAGGAAGGAAAGGCAGGTTCTAGTTATAGGGGATTCAATTATTAGAAAGGTGGATAGGGTAATCTGTCGTAAGGACCTTCATGCCAAACAGTCTGCTGCTTGCCTGGTGCTGGGGTTCGGCATGTGGTGGAACGAGTAGACAGATTATTGAGAGGGGCTGAGGAAGACCCGGTGGTTGGGGGACACATAGGTACCAATGACAAAGTTAGAGGAGGTGGCGAAGTCCTCAAGAATAGTTTTAAAAACTAGGTGTAAAGTTGAAGGCGAGGACTTCCAAGGTCCGAGGAGCATCTCATATGTTCAATATGGTACCAGTATTAAATGTATGTTTGCAAATGGGAGAGCTGGAGGTGCTGGAGGGAAAATATGATGTGATTGGCTGAAACATGGCTGAATGAGTCTCATGACTGGACAGTTAATATCAGCGGCTATACTTTGTTTCGGAAGGACAGAGGCAATAGAAAAGGAGGAGGGGTACTCAGGATATGATCCATAAAGCTTTAATAAAAATTAATGTAAACAAGGCTCCAGGGCCTGATGGCATACATCCCCAGGTTCTAAGAGAGCTTAGTTCAGTTTTAGACCAGCCCTTATTTCTGATTTTCTCATATTCGCTTTCATCTGGTATGGTGCCTATGGATTGGAGAAAAGCTGATGTTATTCCAATATTTAAAAGGGGATTTCGACCTCAGCCTGGCAATTATAGGCCAGTAATTATAGGCCAGTAATCTGTGGTGGGCAAATTATTTGAAGGCTTGTTAAGGGATCATATTCAAATTGTTGATGCTGAACAGTGGGAAGGGGGGGCATGGGATCTTTTTGGATTTTGCCAAAGCATTTAATACCAGGCTACAGGATTGGGTACAGAGGGTGGTTGTTAATGGTACATTTGCTACTTGGAGTAAGGTTCTTAGTGGGGTCCCTCAGTGCTCGGTCTTGGGTCCACTTTTATTTAACTTGTTTATTAATGACTTAGGGGAGGGTATTGTAAGTAATGTATCAGTGTTTGCAGATGACACAAAACTATCAGCCCAATTAATTCCATCCAGGATGTGGCACTTGCAACAGGATCTTGACTAACTGGCAATCTGGGCAGCTAAGTGGCAAATGAGATTCAATGTTGATAAATGTAAAGTCCTGCACCTGGGATGTAACAATATCCACTTATACCCTTAATGGGACTGCACTAGGCAAATCCATAATGGAGACGGAGCTTGGAGTCCTTGTAGATAATAATCTTGTCTGTAGCAAGTAATGCCAGTCAGCAGCATCAAGGGCAAATAAGGTCTTGAGCTGTATTAAATGGGGCAGAGAGTCACAGGAGGAGGGGGTCCCACTGTATAGAGCACTGGTAAGGCCCCATCTAGAATATGCCGTACAGTTTTGGTCTCCATCACTCAAACAGGACATTATTGTATTAGAGAGGGGACAGAGAAGGGCAACTAAGCTGGTAAAGGAGGCTCCGGGTAAATATTCGAAAGGGGTGTTACAGTGAGCTGTGAAGATGTGGAATTGTCTCCCTGAATCAGTGGCACAGACTGATACATTATATAGGTATAAGGAAGGGTCGGATGCTTTATTCACCTGTAGCTCCTCCCAGCAGACAGGAGGGAGCCAATGCGATTAGAGGAGGGAAAGGGGAGAGGGAGAGCTGGGAAGTGAATCAGGGGTACAGGCTGATACATTAGATAGGTACAAGGAAGGGTCGGATGCTTTATTCACCAGTAGCTCCTCCCAGCAGACAGGAGGGAGCCAATGAGATTAGAGGAGGGAAAGGGGTGTTACAGGGAGAGCTGGGAAGTGAATCAGTGGTACAGGCTGATACATTAGATAGGTACAAGGAAGGGTCGGATGCTTTATTCACCAGTAGCTCCTCCCAGCAGACAGGAGGGAGCCAATGAGATTAGAGGAGGGAAAGGGGTGTTACAGGGAGAGCTGGGAAGTGAATCAGTGGTACAGGCTGATACATTAGATAGGTATAAGAAGGGGTTGGATGGTGTTTAGCAAGTGAGGGAATACAGGGATATGGGAGATAGCTCATAGTACAAGTTCATAGTACTTCAAATGGGGTTTTTTGCTTCCTCTGGATCAACTGGCAGTTAGGCAGGTTAAAATAGAGTTCAAAGGTTGAACTTGATCTGTGTCTTTTTTCAACCTTACTTACTATGTTACTACTATGTTAAAGATAAGGAATAAAAAGTAACAATAAAATAGTAGCTTCATACAGCAATCATTTTTTGACTGTTGGGGTCAGTGACCTCCATTTTAAAGTTGGAGAGTCAGAAGGCAGCGGCAAATAATGTAAAAATGATAAAAAAAATTAACAATGAAGATCAAATGAAAAGCTTCTTAGCATTGGCCATTTAAATTGGTTCACATGTCTCCTATGAAAGGGAACCCATATGCCTGAAACCTTAAAGGGCACCAATCATGACCAAAATCATTTACTAAGTAAATACAAGAAAGTTCAAGAAATCCGATTTTTAAAACAGTTAGAATTGTTTGTATAATGTAAATGATCAGCTCACTATTCCTTCTGCAAGATCTCCCCTATCTCCCCTGCAGATCTAGCTGAGGCAGCCATCTTGGATTTCACTGGCTCCTCCTACCTATATCTTCCCAGCCAACTGTAGCTCTGAAATCTCGCACATGCTCAGTTCAAATTCCTTGTTTGCTTATTCCTTGTTTGCAATAATTCCATTCTTTACTGATGATATGCAGATGTCACATTAATGATATTAATATACTGTATAATGCAATACAGTGGGTAACTAGATATTACTGGGCCCCACAGCAAATTATTTTTCAGGCCCCCAAAATGATTTGGGGTTGATTTGTTTCTCCAATATTTATTGAAATTTTATATGAATTAGGACCTCATGGGGCCCCTATACCTCCTGGGCCCCCCTGCAGCCGCAGGGTCTGCTTCCTCTATAGTTACACCCCTGATGCAATACATAAATGTACACCTATTTAGCAAAAGAAAAGAAGAATGGCTGCATTGTTATTCGTCCGCACAGTGATACAGTGGTATAACTAAATGTTACTGGGCCCCACAGCAAATTCAATTTAGGGCCCAAAAACATTGGTAAATTGGCCTATTTATCAAGGTATCAATTGCTCTTCAAATGGATTGCCAGAAATGATCATGCATTTCTTACAGTGATCCATCTTGTAGTTCCAAAACTATTAATAAAAACTGTTAAAAAGAAATTGTTCATTAATTACAACCTTACTGGGCCCCCCTATACTCCTGGGCCCCCCTGCAGACACAAGGTCTGCTTCCTCTGTAGTTATATCCCTGGGTACAGACTATTCATTCATGGATAATTTGGATTTTAATTCACACTTGCCATTGACTGCAGAGGACAATAGACACTGATTGCAGTTGGTCTTACTGCTTATTTATTTATTTTCATTAGCACTGTTGATATGTAAACTGATATTGGGTTGCTAGCGTCCCACTTACCTTAGTAACCAGGGTGTGGCTTGAATGCCAGACCAGATGAAGAACAGGACAGGGCTTGAATAGACGATAAATAATAATGATGATGTAATAAATAAGTCCAGCCTCCCAATCAACTTGCTTTTCAAATTTCTGGTATTTCTGGTTGGCCTGAAAGAGCAAATATTCACTACTGAGTATTAATATCCAGGGTCGGGTCGCACCTTTCTGTGGCTCATGATTCAGGGAGGGTGCAGGGCAGTGACGTCATAGGGGCAGGTCAGTGATGCAACAGGACGGGTGGGTTACGTCACAGGGCGGGACAAGATATGTCATGGGGCGGGGCTATGATGTGGCGATTGGCTGATCACCATGTTAATCAAGGGGGATCCTGCTCGGTTTTCCTTATTTGGAAAACCAGGCAGACTGTCTTGACCCGGGCAGTCCTTCTGAGAAATGGGCTGTCAGGGTCAAAACCGGATGGGTGGCAACTTTAATCCAGGGTGCAACTTGCATAAGTGAATGCAATTTACTAACCAGTGGCAAATAGTGCTCAGGGTGTGACTACAGAGGAAACAGAATCTGCTGCAATGGGGGAGGGGGGAGCGGGAGGTATAGGGGGCTCCATGAGGCCATAATTAATAATTGGTAAAACAGGACAATCTCTGGATAAATTTGGGGCCCTAAAATGAATATGCTGTGGGGCCCAGTAACTAGTTACTCGTATCTAGTTATACCGCTGGTGCTGTCCCCTAATTTTCAGGCGCAAAGTCTATCATTATTTTGGGTGCAACTGTGCTGGAATAGTGGGAAAAAGCATGGCATTTTTGCCCACTTCAGTAAATACCCAGAAGACCAGCATCAGGACTGGGTGTCTGAGGTCCATTGGGGCTGCTGCTCACTCACCTCCCACCAGCCCCCTGATAAGGTAGCCTTTATTGTAGTCACATATATACTATATCTAATATATATACCTGTATACCACTTTAAGATAAGTCTCTTTCTTCAATAATATTCTATTATATTCTTGGTCAGCATGACATGAGTAGAAAGTCCCCAAACTTCCATCAGGCTTATCATGATTAACAAACATCACCTAGTTCATACCCCAATCAAGGACTAAACTCATGAGACAGAACTAGCTGAACGGTCATGTCATATTTGTTATTTCTAAACCTAAATACTCTTCTCTAATTGGTTATGGTGGGAAACCACCCTAAAGCATAATCATTAACTAATTCTGTATGTACTCGACCTATAAATAAACGGTCTGTCCACCAATATGGTAGAACAGAACAAATAAGACTCCTGGTCTGCGTCTCTTGCATGCAACCATCCTGCAGCTGACATCCCTTCTTGTACTTATGGATGACCCTAACACTCCCTTGCACACCAATTGGGGATGGGAAAGCAGTGGGGGGGGGGTGACAAAACTTACAGGTAGGGATTGGGTCTGTGTCAGTGGATCTCATGGGACCGGGGCCCATTGGGATTTTTCCCAGCGTTCTACTGGCCCAATCTGACCCTGCATTTAAATTTATGTGTTATAACACTTTTGCTAATGAAAGTGAATTGCCCTTTAAAGGAGAAAAAAATGCCTAAAAATGGCATATTTTATATAGTGAACTTATTGCACGAGGCTAAAGTTTGAGCTTGTCAATAGCAGCAATGATCCAGGACTTCAAACTTGTCACAGGGGGTCACCATCTTGGAAAGTGTCTGTGACACTCACATGCTCAGTGGGCTCTGATTGGCTGTTGAGAAGCTAAGCTTAGGGCTCGTCACTAATTATCCAGCAGAAAATGAGCTTCCCTGGCTGTAATATAAGCTGATGCTACAGGTTTGCTGATTATTCAATTCTGATGCTAATTGCACTGGTTTCTGTGCTGCCATGTAGTAATTATGTGTATTAATTACTAATCAGCCTTATATTGTGACATTTCTATTCTATGTGTACTGTATATTGTGAGTGGCTCCCTAAGCTCAGTAAGTGACAGCAGCACAGAGCATGTGCAGTGAATCAGCAGAAAAGAAGATGGGGAGCTACTGGGGCATCTTTGGAGACACAGATCTTTACTGCTAAAGGGCTGTGGTTGCCTTGGGCTGGTACAGAAGCACAAAACATCATGTACAACATTTCTACCTACTTCTTTAGTTAGGCTTTAGTTCTCCTTTAAGCTCTGAATCTCAGTTCTCCAAAGGGACCTGCTTATCTTGAATGGTTACCATTGTATCTTTGCTTATCTTAAATTGTTACAAAAGTATCTAAGGGCAGCTGCTGAGTGTTCTGGGCTTGTTTCAGAAACATTGTGTCTTTTTCTGGCGTCAGTTCAGGAGATCTAAGAGAAGTTGGGAGGTATGAATTGGTAAAACAGGACAATCTCTGGATATGTTTGGGGTCCTAAAATGAATATGCTGTGGGTCCCAGTAACATCTAGTTTTTTACAATGTCGTTACTGTGGCCCGAGCACAGCACTGTGTCTAGGGTTGCCACTTTTTCTGGAAAAAAATACCAGCCTTCCTATATTCTTGTACTTTTTTCCTATTAATACACACCTCCCAACTGTCCCCAGCTCAACCCGCAGTCCCTCGTTTGTACTGGAAAGTCACATTTTTCTCTGCACTGAACAGGCAGAAAAATACACAAAATTTCTAACTTAATCGGCTTTTGGCAGAGAGCCCAGAATAGCGCAGCTGCAGATAAGATACTTTTTTTTAACAATTTTGAGATAAGCAAATAAGTAATTGTAACAATATAAGATAACAGGTCCCTGGGGAGAAGTTAGACTCACAGCTTAAAGGGAAATTCACCTTCATTAGCAAAACTGTAATAACTGGAAAAAAAACACAGAAATATGTTCAAACTTTCATAACCTGCCAGATTTTGTATAATGAACATGGTAATTAGGGGTGTGGCCACAAAAATGGGCGTGGTCAAACACATTTCGTGCGGCAACTTTTGATGTTTGATGTTGAGAGGTATGTTAATAACATCGGCATCAAGCATCACTTTTATCGGCCAGGCCTATAAAATACCGGCAAGGTGGCGACCTCCCTAGTTGTGTCCAATAATCGAAATAAGAGGAATTTGCTCGGCCCAGTCCGGGTGTTACAGGGAGGCCTGGTTATCAGACTCACCTCTGTAGGCCGATGAGCTAATACATTCCTATTAGTAACAACAGGGAATTATAGATCTGACAGAGCCAGCAATAAATAATCAGCATCGCCGATCCAATCAGCAGCAACAGCAGCACCACAATCACTATAGCAACCACTGTGCCAGACATGGTGCTCTGTGACAGCTGCAAAGCTACTTCCTGTGTGGGTGTGGCTTGGACAGTCCCACAATGCAGTGCGGAGATCACATGACTTCCTGCTGTGTCTGTGACAGCGCCGCTATGTTGGGGTACAGGGGCTGAGTGATATTTAGACACAAGATGGAGTAGCACAGACACCAGGTAAGTTACATATGAAATTTATATCAATAATAACAACACACAGCGTGACAGGGATACCCCTGAGACATTGTCAGACTGGGGGGCCAGGGAGTCCCTCCAAAAATCAGTCAAATGTACAAAAATATTTATTAGGACATAATAGACACTGGCCTGGGGCTCCTGTGGCAGCGGCAATGGCGTCAGGCAGTGAGTGGGTCTGGTTATAGGAAGTCTGAACACATTTCTGGGGGTTTTAGGGTCAGGTTTTATGTGTTATTACCGTTTTGATAATGAATGTCAATTGCCCTTTAAAGGAGAACTAAACCCTAAAAATGAATGTGGCTAAAAATGCCACAGTTTCCCCCATAAATCGGATTATCTTAAATTGTTATAATTGTTTCTTTACTTATCTTAAATTGTTACTAGGGATGCAGCGAGTCCACTATTTTGCTAAAGATTCAGCCACATTCCGAACCAAACCCTCATTTGCATATGCAAATTAGAGGTGGGAAGGGGAAAACATTTTTTACTTCCTTGTTTTTTGACAGTCATGCAATTTCCCTCCCCGCCCCTAATTTGCATATGCAAATTAGGATTCGGCTTTGGTTCGGCTGGGCAGAAGGATTCGGCCCAATCCGAATCCTGCGGAAAAAGGCCGAATCCCGAACCGAATCCTGGATTGTTACAAATGTATCTAATGTATCTAACTGCACCCAGGGCCGCCATCAGGGGGGGACAGGTGGCCCGGGCCTGAAGGGGGGCCTGGCAGGGCTTCACTTTTCGAAGAGTCGGGCCCCCCTTGACAGCTCTGAAGCAAAGTCCCGAACAGCCGAATGCCGTTTGACCACACCCATTATATAGCCGAACAGACGAAGTCCTGAAGTGGCGAAAAGAACCGAAGTCACAAAAACAGCTATAATTGAAGTCCTGCAGCCACGAGTTCAATTCTACTTACACCAATGTGGGTTTTTTAGTGTTTTTTTTAATCCCCTGGCCACCAACGTTTTATTTTAATACTCTATAGGCCCCTGCCAATTTTTTAAAAAAAATATTTTATGGTTCCCTAATTTTTTTTTTTGAACTTGTAAGGTTTTTTTAAAAAAAATATTCTTCTTTCCCCAATTTTTTTAACTTGTAAGGGGGCCCTGGCACCAAGGTTTTTTTTAAAAAAAATATTCTTTGGGGCCCCAATTTTTTTAACTTGTAAGGTGGGCCCTGGCACCAATGTTTTTGTAAAAAAACTTTTATGGGGAGACCTGGAGCCAATTTTTTTTTTAACTTATAGGGGGGCCCTGGTCATCAATTATTTTTTTTTAACTTGTAGGGGGGCCCCGACCACCAATTTTTTTTAAAAAAAAACTTTTATGGAGGGCCCCAGCACCACAGTTTTTTTTTTTTACTCATAAGGGGGCCCTGACCATCAATAGGTTTTTATAACTTGTGTGTGTTATGGGGGGTTACCTTTTTTAGCGCTGATGTCTGTGTGGTCTTTTAACTGTGGTGTGGAGTGGGCGGGATCTGGGGTGGGGCCTGGGTGGGCGGGGCCCAGGGGGCCCCCAAAAATGTTGTTGTACGAGGCCCCGTGATTTCTAATGGCAGCTCTGAGTGCACCTGGCACATATTCTGGTCTCTCTGCCTAAAGTCAATTAAGTTAGAAACGTATTTTTTTCTGGCTGTACAGTACAGGAGATCAAAGAGAAAGTCGGGACATTTCCATAACAATCTGGGACTCTGGGCTGAGCTGTCAAAATAGGGACTGTCCTGCTAACACATCCCTGGTGTTTTATGGCAGAGACATGGGTCTAGGTCCATAGCAATCTGTGCATGATCTGACCAAGTCCTATTGATGTTGTCGCAATTTGTGCTGTGCTTTGTGGGTCGGCTAGAAACAAATCAATTCTGGAGTGGGTATAGTATAGTGGGGAGTAGTAAGTGCAGTCCATTTATCCTGGGTGCTTTCTCCAGACATCTAGTAATGACTTTCTCTGACAGCAATGGAGTTTTAAACAGTTTAGGCTGTAGGTGTTGTTATAGTTGTCTATAGAGGGAGTAACATAGTGGTTTAAAAAAGACACACATCAAGTTCAACCTTAAGTCTATATATGACCTGCCTAACTGCCAGTTGATCCAGAGGAAGGCAAAAACCCCATCTGAAGTCTCTCCAATTTGCTTCCTGACTCCAAAATGGCAATGGGACCAGTCCCTGGATCAACTGGTACTATGAGCTATCTCCCATATCCCTGTATTCCCTCACTTGCTAAACACCATCCAACCCCTTCTTATACCTATCTAATGTATCAGCCTGTACCACTGATTCACTTCCCAGCTCTCCCTGTAACACCCCTTTCCCTCCTCTAATCTCATTGGCTCCCTCCTGTCTGCTGGGAGGAGCTACTGGTGAATAAAGCATCCGACCCTTCCTTGTACCTATCTAATGTATCAGCCTGTACCACTGATTCACTTCCCAGCTCTCCCCGTAACACCCCTTTCCCTCCTCTAATCTCATTGGCTCCCTCCTGTCTGCTGGGAGGAGCTACTGGTGAATAAAGCATCCGACCCTTCCTTGTACCTATCTAATGTATCAGCCTGTACCACTGATTCAGGGAGACAATTCCACATCTTCACAGCTCTCACTGTAACAAACCCCTTCCCAATATTTAGCTGGAAACTTCTTACTTCTAATCAGAATGGGTGACCTTGTGTCAGCTGGAAAGACCTACTGGTAAATAAATCATTAGAGAGATTATTATATGATCCCCTTATATATTTATACATAGTTATCATATCACCCCTTAAGCGCCTCTTCTCCAGAGTGAACATCCCCAATTTGGCCAGTCTTTCCTCATAGCTAAGATTTTCCCTTTACCAGCTTATTATTATTAACATGTATTTATATAGCGCCAACATATTGCGTAGCACTGTAAAGTAAATGTGATTATACAACTACATCACATGAATTACATATATAGAATATATGGAGTAACAAACATCACAATCAATACAGGTACAAAAGGTGAGGAAGGCCCTATGCATAGGCATACAGTCTAAAGGGAAGGGAGTAATACACAAGGTGTGGGAGTGGGCAAGATGGAATTAAGTGGGTGAGAAATGTGGTACTGTATGTGGTGTTGCGTTTGGTAGTTAAGCAGAGTGAGGGGAGGCTTCTCGAAAGAAGTGCGTTTTCAGAGATTTTTTGAAAGCAGAAAGGTTCAAGGCAGATCAAGATCTGGTTTCAGAACAGGAGGATGAAGTGGAAAAAGGACCACAGGTTACCAAACACTAAAGTCAGATCCAACGCTTCTTCCAATGCTTCCAGCAACATCATTGCGTCTAGCGCTGCTGCCAGCGAGGATCTATCGCAAAGCTCCACTCAGGATCAGCGAGAGGATATTACAAGGTTATAAAACACATGGCAACACACACAACAAAACAGATGACTGAATATTTATAGAATCTAATATATACATATATATATATATTTTGGTTCTTTTAGATGTATTCCTTTTTATGTTCGTTGCTTGTGCGTTGGAAAAAAAAAACCCCATGAAGTCTCTCGGTCATCATATAAAGGCTTTAAATGCATGCCAGCCAGCATGGAGCCAGGTTTTCTGTACAGTGTTTCTCTTTTCTTCTATTGATTTTTTATAAAGCCAGTTTGTCTTTATTTATTGTGTATTTTTGGGGAGGGATGGGAGGGAAACATGTTCAGTTTTATGTGATTTTTTTTTTCTTTCTTAAAGGAAAACTATACCCCCAAAATGAACACTTAAGCAACAGATAGTTCATATCATATTAAGTGTCATATTAAAGAATCTCACCAAACTGGAATATATATTTAAGTAAATATTGCCCTTTTACTGCTTTTCCCTTGAACCACCATTTTGTGATGGTCTGTGTGCTGCCTCAGAGATCACCTGACCAGAAATAATTAAACTCTAACTGTACAAGAAAGAAGTGTTGAAGCAAAAGACACAACTCTGTCTGTTAATTGGCTCATGTGACCTTACATGTGGTTTGTATGTGTGCACAGTGAATCCTACGATCTCAGGGGGCGGCCCTTATTTTTTAAAATGGCAATTTTCTATTTATGATTACGCAATGGCACATACTACTAGAAGAGAGTATTATTATGAAAATGGTTTATTTACATGAAGCAGGGTTTTACATATGAGCTGTTTTATGCAATATCTTTTTATAGAGACCTACATTGTTTGGGGGGAATAATTTTCCTTTAAGATGACAAAAAAAAAAAATACAGGGTTGTGAATTTGCCCTTTAAATATTTAAAATTAGTCTGTTGTAGATGAAAAATATCGAAAAATAGCTTAGTTGCCCTTCTCTGTACCCCCTCTAATATAATAATGTCCTGTTTGTGCTCTATACAGTGGAAGAATGACCCCTCCTCCCATGACTCTCTGCCCCATTTAATACAACTCAAGACCTTATTTGCCCTTGATGCTGCTGACTGGCATTGCTTGCTACAGCCAAGTTTATTATCTACAAGGACTCCAAGCTCCGTCTCCATTATGGATTTGCCTAGTGCAGTCCCATTAAGGGTATAAGTGGATATTGTTACATCCCAGGTGCAGGACTTTACATTTATCAACATTGAATCTCATTTGCCACTTAGCTGCCCAGATTGCCAGTTAGTCAAGATCCTGTTGCAAGTGTCACATCCTGGATGGAATTAATTGGGCTGATAGTTTTGTGTCATCTGCAAACACTGATACATTACTTACAATCCCCTCCTCTAAGTCATTAATGAACAAGTTAAATAAAAGTGGCCCCAATACCGATCCCTGAGGGACCCCACTAAGAACCTGATCCTGTAGCCAGTTTTCTATCCATCTGCAAATGACTTCATTAAGCCCAACAGATTAGTTTAGAAAGCAGTCGTTTGTGGGGCACAGTATCAAACAATTTGGCAAAATCCAAATAGATCACATCTACTCCACCCCCCCACTGTCCAGCATCTTCAGCAGATGTCAAACTAACTGGCCTATAATTGCCAGGCTGAGATCATTATCCCTTTTTAAATATTGGAATGACATCAGCTTGGTACATACCAGATGAAAGTGAGTCTGAGAAAATCAGAAATAAGGGCTGGTCTAAAACTGAAGTAAGCTGTCTTAGAACCTGGGGGTGTATGCCATCTGGCCCTGGCGCCTTGCTCCCATTAATTTTTATTAAAGCTTTATGGATCATATCCTGAGTCAGCCACTGACTAGACTGAGCTTAACCAACAGTGCAGCTATGAGGTGGGTCTGGGAACCATGACTCTATTGTATACACTGATTTAGCACATTTGCCTTTTCTGTATCAGACCATACTGGTACCATTATTTAAAGGAGTAACTCTCTCAACCTTCATCTTTTTACTATTAATATACTTAAAAAAACATTTTTGGGGTTAGCCTTAGCCTCAGCCGCAATGCACTCCTCGTTGCCAATCTTTGCCTTCCGGATTGTTGTTTTTCGGCATTTATTATAGTGTTTATATTCATTAAATGCAGCTTCTGTCCCAACAGACTTGTAGTTATTAAATGTCTTTCTCTTCTTTTCTATTAACTTCTTGAATTCTGTATTAAGCCACACAGGGTGATTCTTAGAGCTTCTACATTTACTCCTTAAGGAAATAAATTGAGAACAGTAACGAATTAATGACAACCATTTCTGTTCTGTGTTTTTAGCTGAAAACTTAATGCCCCAATCAATACTCTGTAGGGCAGCCCTCAAGGCACAAAAATTAGCTTTTCCGAAATTCATGTTTTTTGTTACCCCAGTATATATTTGTTTTTTGCACCCGACATTAAATGATATAACCTTAAGGTCACTATTACCCAGGGGTTCAATGATTTGCACATTTGCTATAAGTTCTGGGTCATTTGAGATCACTAGATCCAGAATAGCATTTTTTCTGGTTGGCTCCTCAACAACCTGTGCCATAAAATTGTCCTGTAACAGTTTATAAACTCAGTTCCCATTAACTGATCTAGCAGTACCGTTGCTCCAGTCAATATCTGGCTAATTAAAATCCCCCATTATCATTACTTTACCCAAACTAGCAGCCTTTTCTATTTGCATCAGGAGCTTCACCTCCTCCTCTTCACTAAAGAGTTCCACCCATATGGCTTCAGCACCATCCTTTTCTAACTTAATTTTTCTGAACAAAGTTTTGATTCCAAAGGGGTTTAAATAGATTGTTCACCTTTGAGTTAACTGTTAGTATGATGTAGAGAGGGATATTCTGAGTCAATTTGCAATTGGTTATAATTTTTAATTATTTGTGGTTTTTGGTTTTTATTCAGCAGCTCTCTAGTTTGCAGTTCTAGCAATCTGGTTGCTAGGGTCTTACCCTAGCAACCATGCAATGATTCAATACGAGACTGGGATATGAATAGGAGAGGCCTGAATAGAAAGAGGAGTAATAAAAAGTAGCAATAACAATAAGGGGCAGATTCACTAAGGGTCGAATTTCGAAGTTAAAAATACTTCGAAATTCGACCCTCGAATTGAAATCCTTCGACTTCGAATATCGAAGTCGAAGGATTTAGCGCTAAACATTCGATCGAACGATTAAATCCTTCGAATCGAACGATTCGAAGGATTTTAATCAAACGATCGAAGGAAAATCCTTCAATCAAAAAAAGCTGAGCAAGCCTATGGGGACCTTCCCCATAGGCTAACATTGACTTCGGTAGGTTTTATCTGCCGAAGTAGGGGGTCGAAGTTTTTTTTAAAGGGTAAGTACTTCGACTATCGAATGGTCGAATAGTCGAACGATTTTTACTTCGAATCGTTCGATTTCGTTCGACTTCGATCGAGTTCGATCGAATTTAACCAATTCGATGGTCGAAGTACCCAAAAAAAACTTCGAAATTCGAAGTTTTTTTTATTCTAACCCTTCACCCGAATTTAGTGAATCGGCCCCTTGATGTGTAGCCTTACAGAGCATTTGTTTTTCAGTGACCCCCATTTGAAAGCTGGAACGAGTCAGAAGAAGAAGTCAAAAAATGTAAAAACTATTAATAATGAAGACAATTGAAAAGTTGCTTAAAATTAATAAAAAAAGTTATGACAAACTAAAAGGCGAATCACCTCTTTGATATGAAAACGTCTAACAATCATTGGTGAGCATTGAACTGTTATATACCAACTTGCCACTGAGTGGCGCTCTGTGCCTGTTGTAAAACAAAAACAAATCTGAAACCCTGGATGCGAATGAATTGTACTGAGATCCAAATATTGTATTCTGATTTTATTTATTATAAAATGCAGGAAGGCAACAAAAAACACTGCAGTTCATCCTTCTTGTCCAATTCATGATGAAATTGGAGGAATTTGTGGCCTTTTCTGCAAATAAGGCTCAAATAAAGAGAAAATAAATAATTCAGAATTTTACCATGTGAATAATTGTATTTACCCCCCCCAAAATCTGATAAAACATCATGTCTCCTGAGCCCTCAAAAGCCTTGAAAATGTATAAAGCTAAAATGATTGTGATTATCTCTTGCCTTTAATTCATCCATGATTAACCCATCATGATTTTTTACAAATAAGATCAGATTTCCAGAAACGTGTGACTAATTGCAATTGATTAGGCACCATTATGTGCTGTTACTGCCCCTAATTGTCATTCAGACCCCCCAGGCAACTCAAGCCCTACAATGTAGAGGATTTTTCCATTATGGGTCCCCCTTTAACAATGACATTTTGCAATATATTGACTGTTATTATTCTGCTCATTTTTATTCAGGCTGCAGTTTTTTTAAAAACCTGCTTAAAGGGCACCTATCACAGCCAAAATCAAACACATATTAACAATCTGACCAGTACAAGCTAAACACGTTTAATCAAACTACAAATATAGTTTTTTGAAAAAACTGCAGGTTTTAAAAAAATCCCTTACTTTGTCAAATGGGTTCTTTCACTGAGGGAGGCCATATTGAGACTCTAACAGAGACTCTAATGTGCAAATTTCAGGAGCATGCTCAGATTGTAACACTGCTTTGAGTATTCTACCCAGAATGCCTTGTTTAAGTAAACTCCTCCACTAGAAGTATCCACTAGAAGTGCTGCCACCTGCTAACTTCCAGCAGGTGGCAGCACTACTGTACAGCAGCTAACACACAGGTTTGCCTGATTTGAAAATAGCTTAGAAGGGTTGATAAGCAAACAAGGAATTTGAACTGAGCATGTGCGAGATTTCAGAGCTACAGTTGGCTGGGAAGATATAAGTAGGAGGAGCCAGTGAAATCCAAGATGGCTGCCTCAGCTAGAACTGCAGGGGAGATAGGGGAGATCTTGCAGAAGGAATAGTGAGCTGATCATTTACATTATACATACAATTCTAACGGTTTTAAAAATCAGATTTCTTGAACTTTCACATAGTGTATTTACTTAGTAAATGATTTTGGTCATGATTGGTGCCCTTTAAAGGAGGTATTTCACTACAAATGATAAAAAATGCACTCTTGAGCCTATCTTTTGTCCGTTTTACTGATTTGGGCCAACTGAACCCACAAGGCATTCATACACAGCAGCCACTGATGTTTTGGGTGTCTATTGCACCCTGTCTCTCCTTCTAACCACCATCAGGAATAGTTGCAGGACTGCAGCAATGAGAGGAAGACTTACTATATCAGGCAACATTGGATTGGGGGGGGTCCATTGCCCACCAGAACTGCAGCCTCAGGAGCCTGCACACCCCCTTTGGCCCCACACCCCAGCCACAACCCCTACTTGCCCCTCCACACATACAATTTTATGCAATTTTTTTTAGTTTAATGACTCTATTCCATTCCCCGTGAGCCACAATGCTGCAAAGTCACATGGTGCAGGCAAGAGAGTGGGAGCCAAACCCATGTTAAAGGGGTGGTTCACCTTTAAAGGGCACATATCACAGCCAAAATCAAACACATATTAACAATCTGACCAGTACAAGCTAAACACGTTTAATCAAACTACAAATGTAGTTTTTTGAAAAAACTGCAGGTTTTAAAAACATCCCTTACTTTGTCAAATGGGTTCTTTCACTGAGGGAGGCCATATTGAGACTCTAACAGAGACTCTAATATGCAAATTTCAGGAGCATGCTCAGATTGTAACACTGCTTTGAGTATTCTACCCAGAATGCCTTGTTTTAGTAAACTCCTCCACTAGAAGTATCCACTAGAAGTGCTGCTACCTGCTAACTTCCAGCAGGGGGCAGCACTACTGAACAGCAGCTAACACACAGGTTTGGCTGGTTTGAAAATAGCTTAGAAGGGTTGATAAGCCAACAAGGAATTTCAACTGAGCATGTGCGAGATTTCAGAGCTACAGTTGGCTGGGAAGATATAGGTAGGAGGAGCCAATGAAATCCAAGATGGCTGCCTCAGCTAGAACTGCAGTGGAGATAGGGGAGATCTTGCAGAAGGAATAGTGAGCTGATCATTTACATTATACAAACAATTCTAACTGTTTTAAAAATCGGATTTCTTGAACTTTCACACAGTGTATTTACTTAGTAAATGATTTTGGTCATGATTGGTGCCCTTTAAGTTAACTTTTATATTCCTTAACAAGCCTTCAAATTATTTGCCTACCACAGTTGTCAGCCTTACTGGCCAATAATTCCCAGGCTGAGATCGTAATTACTTTTTAAATATAAGAATGACATCAGCTTTTCTCCAATCCATAGGCATCATACCAGATGAAAGCAAATCTGATAAAATCAGAAATAGGGGCTGGTCTAAAACTGAACTAAGCTCTTTAAAACCCGGGGGTGCCCTGGCGTCTGCCCTGGCGTCTGGTTCCCATTATTATTATTCCGCTCATTAATAAGTCTTTATGAATCATATCCTGAGTCAGCAACTGACTAGACTGAGCTTAACAAACAGTGCAGCTATGAGGTGGGTCTGGGAACTCTAACTCTATTATTGTATACACTGATTTAGCATATTTGCCTTTTCTGTATCTGTTACAACCATACTTGTACCATTATTTAATGAAGCAACACTCTCAACCTGCATCTTTTTACTATTGATATACTTAAAAAAAAACTTTTTGAGGTTAGACTTAGCCTTAGCCTCAATGCACTCCTCATCTCCTTTCTTTGCCTTCCAGATTGCTGATTTACAACATTTATTATAGTATTCATTAAATGCAGCTTCTGCCCCAAAAGACTTGTAGTTATTAAATATCTTTTTCTTCTATTTCTTTCTATTTACTTCTTTACTTCTGTATTAAGTCACATAGGGTGATTCTTAGATCTTCTACAATTACTCCTTAAGATAATAAATTGAGATTTTTTTGCAATTTTCTTTTTATTTTAAAGGGATACTGTCATGGGAAAACATGTTTTTTTTTCAAAACGCATCAGTTAATAGTGCTGCTCCAGCAGAATTCTGCACTGAAGTTCATTTTGCAAAAGAGCAAACAGATTTTTTTATATTCAATTTTGAAATCTGACATGGGGCTAGACATATTGTCAGTTTCTCAGCTGCCCCCTGTCATGTGGCTTGTGCTCTGATAAACTTCAGTCACTCTTTACTGCTGTACTGCAAGTTGGAATGATATCACCCCTCCCTTTTCCCCCCAGCAGCCGAACAAAAGAACAATGGGAAGGTAACCAGATAACAGCTCCCTAACACAAGATAACAGCTGCCTGGTAGATCTAAGAACAACACTCAATAGTAAAATTCAGGTCCCACTGAGACACATTAAGTAGGAGAAATAACAGCCTGCCAGAAAATAGTTCCATCCTAAAGTGCAGGCACAAGTCACATGACTGGGGCAGCTGGGAAACTGACAATATGTCTAGCCCCATGTCAGATTTCAAAATTGAATATAAAAAAATCTGTTTGCTCTTTTGAGAATTGGATTTCAGTGCAGATTTTTGCTGGAGTAGCTCTATTAACTGATGTGTTTTGGAAAAAACATGTTTTCCCATGACAGGATCCCTTTAATGACTTTATTCCATTACCCATGAACCCCAATGCTGCAAAGGCACGAGGTGCAGACAAGAGAGTGGGAGCCAACCCCATGTTAAACGGGTGGTTCACCTGTAAGTTAACTTTTAGTATGTTCTAGAATGACTAATTCTAAACAACTTTTCAATTGGCCTTCATTTTTTATACATTATAATTTTTAAATGATTTGCTTTCTTCTTCTGACTCTTTCCAGGTTTTAAATGGGGGTCGCTGACCCCATGTATAAAATAAATTCTCTGTAAGGCTACAAATGTATTGTTATTGCTAATTTTTATTACTCATCTTTCTATTCAGGCCTCTCTTATTCATATCCCAGTCTCTTATTCCAATCAGTGCATGGTTGCTAGGGTAATTGGGATCCTAGCAACCAGATTGCTGAAATTGCAAACTGTACAGCTGCTGAATAAAAAGCTAAATAAGTCAAAGACCTTAAATGATAAAAAAATTAAAACCAATTGCATATTGTCTCAGAATATCCCTCTCTACATGATACTAACAGTTAATGTAAAGGTGAACAACCCAGGCTGAAGGAAATGGGTCCCCAGAGTGCGGGGCCTGGTGTGTGCTAATAAGTGTGTAATTTGGCTATCAATCACTGTCAGTGCCTAGGAATGGAGTAGCCACAGCTGCCATGTCCACCTGGAACCGGCGTTGTTCCTGCCTGACCATCCCTCTTGATTCTAATTCCGCTCATGAGAAACTCGTTCCTCTCTCTGTCGCTCAATTGTTTCTGATTTGGGAAATTCTTGCACTGACAGAAATACTTGAGGTTGGACCGGTGTCAGAATGCTAAATACTTCCTTCCCGCTCCATCCTTTTATAGCCGAAATATATGTAAAGCTTAATATAATAAGATTTATTTCTATCTTTTTGGTACATATAAAAATATCTGCAGTTCCTGAGGGCTCCAACCCTTTCACTGTCATTTCTAAGGGAAATTTGGCCCTGTCACGTGATTCTTATTACAGTATTCAGCCAGGCTCCTCCGCATGGAACTACTAGCCCTGGTTATAGCCTGGAGTTAACTCTTCAGTCTCTCACTCTTTAGCAGCTTAGGGAGTATATTGTGGAAAAAGTACAGAGAAGAGCGACTAAGCTGATAAAGGGAATGGAAGAGATCAGTTATGGGGAAAGACAAGTTGGGATTGGTTACACTGGGGAAGGGAAGGGAATATGATCACTATATATAAATATATAAGGGGGATATGATCACTATATATAAATATATACAGGGATATGATCACTAAATATAAATATATAAGGGGATATGATCACTATATATAAATATATAAGGAGGATATGATCACTATATGTAAATATATAAGGGGGATATGATCAATATATACAAATATATAAGGGGGATATGATCACTATATATAAATATATAAGGGGATATGTTCACTATATATAAATATATAATGGGGATTTGATCAGTTTGACAGTAATGAAATAGAGAAAATACAGAGAAAAGCGAACTAAGCTGATAAAGGGAATGGAAGGGATCAGTTATGGGGAAAGGCAAGTTGGGTTTGGTTACACTGGAGAAGAGACAGTTAAGGGGGATATGATCACTATATATAAATATATAAGGGGGATATGATCACTATATATAAATATATAAGGGGGATATGATCACTATGTATAAATATATACGGGGATATGATCACTATATATAAATATATAAGGGGATATGATCACTATATATAAATATATAAGGGGATATGATCACTATATATAAATATATAAGGAGGATATGATCACTATATGTAAATATATAAGGGGGATATGATCAATATATACAAATATATAAGGGGGATATGATCACTATATATAAATATATAAGGGGATATGTTCACTATATATATAAATATATAAGGGGGATATGATCACTATATATAAATATGTAAGGGGGATGTGATCACTCTATATAAATATATAAGGGGATATGATCAGTATATATAAATATATAAGGGGGATATGTTCACTATATATAAATATATAATGGGGATTTGATCAGTTTGACAGTAATGAAATAGAGAAAATACAGAGAAAAGCGAACTAAGCTGATAAAGGGAATGGAAGGGATCAGTTATGGGGAAAGGCAAGTTGGGATTGGTTACACTGGAGAAGAGACAGTTAAGAGGGATATGATCACTATATATAAATATATAAGGGGGATATGATCACTATATATAAATATATAAGGGGATATGATCACTATATATAAATATATATAAGGGGGATATGATCACTATATATAAATATATAAGGGGGATATGATCACTATATATAATTATATAAGGGGGATATGATCACTATATATAAATATATATAAGGGGGATATGATCACTATATATAAATATATATAAGGGGGATATGATCACTATATATAAATATATAAGGGGATATGATCACTATATATAAATATATAAGGGGGATATGATCACTATATATAAATATATAAGGGGATATGATCACTATATATAAATATATAAGGGGATATGATCACTATATATAAATATATAAGGGACAGTAATGAAACAGAGAAAGTACAGAGAAGAGCGACTAAGCTGATAAAGGGAATGGAAGGGATCAGTTATGGGTAAAGGCAAGTTGGGATTGGTTACACTGGAGAAGAGACAGTTAAGGGCGATATGATCACTATGAATTATGTTATAAGGCAGATATATATATATATATATACAACCAATCAAGCCAGAAAACCAGATTAAACTTGACATGCATCTGAGAAACAAAATATTTTACAAATGTCCTGACAATGTGATACTATTCTGTCCCTGCAGTACACGGAAGTGTTTTCCTGATGCAGAATCAAAATGAAGGAGCTGATCAGTTCCAAGAAGATTTAATTGAGCTTTGAGAAATGAACGAGTCTTCGGTTGAAATCACTTCACTTTTCATTTTAGTGTTGAACTCATAGCCAAGATTTATTTTTATTTCAGCAATCAGATTTCCCTTGATTACAAATGTGCTTTGATTGCTGTGCTGCTGTTTGATAAAAGAAGTGTTGGCTTTAAAAATAGCTACCTTTTAACTTCCCTGGCTATTATTTCCAAAATAGCATTTGCTTCAATCAAACATAGACTGAATAACTACTTTAATATGTGCTCTATGAATATGTAGAACAAAGTTTCTGTTTATGGCTGTGGATTAGCAGGTATAGTAGGGAGAGATGGTGTCTATAGTAACAGTGGATAATAGTCTCTGGGAAGGGAGTGTGACTGTGGGATAGCAGGTATAGTAGGGAGAGATGGTGTCTATAGTAACAGTGGATAATAGTCTCTGGGAAGGGAGTGTGACTGTGGGATAGCAGGTATAGTAGGGAGAGATGGTGTCTATAGTAACAGTGGATAATAGTCTCTGGGAAGGGAGTGTGACTGTGGGATAGCAGGTATAGTAGGGAGAGATGGTGTCTATAGTAACAGTGGATAATAGTCTCTGGGAAGGGAGTGTGACTGTGGGATAGCAGGTATAGTAGGGAGAGATGGTGCCTATAGTAACAGTGGATAATAGTCTCTGGGAAGGGAGCGTGACTGTGGGATAGCAGGTATAGTAGGGAGAGATGGTGTCTAAAGTAACAGTGGATAATAGTCTCTGGGAAGGGAGTGTGACTGTGGGATACCAGGTATAGTAGGGAGAGATGGTGTCTATAGTAACAGTGGATAATAGTTTCTGGGAAGGGAGTGTGACTGTGGGATAGCAGTTATAGTAGGGAGAGATGGTACCTATAGTAACAGTGGATAATAGTCTCTGGGAAGGGAGTGTGACTGTGGGATAGCAGGTATAGTAGGGACAGATGGTGTCTATAGTAACTGTGGGATAATAGTCTCTGGGAAGGGAGTGTGACTGTGGGATAGCAGGTATAGTAGGGAGAGATGGTGCCTATAGTGACAGTGGATAATAGTCTCTGGGAAGGGAGTGTGACTGTGGGATAGCAGGTATAGTAGGGAGAGATGGTGCCTATAGTAACAGTGGATAATAGTCTCTGGGAAGGGAGTGTGACCGTGGGATAGCAGGTATAGTAGGGAGAGATGGTGTCTATAGTAACAGTGGATAATAGTCTCTGGGAAGGGAGTGTGACTGTGGGATAGCAGGTATAGTAGGGAGAGATGGTGTCTATAGTAACAGTGGATAATAGTCTCTGGGAAGGGAGTGTGACTGTGGGATAGCAGGTATAGTAGGGAGAGATGGTGTCTATAGTAACAGTGGATAATAGTCTCTGGGAAGGGAGTGTGACTGTGGGATAGCAGGTATAGTAGGGAGAGATGGTGTCTATAGTAACAGTGGATAATAGTCTCTGGGAAGGGAGTGTGACTGTGGGATAGCAGGTATAGTAGGGAGAGATGGTGTCTATAGTAACAGTGGATAATAGTCTCTGGGAAGGGAGTGTGACTGTGGGATAGCAGGTATAGTAGGGAGAGATGGTGCCTATAGTGACAGTGGATAATAGTCTCTGGGAAGGGAGTGTGACTGTGGGATAGCAGGTATAGTAGGGAGAGATGGTGCCTATAGTAACAGTGGATAATAGTCTCTGGGAAGGGAGCGTGACTGTGGGATAGCAGGTATAGTAGGGAGAGATGGTGTCTAAAGTAACAGTGGATAATAGTCTCTGGGAAGGGAGTGTGACTGTGGGATACCAGGTATAGTAGGGAGAGATGGTGTCTATAGTAACAGTGGATAATAGTTTCTGGGAAGGGAGTGTGACTGTGGGATAGCAGGTATAGTAGGGACAGATGGTGTCTATAGTAACTGTGGGATAATAGTCTCTGGGAAGGGAGTGTGACTGTGGGATAGCAGGTATAGTAGGGAGAGATGGTGTCTATAGTAACAGTGGGATAATAGTCTCTGGGAAGGGAGTGTGACTGTGGGATAGCAGGTATAGTAGGGAGAGATGGTGCCTATAGTAACAGTGGATAATAGTCTCTGGGAAGGGAGTGTGACTATGGGATAGCAGGTATAGTAGAGAGAGATGGTGTCTATAGTAACAGTGGATAATAGTCTCTGGGAAGGGAGCGTGACTGTGGGATAGCAGGTATAGTAGGGAGAGATGTGTCTATAGTAACAGTGGATAATAGTCTCTGGGAAGGGAGTGTGACTGTGGGATAGCAGGTATAGTAGGGAGAGATGGTGCCTATAGTAACAGTGGATAATAGTCTCTGGGAAGGGAGTGTGACTGTGGGATAGCAGGTATAGTAGGGAGAGATGGTGCCTATAGTAACAGTGGATAATAGTCTCTGGGAAGGGAGTGTGACTGTGGGATAGCAGGTATAGTAGGGAGAGATGGTGCCTATAGTAACAGTGGATAATAGTCTCTGGGAAGGGAGTGTGACTGTGGGATAGCAGGTATAGTAGGGAGAGATGGTGTCTATAGTAATAGTGGATAATAGTCTCTGGGAAGGGAGTATGACTGTGGGATAGCAGGTATAGTAGGGAGAGATGGTGCCTATAGTAACAGTGGATAATAGTCTCTGGGAAGGGAGTGTGACTGTGGGATAGCAGGTATAGTAGGGAGAGATGGTGCCTATAGTAGTAGTGAGCATAGTGGGTAGAGATGGTACAACGCAGAATCTAAACAAACTGGAGGGCTGTGGGAAACAAGTGCTGTGGGTCTGATAAAGTGGAAGTGTTTGGCCACAATCATTAAAGTTTGGAGAAAAAATGGAGCAGCATTTAATGAATAAGAAGACCCCTTGCCAACAGTTACACCTGGGGGCAAATCCATAATACTTTAGGGTTGTGGGTAGTCAGTGGTACAGGGAATATTGTATATAATGTGGAGGGAAGAAGCAGTTCACCTAAATATCAGAAATTCAATTGAATCAGTCAGCCAAGAATCTGAACCTGAAAGAGGATCTGGCTCCTACAAAATGACTCTAAACAAACCCAAAAAAACCCTGACTTACTCATCAATGGAAATCTGTGGGTCAGAGTTTAAACATGTATATGGGAATTATTGGGGAAGAACTGGAAAGACTCGGACTAATGTCACACTTGTTGTTTCTCCACTGATGCTGTGTATATATATAAATATATTCAGCAGCTCTCCAGTTTGCAATCAGCGTTGGACCAAACTCGTTCCCTGCGTGAAGCCTTTTTTCAACCTCCCTCCCTGACCCCTGGCACATCCACAAGAGGAAGAAGGTAGGCAGGGGGACCTGAGGGGGGTTTCAGCCCAGCGGGGGGGGGCATAGGGAGATTTGCATCTAATGCAGGGGGCCCTGGGGGGTGTGGGTGGCACTAAGGCAGTGGGCCCCAGGCCCCCCAGTCCGACGCTGTGCTATCCTGCCTAAATCAGACAGTATAGTGACAGTAGAACCCCTCTGATAACCCACTAAAAAGCACCTAAAAAACCGAGGCAGCAGCCCCAGCGGTCCCCGGGGCCCCCAGTCTGACGCTGGTCTCAACAACCCTTTTGTATTACTGCAACCCAGAGGGGTTGTGGGGGCCCCTGGGGTAGGAGCCCTAGTGAGCCTTGCACGCCCCAGTCTGACCCTGTTTGCAGTTTTAGCAATCTGGTTGCTAGGATCCACATAACCCTAGCAACCATGCATCGATTTGATTAAGAGACTGGAATATGAATAGGAGAAAGGTAGCAATAACGATACACTTGTAGCCTTATAGAGCATTTGTTTTTTAGATGGGGTCAGGGACCCCAATTTGAAAGCTGGAAAGAGTCAGAAGAAAAAGTATAAAAAAAAGAAAAATAAAGAGACCAATTGAAAAGTTGCTTAGAATTAACCATTCTATTACATACTAAAAGTTAACTTAAAGGTGAACCACCCCTTTAATGGAAGCCAACCCAAACTCCAATGACTTTGTCATGTTCTGGGGGCTGTACCTATTGTACCCAGCTAACGTCAATGGGGCTCATTTATCAACACTGGGCACATTTGCAGTTGCCTGAAGCAACCAATCAGTGATTAGCTTTTTGAAACCAGCTGCAAGTAGAACAATGAATGCAGCAATCTCATTGGTTGCCATGAGTTACTGCCCAGTGTTGATAAATGAGCCCCAATGTCTTTAATGCACATACTTTCTGATAACCTCAGCTTTAACCTTTTTATCCAATCATATTGGATTTGCTTTACTTTGTCTTTGAATTTGTATCTGAATTTGGCACTGGAGCTGCGTGCGTGCCCTCTCTGGGTGGGAGTCTTTGTTCGTCTTTACGTGTCAGTCAGACGGCTGCGGTATGATCAGCACAATTACATACACACAATGAACATCACCGGCTCACCTCAATGACAATTAAACACTTACAAATATGAATTCATTATTTTTAACCCTACAGTCGCCAGCACCCGATCATCAGAGAGGAAGCATTGCGGCTTAGTGCTTTATTAGCAGAGTCAATCGGTTATTGAGCACATTACTATCTGTATCCTGCACTTGGGTGATAAGGGGATTTGGGCATTTCCCCTCGTCTGCTTAATCCCCCCCCCCATCCCACTCTTCATTTCCACTGCTGACTGTGACATTGCTGCAAAGCTGACGCTTCGCTTTGATTGAAAAGTAGGAAACCTCCTGATTTTCTGCACAGCAAAAGTAAATTTCTATATATGCGTAAAAATATTACAAAATACAGTGTCCAATTCTGCAAAAATCTTTAGATCAAGCTATAATAAGAAAAATTACCGACCCTGATCCAAATATTAAAAAAAATGTGAATAGCAAGAACCCCAAAACTGTAACCCCCCCTATAAAACTGTTTCACTACACCACCTAGTTCTCTATATAAGATAAACTTAAATGTAATTATAGATGCAAGGGAACTGACCAATAAGAATGCAGCTTCCCAGTACTTTGTCAGCTGACTGTTAAACGGGTTGTCGCCTTTAAATTAACCTTGATGTAAGATATGTAATGCAATGATATAAAGAGTGACAATTTGCAATTGGTTTTCATTCATCTTTTTTATTTTTATTTTATTTTATATCCAGTTTGCAATTTCAGCAATTGGGTTGCTAGGGTTCAAATTCCCCTAGCAACCATGCACTGATTTGAATAAGAGACTGGAATATGAATAGGAGAGGCCTGAATAGAAAGAGGAGGAATAAAAAGTAGCAATAACAATACATTTGTAGCCTTACAGAGTATTTGTTTTTTAGATAGGGTCAGTGACCCCCATTTGAAAGCTGGAAAGCGTTAGAAGAAGAAGGCAAATAATTAAAAAACTATAGAAAAAATAATTAATGAATAATTAATGAAGTTGCTAAGAATTAGTCAGTCTATAACATACTAAAAGTTAACTTAAAGGTTTGGGGTTGTTCACCTTTAAATTAACTGTTAGTCTGATATAGAGAGGGATATTCTAAAACAATTTGCAACTGGTTTTCATTTTTTATTATTTTTGGTTTTTGAGTTATTTAGATTTTTATTCAGTAGCTCTCTAGTTTGAAATTTTTGCAGTCTGGTTGCTAAGGTCCAAATTACCCTAGCAACTATGCATTGATTTGACTGGAATAGGAATAGGAGAGGCCTAATTAGAAAGATATGTAATAAAAAGTAGCAATAACAATACATTTGTAGCCTTGCAGAGTATTTGTTTTTTACATGGGGTCAGTGACCCCCATTTGAAAGCTGCAAAGAGTCATAAGAACAAGACAAATAATTCAAAAATGATAAAAAAAAAAAAAAATGAAATGAAATGAAAATGAAGGCCAACTGAAAAGGTGCTTAGAATTTGCCATTCTATAACATTCTAAAAGTAAACTTAAAGGTGAACCACCCCTTTAACATTAACACTAGTAACTGATCACAAGGATGACTTACCCTTTATCCGCTCTGGCTTTTTTACCTTGGGAAGCAAAACACAAGGAGGAGAATTCTGATGATTATCTGAGGATATGAAAAGAAGATCCGGAATGACCTTTCTACTGGCCGGGCCCTAAGGCTGCGGGTGCTGGAAATAGCCTGAGACTGACAGATGTGATGTGAGAGTTGCACAAATCTGCTCATTCATAGGTCACGTCTTCTGTTGTGAGTCTGAGACCCCCAATGGGCCGGGACCTAAGTCAGTGGGAGGAAAGTAATATATTCAATTATTTTACTCATATTTCTACACTGCTTCTTTCTTTAGGGGGGTTATTTAATTCGGCTGAGTGTAACCCCCAATGTACTTGATGTGTCGCACTGTGGTGCAAGGTGTATTGTTTATACAAATGGCCTGTAGATGTCACTGTGCTCAAGACTTATAATGTGCCTACTTACTATACAGCTTGTGGTGTTAGAGTTCCTTACAGCTGTGTAATGGCTGCATGAGCCTGCTAATAAAGCACTGTTATACTCTACTCATCCTCGGCTACCCAAAACATAACACAAGGGGCAGGGGGACATCTGGCAGCCAAATAACAGGAACGGACCAACAGGGGGTTCAGGGGAGCCAATGAGAACAAAGGCATTTTTCAAAGAGAGGGGCAATATAATCTGTAATTATATATATGGGCCAAATAATATGGGTGGCCCTGCGATGAGGAATGGGGTAGGGGCACTGGGGAGGCAAGTGCACCAGGGCTGGGGTTTTAGTTGAAAATTCCTGACCACACCCAAAAATAAGGTCCAAAATGTTCCGCTGTCTGGGAGATCATTTTTGGCTCCTTCACAAATATATATATAAACTGGGAAAAAAGTGACCCGCTGAGGGGTTGGCAAGGGAGGAGGGAGATATAAACTCAAACATATTAAAATAGGAATCAGCCTCAACGTCTGTCTGCTTTCTGGTTCCCAGGGTCACTGACCCCACCAACGCAACCAGATCATGTCTGTGGTTATTCACAGGCAACATGGAAAAAACTAATACAAAGTTAAAGGGGAGGAGATAAAAGAGAGCCTGACAGAAGGAGGAATAGAAACTATAGGAAGAAAGAGGAGACATGTTGAGAAGTGGGGTTAAATAAGAGTAAGACTGCCCGAGAACAAATGAAGAGGAGGAGAGAATGGAGAGAATACAGGAAATGAGGGAAAGGATAAAGGTGGAATGAAGAGAGAAGGATGGGAAACACAAGAACGAGAAGAGAAACAGGGGGTATAATGAAAGAAGGACAGGAGGGGAGAGAAAATGGAGGTGGGAGAAAAACAGAAGCAGAGAGTGGGACGTAAAATGATTTGTAAGTGGAGAATAAATGAGAGAATGGCACAATGGGGAAACAGAAGAGGAAAGAGTTAAGAAGGAGAGAAAAGTGGAAGAAGAATAGGGAGAGAAGAGACAGAAATGAAGAGATGAAGAGAGAAGGTGCTGGATTGAGAAACAAACAGAAGTGGAGAAGAGGAAGAAGTATTTCATGGTTATACTACAGGTGCACCAGTATCACATTCCTCGTTCCCAATGGGACTCAGCAGCTCAGATTAAATGGGCCACAGGGGGATTTCTGTAGACTCTGCATTTCCCTAAACCGTTAGACGAGACCATGTTATTCTCCAGGGACCAACTCCTCCTACTTGTAATCACCATTAGTACTTCTACCCCCTTACACACAGTGTAATGTAAATGTCATAATCAGGGTCTTACTCTCAATAGTGTGACTGTTGCACATAGATAAACTACAACTAGCAACATCCCCTCATCCCTTGATTGTAACCGAGCAAGTCAGAGATAGGTGGGCCCTGGTAATGAAGGAACACAAAAATTGGGCAGGAACAGAATGTTACAGCCAATAGCAACTCATTGTATAGGAGCTCCAGCTGCAGGTACAAAGAACATGGAGCCAGACTGGCACTGATTAGCAGGGATTCTCATTGGAGGATTTAAAGGGTTTGTTCACAAAGTAACTCTTAGGGGTATATTTATCAAAGAGTGAAGTTAATAGTGAAGTTCCGCCACTAGAGTGAAATGCCGCCACTCCCCATTCATTTCTATGGGATTTTTAAAGGCGTATTCATCAAAGGGTGAACTTTCACTTTCACCCATTGATAAATACGCCTTTCAAAATCCCATAGAAATGAATTGAGAGCTGTGGAATTTCACTCTAGTGGCGGAACTTCACTCTTTGATAAATTTACCCCTTAGTATGATGCAGGGAGTGATATTCTGATACAATTTGCAATTGGTTTTAATTTTTTATTATTTGTGGTTTTTGAGTTATTTAGCTTTTTATTCAGCTGTTTGTAATTTCAGAAATCTGGTTGCTAGGGTCCAAATTCCCCTAGCAACCATGCACTGATTTGAATAAGAGAATGGAATATGAATAGGAGAGGCCTGAATAGACAGATGAGTAATAAAAAGCAGCAATGACAATACATTTGTAGCCTTACAGAGCATTTGTTTTTTAGATGGGGTCAGTGACCTCAGTAGCCTTATGGCACGGTGCTCCAAATTACACAAATACCCATTATCAGGAAAACCCCAAGTCCTGAGCATTCCAGTTGCCTGTGTTTACAGAGACAGTCCGATCAGTGATGGAACACATTATTATACTCACATGGAAGTGGAAGGAGAGACTCGCATACTGATTATAGCAGGCCCCCAAGTATGGGGGAGATATGGGGGTGCATGGCTAACAACTGGGGCAGAAGTAAAGGGCTATGATCTCACTTTCTGGATAATCTCCCAACACATTTATTGCTTCGAGGCACAAGGTCCGATGTCCTCCCTGTGTTTGTGAGGGTTTCCTATGGACACTGCACCTCTTCCCTGCAGCCTTCAATCAGTGGGGCCCTCCTTCCAGGCAGCCTTAAATCAGTGGGGCCCTCCTTCCCTGCAGCCTTCAATCAGTGGGGCCCTCCTTCCCGGCAGCCTTAAATCAGTGGGGCCCTCTTTCCCTGCAGCCTTCAATCAGTGGGGCTCTCCTTCCCGGCAGCCTTAAATCAGTGGGGCTCTCCTTCCCTGCAGCCTTAAATCAGTGGGGCCCTCTTTCCCTGCAGCCTTCAATCAGTGGGGCCCTCCTCCCCTGTTTCCACTGCTTGATTTATGGTGCAGATGGGACAGACATTCATTGCTTTCATGATGTTACATGCCAGACAGCGATTTAGTTACAGCCTCATTTACTCTCTTTGGGATCCCAGTCTCAGAGTACAGGGGTTTTTCAACTCCCATGAACCTGCCTAAAACACTGGCACATTCCGCCTGTGTATGAACCCACTACCAGTCCTTACCCCTACCTCACTCAATCTACATGTACTTCTAACCTACCACTGGCGGGAGTATTTAGATTGCAAGCTCCACTGGTGCAGGGAGTGATTTATTTAAAAGGTTTATACAAAGAGGAATGGAGAATGAAGCATGAGAGTTGTCCAATGTCACATCCGGCCTGAAGGAATCCAGTCGGGTATGTGGGTGATGTTACTGACAGTGAGGGGCAGGGTGCTGTGAGTGCCGCAGGGGGGAAATGTGACAGAGAGTGAGCAGCACCCTTGGCACATTGTAACTGGCAAAGAACAATCTTCCTGGAATAAAAAAAAAAACATCTCTTATACAACTAGAACCCCATGTAAATACTGGATATTCCATGTAACTATATCCCATGTAAATATATCCCATGTAAATGTACCACCAAATATATATGTCCATCGCTTCTCCCGGGCTTCATATCACTATTTATTTAAATAGAAAGGATGGAATAAGACTATAATTTTAAATAGTCATCAAGGTCCACGTGTTGCTCACCGTTAAGCAATTTTTGGTCCGGGTGCTACATGCCCTGGACCCCTCGTTTAAACCGTGGAGCCAGTGCAGTTAACCCGATAAAACAGGTTTTACCCCAACACCGCTGTGACCCAGGTGCTGCTGCCCTGAGTCCGTCACCAAGAAGAACGTCAGCGTATCAACAGTTTCAGCAGCGCACTCCAAGACCTCGGACACTATGTTTGTGAATCATGTGGAAATAAAGATTGTCTACTATTACCTGTGACCAGTGATTGTGCGGTTCTTCAAAGTGGTTCCGAAGTGCGCTACTGAAACTGTACCCCATGTAAATATATCCCATGTAAATATATCCCATGTAAATATATCCCATGTAAATATACCCCATGTAAATATATCCCATGTAAATGTATCCTATGTAAATGTATCCTATGTAAATGTACCCCATGTAAATGTACCCCATGTAAAAATATCCCATGTAAATGTATCGTATGTAAATGTACCCCATGTACTGTGCCCATGGAAGGGCATCACAAGGTGCATTATAGTTCCAATTAATTCTGATTTTAACTCCTGATACTGATCATACTGATTTTAGGATATCCCCCACCCTACTCCTTATGCGGCACCCATGATTCACATTGTCTTTTCGTAGTGGTGCCAACTCGTTTACATGCACCATCCTCACATCACCCTCTCTGTCCCCACCCCGTATTCCCCATCAATTGCCAACACTCTGCACTCCTACCTCCATGGCCAGTTTCCCTCTATTGTTTCAAAGACCTCGTCTAATAATCTCCTAGAACCAACTGGGGGTGCCCAAATTGCCCTGCATTTAAACTAGCCACTGGCCAGCAAGCAACTGACAAGAATTAATCCTTATTGGAAGCAAAACCAGTCTATTGGCTTTATTTCATATTTACATGATTTTCTAGTAGACTTAAGGTATGAAGGTCCAATTTACGGAAAGATCCGTTATTTGGAAAACCCCATGTCCTGAGCATTCTGGATAACAGGTCCCATACCTGTACTATAAAATAACTATTGCTACATTTCAGACAACAGCCGAACTGTAGAAAATTCCGTCCCCATTGTGCGGAAAATAATTAGCGACTTTATGTATTTTCACTAAGAAATGTATCTCAATGAGTATTTTTTTCAGACACCATTAGGCAAGTCAATTGGATCATTACCAGCAAAGCTGAATTCATGGCCTGTTGACTCCTTGGGGCCACCCGGGACTCTTTGCTTGGGGTTCTCAGTGATCAGGTCAGTGCTTTTGCCTTTAGCTTTGACCTTGTGGATATTACGAGTCTGACTTTCATTAAACCGGATTTGTTAAGATGCACTTTGTGATTCCTGGTGATGATGTGGGATAGGCTTTTCCAGCCGCTCATTATTTCCTTTTGTTCTCTCCAGTCGTATTAAACTGATGCTAATATGTTCCCTTCTAATTCAGAGAATCAGCGTTACCCTCCCCATGCCCAGGTGCCAGGCTATGGTTATAGGAGGGTGCAGCAGTTGTATCATTCTGTTGTGCCCCCACATTTAACTGTTTAATAATTGGAACTATAATTGATGCAAGATACTGTACTTCTCACAATCTGGATGTATGCCAATTCTTATGACATTTGAAAATAGAAATTTCTCAGAACAAATTCCACACATCGTATATACATGGAAATAAGTCCAATTTTATATAGGTGTCAAGTAAAGCAAACCCAAAGCACTAGGGAGTATTTGGATTTCTGTCTAGGTGTGTTTTCAGGCTATTAAAGCCACTTTGGCCTTGGGCCTGGCCCTCAGCTGCTTTTGCCAGAAGCAAATGAAAATTATGTGACTTTCACAGGGGCAGGCAATGGAGCCAAGTCTACACTGCAGGGAAAGAGCTGGATGTTGACAGTCGGGCCGGGTAAGGGTTGCTTGGTGCCCTAAGGCTGCTACTTTTTTTGAAAAAGGGTAGGGGTTGGGTCAGTGATGTCGGGGGGCGGGTCAGTGATGGCGCGGGTGGGACTGGTGATGTGGGAAGGCGGGGCATGTGATGTCAGGGTCAGGACTGATGATGTGATCAGCGATTGACTGATAGCTATGTCATTCACTTCAATGTCCTGTCTGGATTTCCTAATTTTTCCTAATTTTTCAGCCCTTCCAAAAACCGGGTGAAATCCAGACAGGTGGCAACCCTAAATGCCCAGCATATTGTAGTTACTCTACTGAACAGACTGCATGGAACCCAGAGTCAGACTGGGGGGTTTGGGGCCCACTGGTAGGGTTGCCACCTGGCCGGTATATTATTGGCCTGGCCGGTAAAGGTGATGGTTGATCCAAATGTTATTAATAGGGAATAAAAATAAATATATAGGAAGGTCAGTGATCCCAATGTTATTAATAGGGAATAAAGATAAATATATAGGAAGGCCAGTGATCCCAATGTTATTAATAGGGAATACAAATAAATATATAGGAAGGCCAGTGATCCCAATGTTATTAATAGGGAATAAAGATAAATATATAGGAAGGTCAGCGATATGATCCCAATGTTATTAATAGGGAATAAAGATAAATATATAGGAAGGTCAGTGATCCCAATGTTATTAATAGGGAATAAAGATAAATATATAGGAAGGTCAGTGATCCCAATGTTATTAATAGGGAAAAATGACAAATATATAGGAAGGCCAGTATTTTTGCAGCCTGCAGCTTTTCTTCCAAACCCTGGTGAGCCTACCATACCTTTTACTGCTTGGATCCGTATGTTTGAAAAAATTACATTATTTATGCTGATCAAGGGGAGATTTCTGCTGCTAGAAAGCGTGATTTACTTATTCACTGCCTGGGAGCAGAGGGACAGCGTATATACTATACATTACCTGATGATACTTAAGAAACTGCTCTTACTGCTATAAAGAACTTTATCTTGCCAAGAGTAAATGTGGTTGCTGAAAGATATAAATTCCGCCAACGTGGACAGCGTAATGGCAAATCCACAGAACAATTTGTAGCAGCTTTGAGAGAGCTGGTTGTTACCTGTGAGTTTGGGAATCTAACAGATGAAATGCTAAGAAACCAAATAGTGGGGGAAAAAAAACTCACCTCACATTAGATACAGACTGCTCCTAGAGCAGGATTTAACCCTTGCAAAGGCTATTATAGTTGCTAGCCACATTGAAACAGCAGTGGCAGAGGCTAAAACTCTCAGTCAGGGAACTGCTAGGAATGTACAGACTGTGAATTCAGCACTGTGGCCTAATAATGCACAGTCACAGGCAAAATACAGTGCTAAGGAAAGGGATTCACCTACACTGCAAAACCGTGCAGCAAATACAAATAGCAAAGACTGCTTTTGCAGTGCTTCAACACAACACACTGCAAATCATGTTACATGTCCTGCAAAAACCTTATGGTGCCACAACTGCACAAAAGTAGGAGATTTTGCTAAGATCTGCCGTAGTTCTGCTAAAGTTGTTCATGAAGTCACTACTACAAATGTCACAGTATTAAGTGTGGTTAAAGCTGGTACATTTATTCCAGACAAGTTTATATCCACTGTCAGTACTGCTTCTGCTGACAAGGGACACTCCATTAACCTGATGTGATACAGGTTCAGCTCTTTCTATACAACCAAAGGAGATTTTCTGGAAATACTTAAGGTGAGACCAGATGTCAAACCAGTGCCATTCCCTGATTCAGCATGGGAAAAACCTGCTATTGATATTGTTGGTCCTTTTACAGATGCTCCTATAGACTGTAGATTTGCTATAACCTTGATAGACTATTACAGTAAATGGACAGAAATTGCATTTGTTTCTCATATAACATCAGCTACAGTAATAACATTTCTGTCTACAGTCTTCAGCAGAGAAGGTAATCCAAAGGAGTTAATATCAGACAATGGACCACAGTTTGTCTCATCTGAGTTTGAATTCTTTCTGAGCGAGAGGAATATTGTGCATAGGAAATCTTCAGTGTATTACCCACAAGCAAATGGAGAAATCAAGCGATTCAACAGAAGTCTGAAAGAAGCACCACAGACAGCAAATCTTACTGGGAAAAGTATTTACAACAGAGTTCCTACATAACTACAGAGCAACATGCCATGCAACAACCCTGTCATCTCCAGCTGAATTATTACATGGTAGACAGATGCGCACTAAGTTACATGTTGCAGACATCAAACGTCCACAAAAAACTGTGCCTACAAAATCATCTACTGCTGACATTGTGAAACGTCAACAAGCCAAATGCAAGGCTTATACTGACAGAAAACGTGGTGCAAGAGAAGTACACTTTCAGCCTGGTTCTTTAGTCAGAATTAAAAAAACAGGAACACTGAAACAAGGATAATCTTAATTTACTACAACTACACCACTTGAAGTGAGACGCCATGGGGACCGTACACATATGAACTGTCTGATGGACGCATATGGAATTCAAGTCGTCTTGCTCCTGTTAGATATGACTTTGGAGAAGCTCCATTTGATGAAGGACATTTTCCTACACCTAAAGTCAACTGCAATAGCCCTGAAGAAAGTGAACCTATAAGGCGTACTGAGAGAATCAGAAAATTACCTGCATGGACCAAGGACTATGTGATGTGAATAATGTATATTATTGCTTTGTTGTTGTTTATTACATTTGCCCAAATGCATTCCTACTATAGGGGGAATATGTGGTGTTTATACAAATGACTGTGCACAGGGCTTATACTGTGCATACACATGACTTTCTGTACAGCTTAAAAGTGAAAGTTACTGGTGTGTAAGGCCTGCATGACTGTGCTAATAAAGCACTGTTATACTCTAATCATCCTTGGCTACCCAAAACATAACAGTATATTAATAAGTAGGCTGGTCTCAGGCAGGTAGCAGATGTGGGATGGTGTGGCTCACCGTTTTTTTCCTGGTGTCCCCCAGTCCGACCCTCATAGAACCTGCAGGTCACTGGTTCAAATAGAGGCAACATGTTACAATCGGATGATGGGAATCATGAATACACAGTTAGAAAGATATACAAAGGCCTGTGTGTGATGAGATAAATTATTAATACCAAATCCATATTATCCCATTGTGGCACCAAGTATATCTGTATTAAAGAGGAGAAGTTGAATACAGGGGCTTTTAAAGATGAACATGGAGTTCGGCTCATAAGGACAGAATTTATTAGATATACCCCCCCAGGCCATATTTATGGGAAGAGGCCAAACTCTTAATTTATCCAGCCAGGTGCCTGTACACAAGGAAGAAAAGTTGCATTGTACTTGGATATAAGGGCCCTTTCTATTTATTCTTTTTCCTGCCTGTATAATGGACATTAGGGAATGAAAATAATGTATTTTTGCTGCTGTTGCTGCCCCCCCAGTAACGCTCCAGAAAGCATCACTACTCCCAGTGGCTGTAGCAGCCAATCAGCACGCGGCCCAATGCACAGTAGGGTGCCTGCAGCTAACTCAGCACGGGGGGCTTCTGTATCCACATTACCCGCAAATGGCGCCACTTTTTCCGCTTCACTGTCATTTGCTAATGCATTTCTTTCATTGCTCCCTGTGTTGGTGCATTTAAGAAAGGAGGGATCAGCTAGAAATTACAGTGTAGGTATCATGTCAGCATATACTTCAACTTGACAAGTGGCTGTTTTCTCAGCCGCCGTTTAACTAAATAAAAATGGCAAAATCCAGGCATTATATATTCTGTATTAGACATTTTTAGCAGAGAAGTAGATAATTAATATGCAGATACCCAAAGAGACCAATTGCAAGCATTTGGAGTGCAGGACTATATAGGGGCCAGTGGTGTTCCTGACTGATGTACAATATCAATATATGTGTGAGATACAGATCATTATCCCAAGGTTTGGGGGTGCAGGAGTATAGACGGACAGTGGGGTTCCTGACTGATGTACAATATCAATATATGTGTGAGATACAGATCATTATCCCAAGGTTTGGGGGTGCAGGAGTATAGAGGGACAGTGGGGTTCCTGACTGATGTACAATATCAATATATGTGTGAGATACAGATCATTATACCAAGGTTTGGGGTGCAGGAGTATAGAGGGTTGAATCTCTAGTTAAGAGACATTTGCAGTTAGTGGCTTTGCCAGTCAATTCTGTTTATTTCAGAGAGAAACTAAATCATTTGCTCCTTTGGGACCAGATTATCTCAGACAGAATTCAGGGATTTAGGAAACACAGAGAATAATGACAAAACAAAAGGAAATGGGTGAAAACAAAATCCACATTCTAATTTGACTTTAAGGGATGGAATTGTCCTTCAGGTCTCCTTCCTCTGTCACTTTAGAATGGAAAACAATATCTGGCGGTGCAATAGTCAGGTTGCTTAGCAACAGGAGGTGAGCAGTCTTATTTGGGGTTTTCACAAACGTGACACGAGGAAGGGCTAAAGAACACGGTGTCTGGATCCATCGAGTTGCTCTGATTTCTATTAATGCAAAAAAATAAACACAAGTTTTTCACTCATGTTTCTATTGCCCAACGGTACTGACCAACATCACTGCACAGCCAATTGTAATTTTCTCCCTCAGGAGCAATTGCGCATCTATCTACTGAACTATAATAGTAGGGAGAGATGGTGTCTATAGTAACATTGGATAATAGTCCCTGGGAAGGGAGTGTGACTGTGGGATAGCAGGTATAGTAGGGAGAGATGGTGCCTATAGTAACAGTGGGATACTAGTCTCTGGGAAGGGAGTGTGACTGTGGGATAGCAGGTATAGTAGGGAGAGATGGTGCCTATAGTAACAGTGGATAATAGTCTCTGGGAAGGGAGTGTGACTGTGGGATAGCAGGTATAGTAGGGAGAGATGGTGCCTATAGTAACAGTGGATAATAGTCTCTGGGAAGGGAGTGTGACTGTGGGATAGCAGGTATAGTAGGGAGAGATGGTGTCTATAGTAACAGTGGATAATAGTCTCTGGGAAGGGAGTGTGACTGTGGGATAGCAGGTATAGTAGGGAGAGATGGTGCCTATAGTAACAGTGGATAATAGTCTCTGGGAAGGGAGTGTGACTGTGGGATAGCAGGTATAGTAGGGAGAGATGGTGCCTATAGTAACAGTGGATAATAGTCTCTGGGAAGGGAGTGTGACTGTGGGATAGCAGGTATAGTAGGGAGAGATGGTGCCTATAGTAACAGTGGATAATAGTCTCTGGGAAGGGAGTGTGACTGTGGGATAGCAGGTATAGTAGGGAGAGATGGTGCCTATAGTAACAGTGGATAATAGTCTCTGGGAAGGGAGTGTGACTGTGGGATAGCAGGTATAGTAGGGAGAGATGGTGCCTATAGTAACAGTGGGGATAATAGTCTCTGGGAAGGGAGTGTGACTGTGGGATAGCAGGTATAGTAGGGATGGTGCCTATAGTAACAGTGGATAATAGTCTCTGGGAAGAATAAAAAGAATAACAGTATAAACATATTTGCAGCCTTCAGAAACTGTTGGTTAAATAAAGTATCTTGATTGACACACAGACATATTTTTTGTAGATTTTACTGGAACTGAAATTTAATTACTATTTCTGACATGTTTAGGAAAGTCACACTTCACAGAACAATATTAATTTAAATGCTAATGTAACTACTAGACTATGAAAGAGGTTTGTTGTTGGGGGTCTGAAGACAAAAGGAGTTTCTACAATTTTTTTCATATGATGCAACTCAGTGTCAGATGATACGTTTGTAGCTTTGCTAGAGCTTAAATTAAGTGAGTAATAAATAAAATACTACATCATTGGGAGACATCAGGGCATCTCGAATACCCAGTTCCACCCCTGCCAAAAGCCACTCGAACTATATTGCATAAAAGTGAAACAGTGAGATTCTAGCTATCTGTACTGTATAACAGAACATTCTGTCCCAGTGGCTGCACAGATCCTATCTGATCCCCATTGTAAGCAGCAGTCCTGTCCTGCTTTATGGCAGCTGAGATTCTAGCTATCTGTATAACAGAACATTCTGTCCCAGTGGCTGCACAGATCCTATCTGATCCCCATTGTAAGCAGCAGTCCTGTCCTGCTTTATTGCAGCTGAGATTCTAGCTATCTGTATAACAGAGCATTCTGTCCCAGTAGCTGCACAGATCCTATCTGATCCCCATTGTAAGCAGCAGTCCTGTCCTGCTTTATGGCAGCTGAGATTCTAGCTATCTGTATAACAGAACATTCTGTCCCAGTGGCTGCACAGATCCTATCTGATCCCCATTGTAAGCAGCAGCCCTGTCCTGCTTTATGGCAGCTGAGATTCTAGCTATCTGTATAACAGAACATTCTGTCCCAGTGGCTGCACAGATCCTATCTGATCCCCATTGGAAGCAGTTGTGTTTCAGAGAGCTCTCATGTCTGGAGCAAGCCCAGGCCCTGCTAGGGCTGGTCGGGCTACCCGGAAAACTGAGGCCCAGGCTTTGGGGCCTAGCCATGCGGCTGAACTGTCAAGGCCAAGACTGAGATCCTCATCTGTTGGGACCCCAGGAACACCAAGGGGGAAAACCAGCAGTGAGAGTGAGATGGAGGTGGAAAAGTTTGTGGCTGAGACCAGGAGGCAGAAGCAGAAAAATGCAGCAGCAGCAGCTCGTGCTCAGGAGGTGGAAGCCCGCAGAGGTGCCCCTAAAGGAAAGATCTCCCCTGGAGCTGCTAGTGTTAACCCTGTGCTACAGGGAAATATGGATGGAAAGCAAATATCGGAAATAAATCAGCAGGAACACAAAGGTATGGAAAAACAAACTTTGCCTTTAATTTCAACAGAAGTTAATAATGACTTGCCAGTTACAAATGTTAATGTACATGGAGATAAACATATTACTACTTGCCAAAGTTCCCCCCAGCAATGTGTGACTGTGGAGTGTGAGCAGCAGAAAGTCCAGCGCTGCAGCAATACCAAACAAACTGTGTCTCCATTGTGTGTGCTGGAATCAGTTGGCCAGGTGGGGGAGGAATCAGGTGCAGACATTAACTCTCCAGTGTGTGTGTTACCATCACAGCCAGCTTGCCAGGAGAGTGGGGCTACGGGTGCAGCTGCCAGACCTTGCACTCAAGCACCCACATCTTTACTTCATGGAGCAGCCGGCGCCACTAAAGTTCCCAGTGGAAAGGGGAGAAGGAGTAAAGCTTCCAGCATTGCACCAGTTCCTCATGGCTCAGAAGGCAACAGCCCTGGTGGAAGCCCTGGAACCAGCATTGCACATAACATCAGTAAAGGAGCTGCAGTTAAAGGGGCACAACATAAAGAAGCAAGTAATAAAGGCAAAGTTAAAGAGACAATTTCTGCAGAAAAAGTAGCTGAAGCACTAAAAGAATTAGCTACATTGCAAAACAGAAAAAAGTCTTTGGAAATGTCAATAAAACACTTAACAAATTCAATGGTGTTTTCAGATGACAAATATAAGGAATCCAACAGATGCAAACGTGATGAACTGGGGAATGAACTTGCTGGTATAGAGCTTCGCATTTCTGAGCTTTATAAAGATGTCGGTCCCTGGAAGAAAGTTTATCAAAATAAACAGAGATTTGCAGCAATGTCATCCAGTGTCCGCACTCCAGCTGCAAAACCAGCTTTGGTAAAGTCACTTCAGAGCAGCACATCTAACAGCCCTGCGTCATCTGAGAGTGAGGCGGAATTCATAAAACCTTTACCCCCCAGGCTACAGAGGCAACGGGGCAAGATAAACTGGCAGAACATGGCGTTTGATCAGCAGGAAGTGGATGCCCAGGAAAGGAAACAGGAAGAAAAGGCCTTTAAAGCTACTGTTGGGAAGAAGGACCAGGCTTTTGTACTATCATCTGATCAGGATTTTCCAGAGCTGCCAAAAGTTGAAGGCAAAGTTACAACAAATCCTGTACCCCAAAATACCAATGACAGTGGGAAAGAACAGCAAGAAAGTGCCCAGGATCCAGCTGAAACCGTGTCCATAGAAGAAGAAGAACTGCATGAAGAAGAGATGGACATTACACCAACAAAGACTGCTTCTTCCAGTGTGAATGAGAGTGAGAGGGTGGAGAGTGGGGTGATTGAGGAGAATGAAGTGGAGTCCTCTGTAGCTGTTGGGAATGACAGTGTGAGTGAGGCTGTGACTGGTGTTGAGGGAATGGAGGGTGAATGTGGGGGAGTGCAAGCTGGAGGGATGGCTGGGAATGTGGCAGTTTCTGCTGCTAATGGATTGACAGAAGTTAGCCAGGGACAGGTAGATCATGGGCTTCCAGAACCTGTAGAGGTAGTGTCAGTTCAGGTAGGTGGCCAAGGAGAACAGGTCAATCCAGCAAGTTTCTGGGAGAGAAGGCGTCTTTTCCCAGTCCCTGATATATCTGATAATGACCCCTTTAAGAGAAAGAACTGGGTTAAGGTAAAGTGGGATGGCAATAAAGAGGATGCCCCTCCAAGACGACACTTTGTACGCACCATGTTGCTAGAGGGGATGGGTTTCTCTCCAGATGATTTATCAGCTGTAATTGGACAAACCGAAATTGATTATGACATCACTTTTAAGTTGCCTGAGGCTTTAGACCATTTCTGGCGGATTTATAATTTGCAGAAAAGAGCAGGACACCAAAACTGGGAGAACTTAGTTGTCATTCCAATGACCAAGCCTGAGACCAAACTCATTACTATAGTAATGAAAAATGATGCGGTTCCCCAGGAAGATATTTTGGTTTGGTTGCAGCGCCAGTGTACGGTTTTGTCTCCGTTGGTAAATGTGTATGATGAGGATAATGTCTGGGAAGGTGTTTGGCGCACAAAAGTGAGGCTTGAGGTGACAGGCAATGTACCCAACCATCTGCCCAATGCTTTTTTCATAGGGAAGGAAAAAGGCTCTTGTTTCTATGTTGGCCAGCCACGGCGATGCTATAAGTGTGGGGCTAGAGATCATCTGGCAAGAGCCTGCTCTATACTGAAGTGTGCACTTTGTAATGCTGTGGGGCATGAGGCGAGAAGCTGTGACCAGGTCAGGTGCAACCTGTGCAATAGAATGGGCCATTCCCACAGGAGGTGTCCGGAAGCATACCATAATATGGTCAGACTCTTCCCTGAGACAGACCGGGAGATGAGAAAGGTAATGGAGCCGGAGGAAGGGGAAGGAGAGAAGGAGCAAGAGGAGGAGGTACCAGCAACCCAGGAAAAAGTCATTCCTAAGCAGCAGAGGTTTAGGCAGCCAACAAAAGATCAGAAAAAAGAAAAGCAACCAGAGAAGGCAGCTAGAGGGAGTGAAAGTGGAAAGCAACCAGAGAAGGCAGCTAGAGGGAGTGAAAGTGGAAAACAACCAGAGAAGGCAGCAAGAGAGAGTGAAGTTAAGGTACCGAATGATGGGAATGAAAAAGATGGTTGGAAAAAAGCTAAAAACAAAAAGTCTAAAAAGCATGCCCATCTGTTAGATCCAGGAGAAGGTCACTCAGAAATAAATACTTTCTCTATAAGTACAGGGAATAAATTCTCAGTGCTTGATAATAATTCTGAGACCTGGGGTGACAGAGCAGAAAGAGAAGAGCAAGAGGAGCTGGAGAGGATAGAGACGCAAGAAGCCGGGGAGAGTAACCCAAGGGAGTTGGAGGAGGAGGTTATGGAGGTTCAACTGGCTTCAAAGAAAAGAACTAGGGAAGGGGGTGAGCACCCGGCCAGTAAGAAAGGTGTAAGAGAAACTACAAACAGCTCTCAGACTCCGGCCAGAGACCCAGTAAGTGAAAATGAAAAACAGCAGCTGCAGTCAGGGCCCCAAGTTAAGCGATATGGGGATGCAGCTGGTTTTTCAGCAAAGGAAAAGAAAGGCAAATCTATGACAAATATTCATGATGGCGTCAACTCCAATTAGGTTTTTAACATCTAATGTGTGTAGTGTCAGAACTCAGCGAGCCAGATTTTTGGCTTTTGAAAGTCTAGGTAACTCAGACGCTGAGGTTTTTTTCCTTCAGGAAACCCGTCTTACTACTCAGGCAGAACTGAGAAAGGCAAAGGCTGACTGGCGGCATGGGCCTTCATTCTGGTCCATAGCGGAGGAGCCATGTGGAGGTGTAGCCATATTATTTAGAGGTGGCCTCAATGTAAGAGTACATCGTCTCCTCGAGATTCAAGTGGGGCGATGTTTGATGTTGGACGTGACTATAAATAGCAGACGTTTTCATCTTATAAATGTTTATGGGCCGCAGTCTATGTCAGGTAGGAGGGCTTTACTGTCTGAAATCAGACCCTATTTACACACATCGCTCTCTGTCATCCTGGCTGGTGATTTCAACCAAGTCCTTAGACCAGAAGATCGGTCAGGAAGATCAGGTAGATCAGAAAGCTTTTTCTTTAAACAACTTATCCAACAAACCAGAATGGTTGATGTTGCCACGTGGGGAGGCCGGAGAGCGATCCATACTTACAGGTGTGGGGCTAGAAGTAGCCGCCTGGATATGGCTTTTGTCCAGATGGGTGAGGAATTTGCTGATGTGAGGGAAATCGGGGTTGAGTACTCCGACCATATGACCTTTTCCTTTACATTGGGCACTTTGTCTACTCCAGAGAAGGGCAAGGGCCTGTGGCGGCTCAGTACAGATTCCCTGGAGGGTGAGGCAGTACAACAGTCTTTTGAGGCTCTTCTTCAGCACCAGTTTAGGAGAGTTGATTTTTATGACTCTGTGTCATTGTGGTGGGAGAGTGTTAAGCACTCATTCCGGGCTTTCTTCCGAAATCTATCTGTACGAAGGGAGGGCAATAAGTATAAGAAGTACCTGACTCTTATAAAGAAGTTGGAGTCCTCTATTTCGGATGGGGTGGAGGGGTCAAAAATTGCCCAGCTGAAGGCCCAGATCAGAGAATGTCAGTACAGCCGGTACAAATCTCTTGTGCAGGAAAGGGACTATGGGAGTTTTCACTCACCGGACCCCTTTTTAAACTGCAAAGAGAATGTTGGGCGGAAACTTATCACCGGTCTGATCGATCCCAAGGGTGAGTTACAAACATCAAGGGAGGGCATCCTTGGGATTGTGAAAGACTTCTACGGGCCAAGGCTTTGGATAAGGGGTGGACTTCATCCTTCCTGGAGGCAACCCCAGGACCTGATGTAACAAATTTGGACTTTAAACCTTTGACAGCTGAGATCACGGAGGACGAGGTCAAAGCTGCCATCGACTGCCTCGCTAAAAAGAAGGCTCCAGGACCGGACGGCCTTACAGCCGAATTTTATAAGAAATTTAAAGATCAGCTGGCTCCAGTTCTTGTAGAGGTCTTTAGAGACTGCCTGGAAGGGGGTATCTTGCCCCCCTCTATGAGAGAATCCTCTTTGATCTTGCTGTCAAAGGGTAAGGATCCAAAGCGGGTTGAGAACTGGAGGCCAATTGCCCTTCTCAACACTGATAGGAAGCTTCTCGCACGGATATTTTTTACAAGACTGATTTTATTTTCAGGCACTTTATTATCTCCTGTCCAGTTCTGCACGGTGAAAGGGCGGAGCATCTTTGGGGCAATCCTTACTATTAGGGAAGCCTTGGAGTTATGCAAAGTCCAAAATACTGGGTGTTACCTTCTGTCTCTGGACCAGGCTAAGGCCTTTGATCGAGTAGATCATGAGTATCTGTGGGCCGTTTTGACAAAGTATGGCATCCCGGGAACATTCATTAGTTGGCTCTCAGCTTTGTACAAAGGGGCAGTAAGCTTTCCACTTATCAATGGATGGCGTGGTGAAAACTTTGAGGTCGGGGCAGGGGTGAGACAGGGGTGTCCCTTAAGCCCTCTGCTGTATGTTTTTGCGATCGATCCTTTTTTAAGGCGTTTGCAGGCGAGTGGAATTGAGGGTCTCTCTGTTCCCCGTTGCCAGCCCCTCAGGTCGGTAGCCTATGCGGATGACGTCACGGTAGCAGTCTCTTGTCCTGAAGATGCGAGAGTGTTGTCCGAGACAGTCAGAAGTTACTCAGAGGCCTCCGGGTCTCTGGTCAACATGGATAAGTCTCAAGCTTTTTGGTCATTAGATGAGGAGCCGGCCTTTCCGCTCCAGGAATTTACAACAGCCCCAACTCAGATTAGAATCTTAGGGATCAAATTTGGGAAGGGAGATGATGGTAGGCAAAACTGGGAGGAAAAGTTGGATGCCGGAAATGCAAAGGTACAGCGATGGAGGGGATGGAAGCTGTCCTACAGAGAAAGGGTGAAGCTCGTGAAGACTTACCTGGTCCCTATCTTTTTGTTTGTTTCCTACGTGTATCCGCTGCCAGAAGCTTTCTATGCTCGGATCCAAAGTCTGTTCTTTCAGTTAATCTGGGGGAACAGGCTGAATCCAGTAAAAAGGGGCATTACTTACCTGCAGAGGATAGAGGGAGGGTTGGGCATGTTATGTCCAGTGGCCTTTTTTGGATCCATTTTCCTGAAGTTCAACTTTGGGATCCTGGGCCAAAGAACTGATTCCCTGTGGGAGAGTTGCATCAGGAATTGGGTATTGCCTCTGGTAGGAGATTGGCTGCTCGGCGGTAGTGTGAAGAAAGTCCGTGTGCGCGGTTGTCATCTCCCTCAGCATCTTGAATTGGGGCTGAAACTTTTGAGGAAGTGGGATGTCGGAATTGGGGAACTGGGTTCTGCCCCGAGAAAGCAGATCTATTGCAGGATCCTGGGAACCTATTTCACTGTCCCCTTAGCCTTGAGAGACTGTGTGGGGAACATTCTTTCTCAGAGCCTCCAGTGGCTCAATGACAGAAGACTGCCCCCCAAATACTTTGATCTTAACTGGCTGGCTCTTCAGGGAAAGCTTTTTGTTCGGGGCAATGTGAGTTACTTAAACATCGCTGAAAGGCAGTGCCCGTGGGGCTGTTCCACTGACGAGACCCTGGAACATTTTCTAGTTGATTGCCCTGTAACAAAAACTGTGCGCTGTCAGCTGGCAGAGGTTCTGAAGGTGCCCCACATTAGGCAACTTTCTTATACTGACGCGGCCTATGGCATTTTGTCTACCCAGCACCCACTTGACAGAGGAACGATGTACCTGATAATATCAGTGATGAGGTACCATCTGTGGCAATGCCGCTGTAGGAAATCCTTTGGCCAAGAGGAGATTGTTATTGAGCAGATCGTAAAGTCAGTGATGTCTGATTTGGGTTTCCTGAAGGAGCGTGAGATCAAACACTGCACCTCAAATACCTCAAAATGGAGAAATATAAATCTTTAGATGCCTCTGTCCTTGTATTTGCCTTTAAGGAATATTGTACCAACTATACTGGGGAAATTGCGATAGTGACATTTGTATGTTGTAGATTGGTACCAGCACCTCAATATTTCTGCAAGCAAATTCCTTTCTTTGCTATTTGGTATGTGTGGAGAATGAAGAGCATGTATGGAAATGCTTTATCCCATGTACTGTCAAGAGAAACTTGCCTATATTCGCTAATGTGTTTGATTTGAAAGATTCTATTATTTGTTAAGTTTTTACTAATAAAAAAAATTCCTATCTGATCCCCATTGTAAGCAGCAGTCCTGACCTGCTTTATGGCAGCTGAGATTCTAGCTATCTGTATAACAGAACATTCTGTCCCAGTGGCTGCACAGATCATATCTGATCCCCATTGTAAGCAACAGTCCTGTCCTACTTTATGGCAGCTGAGATTCTAGCTATCTGTATAACAGAACATTCTGTCCCAGTGACTGCACAGATCCTATCTGATCCCCATTGTAAGCAGCAGTCCTGCCCTGCTTTATGGCAGCTGAGATTCTAGCTATCTGTATAACAGAACATTCTGTCCCAGTGGCTGCACAGATCCTATCTGATCCCCATTGTAAGCAGCAGTCCTGTCCTGCTTTATGGCAGCTGAGATTCTAGCTATCTGTATAACAGAACATTCTGTCCCAGTGGCTGCACAGATCCTATCTGATCCCCATTGTAAGCAGCAGTCCTGTCCTGCTTTATGGCAGCTGAGATTCTAGCTATCTGTATAACAGAACATTCTGTCCCAGTGGCTGCACAGATCCTATCTGATCCCCATTGTAAGCAGCAGTCCTGTCCTGCTTTATGGCAGCTGAGATTCTAGCTATCTGTATAACAGAACATTCTGTCCCAGTGGCTGCACAGATCCTATCTGATCCCCATTGTAAGCAGCAGTCCTGTCCTGCTTTATGGCAGCTGAGATTCTAGCTATCTGTATAACAGAACATTCTGTCCCAGTGGCTGCACAGATCCTATCTGATCCCCATTGTAAGCAGCAGTCCTGTCCTGCTTTATGGCAGCTGAGATTCTAGCTATCTGTATAACAGAACATTCTGTCCCAGTGACTGCACAGATCCTATCTGATCCCCATTGTAAGCAGCAGTCCTGTCCTGCTTTATGGCAGCTGAGATTCTAGCTATCTGTATAACAGAACATTCTGTCCCAGTGGCTGCACAGATCCTATCTGATCCTCGTAGGGAGCAGACGTGTTTGGAGAGAGCTTGTGATTTTGACTTACCCAGGCCCTTCTGGGTCTGGGGAGGTTGATTTCTCAGCTGTTTTTGCGGCTTTATAGCCTTTACTTTTCATTTTTGTTTATTTATTTTTTTTGGAAATGGGTAAGAAGTTGCCCCCAACAGAGGAAGCAGGGGCAATGAATACCCGAGCAAGGCTGGGATCCAGCAGGCGAGCAGTGAGCCAGAAAGCTGTAGTTGGTGCAGAAAAGAAAATGGCTGCTACTGTAAAGAAAGTGAACAAGAAAGGGAAAGTTTTGCCAAAGGAGGAGGAGGTGGAAGAGGTGTCTGTGGAGAGTGAGGAGGAAGAAAAGCTGGATGAGGTCCCTGAGTCAAGTCTGTCGGGGTTTGCGGCATCTGAGCCCCCTGTGCAACATGTTGCGGAACTACAAGTCTCTACATCTGGAGCTTCAGCAAAGGTTGGTGAATCCCAAGCTACCTGTGTCCCAGAGAGCACCCCCCAAGGAACAAGCAGGTCCCCTATAGTTATGGAGGAGGAAAGTCCTGTGGCCAGCGCAGACTGGAGCCCCTGGTCTGGTATGTGCGTCAGTCAGGGAGCAGAGGGGAGCGGTGTTTTGCCTGGGGAAAAGGAAGGTACAAGCGGCTGTACTGACACACAACTGCTATGGACAGTGACCCCCAGCTGAGGGAGAAAGCAGGTACCAGCTGCACTGCTGTAATGGAGGCCGGCCATGTGCTTGGGAAGGAGGACGCCATTTTAGAAGCAGAGACAGGCTTATGCACAGCAAAGGGGAAGCTCCGCCCACCCAGCAAGAACTGCAGAGAGTCCAGCAAAGGCAGTGAGGAGAAGGAAAAGCTTCCTGGAAAGAGCCAGAGAGAGGAAAGTAAAGTGAAACCCTCCCCACAAATGGAACCGACTGCTGCTGCACCAGTGGGAGGAATGGAGGAAAGCATGGACTATGGTTCCCTGGCAGAGACTGTGGCTTTACAGGTGCTGGAGCCGGACTGTGCAGGTAACAAACAAACTGATTTTTCTTTAATTGCCTGTGTGGGGGAGGGGCTTCCACTAATGAGACTGTTGCTGCTACAGACTGTGTCTCTATAGACTTCTCTGGGACCTCCACCTCTAAAGACTATGTTAATCATGAGGAAATAGTCAGAGCACTGAAAGCTATGGAGTGTTTGCAGCAAAGGAAAAAAGAACTGAATAATGTCATTGCAAAAGAACTTAGTTTGGCTGCCATGGCGACTGGAGAGTTAAGAGGGCAGGGAATTAAAAAGACTGTTATGTATAATAAAGAGTTGGAGAAACTGGAAGAAGAAATTAAAAAGACTTTTCTAATAATTAAGCCATGGGAAGAGATTTATAAGAACCAGGAGAGGTTTGAGCAGATGAAAAAAGGGAACACAAATTCTTCTAATGTTTCCTCTAATATCCCTGCTAATGTTGTTGTGCAGCCAGAGTGTGTGAGTGTGAGTGCAGGTGTGAGTGGGGCAAGTGGTGAGAGAGAGGCTGTGAGGGGGTACAGGGGGGTGAGAGTGCTGGTGTGGGGGGCAGTAAGGCTGCTCCAGAGGTTGGGCAGAAGAAGAGCCAAGCACCTGTGAATGTGTGGGAAAGGAGGAGGCTGTTTGCTAACTCATCTGGGCTAAGTAGATCCTTTGATGGGCCGGTGTTTAAGAGGCGCAATGTGGTGAGAATTAAATGAGAGGGGGAGCAAGACAAATTCCCAGGTTGGAGATATGTGGCACGTAACCTGGTGAAAGAGTCTATGGGTTTCACTACCAATGATGTCAATGCTTTTCTTGATATTTCTGTTACTGAATATGATCTCAGCTTTAAACTGTCCCAGGGGATGGAGAGGTTTTGGGCTCTTTATGACCAAAAGAAAAGCACAAAAGAGTGGGAAAACTTTAAGGCAATCCCAATCTCACGTCCTGAAACCAAAAATGTAACCATCATTTTCAAACACAAATCAGTCCCCCCCGAGGATATCCTTGTTTGGTTAAAGAGACAATGCACAGTACTAACCCCTCTCGCCAAGATCTATAATGAGGAAGGTTTTTGGGCGGGAGGATGGAAAGCCCAAGTGAAACTAGAGGTCCATCACAATGTCCCCAGGCACCTCCCTAACTCATTTTTCATAGGAAGAGAAAGGGGGGTTTGTTTTTACCCAGGCCAACCTCGCCAATGCTTTAAGTGTGGGTCAAACAGACACTTGGCCATTAACTGTGAAACCAAGGTGTGTGCTCTGTGTGGTGCTAAAAGCCATACCAGCAAGGAATGTAATGAGGTCAGGTGCAACTTATGTAATGCTCTGGGTCATACACACAGGGACTGCCCCAATGCTTGGCATAACATTGTCAAGGATTGCCCTAATTTGGAGCGGGAATTTCAGGAGGAGGAGGATCGGGAGGAGGGGAGGGAGCATGAGGATGAAATGGAGCTGGAGACCAGGGTGGAAGGAGTTGTGGAGCCTGCAGTCCCTCAGGAAACTAGGGGGAAGGAAAGGAAGGAGACAGAGAAGGAGGACTGGACTGTTGAAGGAGCAAAAGGGAATAAACAACAGGGAAAGATGGTTGTTAAGGCAGGTGTGAGCACATCAAACAAATTTACCCTCCCAGGTGGGAAGAGTTGGGGGGAGATGGCAGAGGAGGAGGAGGAGGAGGAAGAAGTAAGGCAGATAGAGAGGGAAGAAAGGGACAATGAGGAGAAGAAAAAGAAAAGGCGAAAAGCAAAAGAAGGAAGAATATCCCCAGAACCCGAGGCAGGCCAGACTCAAAGAATCCCAGAAGTTCTAGAAGTTACTGGGGAAGAGCAGGGGAAAAAGAGGAAGGAGAGAAACTCTGGGGAGGGAGTTTCCTTTGAGGAGGAGTTTCTGTTTTTTGTAGAAGGAGATGAATCTCAGGGGATGCAAGTTAAGAGATGTGGGGAAGGAGGGGAAGAGTCTTCAGCAAAACTCCATAAAACATGATGGGTTCCCCAATTTCTTTTTGTACCCTTAATGTGAGAAGCATTAGGTCTCCCAAGGCACGATTGGTAGCCTTTGAGTTTTTATTTTCCTTGGTGGTAGATATCATTTTTGTTCAGGAGACTCGTCTAACTAATAGATACAATATCTACAATGCAAAGAGAGACTGGCAGTAAGGGCCCTCATTTTGGTCCATAGCAGAGGAACAGGCGGGAGGAGTGGGGATTTTGTTTAATGGTGACAGGCACATTGAAGTTAAGAGGTTGGTGGAGGTTAAAATGGGCAGGTGTTTATTACTTGATACTAAGATAGAAGGGGAAGATCTAAGATTAATTAATATGCATGGGCCCCAATCAGTGGTGGAAAGGAAGGAACTCATTAGAGAAATGAGACAATATTTGCACACCTCAATGCCAGTCATCCTAGCCGGGGATTTCAACCAAGTGACAAGGCCAGGGGATAGATCTGGTATGTATAGGAAATATGAGGGTGCATTTCTCAATGAGGTGGTTCAAACAACAGGGTTGGTGGATGTGGCTACTGAAGGGGGTAGGAACACCAAGCACATGTATTTCTGTGGCTCCCGCAGTAGCAGAATTGACCAGATTTATATTAAGGCTGGTGCCCCTTTTTCAGGGGTTAAGGAGATTGAAGTGGGGTTTTCTGATCACTTAGTACTTTTCTTTGAATATGGGATATCAGAAAGTTTGGGGGTTGGTAAAGGTCTGTGGAGGTTGGGGTTGGAAATATTGAAGGACGAGTCACTAAAACCCTTTTCTGAGTTTGTCATCCAAAATATTTTGTCAAAAATGATTTTTTATGATTCACCAACACAGTGGTGGGAAGAGGCCAAGAGGGGTGGTGGGGGAAAAAGTGACCCAGTTAAAGAACCAAATGAAGCAGTATCAGTACAGCCGCCAGAGGTCTCTGGTTCTTGAGAGGGATTCTGGGACAAAAATTTCCGCGGATCCTTTTAGGAACTGTAAAGAGTCAGTTAAAAGGAAACTGGTGGGGGGTCTCATTGACTTCCAGGGAAAAGAGCACAAGACAAGGGAGGGAATACTGGAGGTCGTGAGATCCTACTATGCTGCTTTGTTTGGGGAGAGAACTTTGGAGAGGGAAAGGATGACAGCTTTCTTAGAGACGACCCCAGGGCCTGACACAAATAATTTGGATTTTTCCCCCTTGACAGCTAAAATCACAGAGGAGGAGGTAAAGTTGGCGATAGAGAGTCTACAGAATAAGAAAGCTCCAGGTCCAGATGGCTTAACATCAGAATTCTATAAGACCTTTAAAGATCTGTTGGCCCCGGCACTTGTTGAGGTGTTTAACTGTTGCTTAGAGGAAGGAGACCTCCCGCCATCTATGCAGTTTTCCTCTTTGATTTTGTTGTCAAAAGGTAAGGACGAGAAGCATATTGAGAACTGGAGGCCGATTGCCCTGCTCAATACAGATAGAAAGATTCTCGCAAAGGTTATTTTCTTTCGTTTAAGTTTATTTTCAAGCACTTTGTCTGACTGTCAGTTCTGCACGGTGAAGGGGCGGAGCATTTTTGGAGCTGTCTTTACCATTAGAGAGGCTCTGGAATTATGCAAAGCTCATAAGTGGGGGAAATACTTTCTGTGTTTAGATCAGTCAAAAGCCTTTGATAGGGTGAATCACCAGTACCTATGGGCTGTTTTGTCTAAATACGGTATCCCGGGGCAATTTATTAGTTGGGTAAAAGTTTTGTACAAAGGGGCGAGAAGCTTCCCACTAATTAACGGTTGGCAGGGTGAAGACTTCCAGGTTGGGGCAGGAGTAAGACAGGGGTGCCCTCTGAGTCCTTTGCTGTATGTGTTTGCGTTAGATCCATTTCTTAGGTCGCTGCAGGGAGGTAACTTGGAGGGTATCTGTGCACCCAGTGGTCAGCGCCTGAGGTTGGTGGCCTACACGGATGATGTGACAGTGGTTATCTCAAAGCCTGAAGAGGTGGAGAGAGTCTCCTGTTGCATCAGAAGCTACTCAAAGGCTTCAGGGTCTCTGGTCAATAGTGAAAAGTCAGAAGCTTTGGGGAGTTTGGAGGATGACCCCAGTTTTGAGTTAAGAACCTTCCCTGTTGCCTCCTCTCAAGTAAAAATACTAGGGGTTAAATTTGGGAGGAAAGATAATGCCAGGCTAAATTGGGAAGAGAAGTTGGATACCAGTTTAGCAGAAGTTCAGCGTTGGAAAGGGTGGAAGCTGACCTATAGGGAAAGAGTTAACCTTATCAAGACTTTTCTGATCCCGTTGTTCTTGTATGTGTCCTGTGTGTTCCCTTTGCCAGAATCTTTCTATGCTCGAGTCTATAGCTTATTCTTCCAGATGATCTGGGGGAATAGGCTAAACCCAGTCAAAAGAGGGGTAACGTTCCTGCAGAGGAAAGAGGGAGGTTTGGGGATGGTCTGTCCTGTGACCTTCTTTGGTGTCATGTTCCTAAAGTTTAACTTTGGGGGTCTGACTCAAAGAACAAGCTCCCTGTGGGAAAGTTGTATCAGGTCTTGGGCATCGTCTTTTATCATGGACTGGCTGCAGGGCGGTAGGGCGAAAGAGGTCGGTGTAAGACAGAGCTATTTCCCACCACACATTGCCCATGCCCTTAAGCTGATTAAGAGGTGGGGCATTGGGGCAGCAGAAATATCATCAACCCCAAGGAAGCAAATCTATGCCCGTGTACTATCATCCTTCTTTACTGTCCCACTGGCTATAAGAGACTGTACCAGCAAAACCCTGGAGGAGATACTAAAGTATTTAAACAGCGTGAGACTCCCCCCAAAACTGTTTGATAACTCCTGGCTGACACTGCAGGGCAAGTTGTATGTGAGGGGCAACATGAAATATCTGAGTCATGTAAGAAAAGAGTGTCCCTGGGGGTGTGGGGTGGAGGAAAGTCAAGAGCACTTTTTGGTGGATTGTTCGGTGTCAAACAGTTTATATGAGGGTGTACTGAAGGTGTTGGGTATTTATAATATATGTGCTAATGACTATGCAGAAAGAGCCTATGGGATCATTCATAGGAAGCACCGCTATAATCAAGAGACTGTATTTATTATACTGTCAGTCATTCAATATCATCTGTGGACTATCCAATGTATGAAAACCTTTGGGAAAGACAATCAATCAATAAACCAAACAATAAGTAAAATCTTAAGGGAAATTGTGTTTATTAAAGTCAATGAGATTCAGAAAAAAAAGCTTGAATGAAAAAAATTGGTTGAACTTTGATTTCTCTTGGTCAAATTCTTTGTAAATAATGTACATATTGTAATGTCATTTTGATATACTTTGATTTTGTTATGCTTTGTATTGTTTTTTATTTTAAATAAAAATCCCTATCTGATCCCCATTGTAAGCAGCAGTCCTGTCCTGCTTTATGGCAGCTGAGATTCTAGCTATCTGTATAACAGAACATTCTGTCCCAGTGGCTGCACAGATCCTATCTGATTCCAGCCCTTAATAGGATTTTACCTGAATACACAGAAAAGGAATATGAGTAAATGAGAATGTGGGAACAATATGATCTCTATATAAAAGGCTTTGGTACAGAAAGTGAGTTGTTCCTGGGCTGTGTATAATCTTTTGGGAGATTAGAATAATTTGATTTTAGCAGTTCAGGAGGGTGAAATCATTCTTTGCTGAGATGTGGGTACAGAGGGGAGAGATGGGCATCGGGCTGGCACACACCTTCATGAGAGATGTTTATCTATAAAATAATTGCTTTCAGCCTAAGTCCTCAGTTCAAAGTGTTTTTACGCAGCGGAAGATTCACTGGAGATAAGCATTTCTTCTGTTGGGTTTTTAAAGACCAGCTGTTTCTGTTGCCTTTAAAGCTCCCCAGCTGCCGCTCCAATGGGACGGGCTATTAGTCTGATTGTTAGGCAGAGCCAGTCATTCTAAAGACACATTAATAGGCTAAATTACCATGTGCCGGGCTGTGTAATTATGAAGATGCTCCGAGCTTGGTTTTTACGGCTAACCTTTGTTCTTTTCACACAGAAAAACATATAAAGAATTTCTGCTTTTCAAAAATGTTCATTTAAATTAACACTGAACTCAGTATATTAAAAGGAGCCTATTGAAATGGTTCCAGTATTAATTCAGAAGTTTAGAAATGTATATGTAGCAAATAGATACCCAGAACTTGTGTACCCCCCCTCCCCGTTCGGATGGAACCTGTCAGTTAAGGTTTCTTGGGGTAGACAGATTGGGGGTACCAGGAGGGCCCCATTGCTGATGTGTGAGTCAGGTGACACTCTCTGTTTTTAAGGGTTGAATTAAAAATCAGAATGAGCCATATTTATTCTTTTGGATCCCCTTCTTGGAGTATTGTGGACGTGTCTAAACCCTGGGGCATAAGAACTCAGCATCTCAATAATTAAAAGTAGAACCCCCAATCCGTCCAACCCACACACTGAAAATCCTATCTGGCAAGAACCACCCATTTTCGGGGTCTGGTCTGATCTAGTGCTATCCCAGCGTCGGACTGGGGAAAAACAGATGGGCACCCCTCTGATAACCCACTGAAAGGCACCTAAAAACAGATGCAAAATAATCGACCAATGAGAATGATGCTTCCCAGCACTTTATCTTTCAGTTATAGTTTAGACATAAATCATTAATATAGAAAGTCAAATCCTCTTTCCTTCAATCCCTTTTTATACATATTTATATCTTATTGGCTCGTGCAGCCTCCTACTGACATTGGGTCCTGCTGAGAATGTGATTCCCTGTGTGTGTCCTACAATCTGTCATTTCTACAATCAATCGACCATAAGATCTGCCCAATGAATGTCCTTCAGTGTTAAGATTGAAATCTGATTTCTAGGGATGCACCGAATCCAGGATTCAGTTTGGGATTCTGCCTTTTTCAGCAGGATTCATATTCGGCCGAATCCTTCTCCCCGGCCGAATCGAATCCTAATTTGCATATTTAAATTAGGTGGGGGGAGGGAAAATGCATGACTTTTTGTCACAAAACAGAAAGTAAAAAATGTTTTCCCCTTCCCATCCCTAATTTGCATAAGCAAATCAGGGTTCGGGTTCGGTATACGGCCGAATCTTTTGCAAAGTTTTCGGGGGTTCGGCTGAATCCAAAATAGTGGATTCGGTGCATTCCTACTGACTTCTATTTGGGGACCAAATCTTATTTACTTGGTTATTGAATTGGTCCTTTAATAACTTTAGTGAGTGAAGAATTTGCATATATCCCAATGATGATTAAACAACTATTCCATTAAATGGGTTGCCATAGAAATCAGTTGGAAATGGAAATGGCTTGAACAATAAAGTTGTGCAGAAGTATTTTGTGAACCTGGAGCTCTTATGCTAAATATACATTTCTCTCAGTCCCTCGTTGCAGATTTCTCTTGCTTATGGGACTGGAGTCAACTGAATAACCCAAACCATCAAAATATTTGTATTCTCTATATATTGGCTCTATAGGGAAGTGGCAGTTGCAATGTAACCGTCATTCCTAATCTGTTATTTCCTCCACTGATTTATTCATTTACATAACAAACCTCTGTCATGTGCCTGCAGCCGGCAAACTTTCCTCCCCCACGTGCGGGAAAATACATTATGTATGAAATTCCGAAACTGCATTTATTTCCTACTTTGCAGAATACATTTCTTTCTGATGCTGATAATTGGTTGGTCTCTAGATTTTTGTGTGAATCGGAAAGATTTAGGGGTTGTATTGTATTTAAAATGAAAGCAGATTAAAAATGTATTAGTAGTATTAGTAAATATTGACCTTACACCTTATCCAAATGAACTCATGTTTCTAGATTGATTTAATACATATCAGTGGTGTCAGGTAGTGTAGGTACGCCCTATAATATATTTAAGTGAAAGGACACGAAAACATTTTGTGTAAAATTTAACAAAGGTTTTTTATATATGGTGGTTCAAAAGAAGAGAGAGTGTACACGAAGAACAGAGATCTCACCATCAGCATAGGAAGGGGTTCTTTACTGTAAGGACAGTCAGGTTATGGGATTCCCTACCAAGAGAGGGGAATGAGTGATTCATTGGTGGGGAGGAAAGGAGATTTCACCATCAGTATAGGAAGGGGTTCTTTACTGTAAGGGCAGTCAGGTTATGGGGTTCCCTACCAAGAGAGGGGGAATGAGTGATTCATTGGTGGGGAGGAAAGGAGATCTCACCATCAGCATAGGAAGGGGTTCTTTACTGTAAGGACAGTCATGTTATGGGATTCCCTACCAAGAGAGGGGGAATGAGTGATTCATTGGTGGGGAGGAAAGGAGATCTCACCATCAGCATAGGAAGGGGTTATTTACTGTAAGGACAGTCAAGTTATGGGATTCCCTACCAAGAGAGGGGAATGAGTGATTCATTGGTGGGGAGGAAAGGAGATCTCACCATCAGCATAGGAAGGGGTTCTTTACTGTAAGGACAGTCATGTTATGGGATTCCCTACCAAGAGAGGGGGAATGAGTGATTCATTGGTGGGGAGGAAAGGAGATCTCACCATCAGCATAGGAAGGGGTTCTTTACTGTAAGGGCAGTCAGATTATGGGATTCCCTACCAATATAGGGGGAACTAGTGATTCATTGGTGGGGAGGAAAGGAGATCTTACCATCAGCATAGGAAGGGGTTCTTTACTGTAAGGACAGTCAGGTTATGGGATTCCCTACCAAGAGAGGGGAATGAGTGATTCATTGGAGAGGAGGAAAGGAGATCTCACCATCAGCATAGGAAGGGGTTATTTACTGTAAGGACAGTCAGGTTATGGGATTCCCTACCAAGAGAGGGGAATGAGTGATTCATTGGAGGGGAGGAAAGGAGATCTCACCATCAGCATAGGAAGGGGTTATTTACTGTAAGGACAGTCAGGTTATGGGATTCCCTACCAAGAGAGGGGGATGAGTGATTCATTGGTGGAGAGGAAAGGAGATCTCACCATCAGCATAGGAAGGGGTTATTTACTGTAAGGACAGTCAGGTTATGGGATTCCCTACCAAGAGAGGGGAATGAGTGATTCATTGGATGGGAGGAAAGGATACATGATTAGACGAGTATAACAGTAGTAATGGCCTAGGGAACACAATTCTTGCTAATTGCCTTGCCAAAAGTAATTGAATATTCCAGAAAAGTTTCTTATGGTTACAGAGATTGAAAGAAACTTGATCTTAGATTAAAGACATGAAATTCCATTGGATTAGGGTAAAGTGAAGGATCTGCTCACACTCTGTATATTTATTTCTTGTCTCGGGGAAATTCTAAGAACTGTTTTGTAGTAATGTAGCTGTAATATATCATTATGTTCTGATCCAGCCTGATCCATGCGGCTGTAACCCCTGAGCTGCCGAGTTGCTTGTTGTGCTTCAGCCTGTCATTACTGAGTGCCACAGAGTTGCCATTATATAGAAAAAAGCTAAAGTAAATGTAGGGAAGTGTTATTTGCCCTTTCCCTAACTGCATAACCCTGTGACTTTAAATCTGGAGCCACCAAAAACATGGCTGCTGCTTGCACTGCAGTGAGACCATTTACAGCCACAGCCTGGCCAATCAGCAAGAAGGATTTGTTTATGACCTTATGACCTCTCTGAAAGAAGTTTGGAGCCAAAATGAAAGAGAGGCTGAGGTTAACCAGGAAGAAGAGAAGAGGAAATCCTGGTCTCTGCACAGAACTACTGAGATGTCTCCTCTCTGCTGGGAGTGTTCCTGCTGATGTGTCTGAGTAGGAGCTGGGATTTCACCTATAGAATATTTACCCATATAGGGAATCCCATAGTCAGAGCACAGGGAGTTAATTAACCCTTTCCAGTCAGACATCATAGTGAGTGGAACTAGAGTAGCTGAGTGATCCCTGTAGGATACATAGGACTCAGCCCTGTAGTGAGTTGTCAGTGTGAACATCGGATCTGGACTGCGGATTTCCCATCAGCCTCCGTGACACTCGCAGTGGATCCTCAGGAATTCAGGAAGCCTTTCCCAGCATTCCAAGCTGCCAGACTGCTCCCCTGTATCTGCTCTGCCTCACAGTTATCTCTGCGACTGCAGTTCCCAGGCTGGAGGCACTTAACTTATCCAAACCCCACAAATCTCCCACTTAGCGCAGGCTTGGGATCTATACTCTGGATATTCCTGCCAAGAAAGGGTTACATACGTTTGCATCAAGTTACACTTTTGCGCCTATTTCCACTTACTCCTATTACTACACCTAATTTAGTTTGTTTTTTTTTTATTTACTTTTGCTCACCTATATTCTTACCTATACTCACACCCACACACACATATATACACTTTCCAAGTCTGCCCCTATATATACAACTTTACTTGGCCTTCACTATTCTCTTTCCATTATTATATTTTTTTTAAAAGAAAATGGGCGTTGGTTTGGGCAATCTCTCTCCACCACCAATTTAGTGAAGAGGTGCATGGGAGTTATAGTTTAGCTGGGAGGGGGTATTGGTGCTGAAGAGAAGCAGGAGATACCCCCTTTTCTGTAGGGTTACAAGGCAAAACTCACCAGAATGGACAGGGGACCCCACAAATCTACAGTCACCAGTGATGGGCAAATAAATTCACCTGGCATGAATTTGCGGTGAATTTCCACGTTTCACACTGGCGAATAAATTTGTGAATCTCCAGCGTAAATTCTGCCGGTGAAACTTCGCCGTGAAAACGTTCGAATTGCTCCATTCTTTAAGTAAAACGTTCCAATTGCTCAATTATATTTGTGAAAACGTTTGAATTGCACGATTTTTCCGTGAAAACTTTCGAATTGCACGATTTTTTGGTGAAAACGTTCGAATTGCTCGATTTTTTGGTGAAAGCTTTCGAATTGCACGATTTTTCTCGTAAACCCCCCCCTATACTCTGTACTGACTGAAATCCCGAAATTTCTGCTGAGCAGGACTATCACATAATGGACTTAATGCCCCAGATAATAAATTCTGTCCTTTTCATTTATTCTGAGGGTTTTGTATAAAACTTTAAACTCACGTCTCATTTTTGCTGATATCTCATGTTTCGGGGATAAATACTAATCTGCTTTTGTTTAACCATTTTCTAGGGCACAACGTCAGTCCTGGTGCTCGGGACAAACACAAGACATGGTTTCTATGGAAACAGAGGTCATTTCTGCCTAAGAATGCGGCAGGCAAAATGCGGTCGGAAACGGGGAATTAATTATTTCTATTTCGCAGTTAAAAGGTCTGAGAACTCGCTCTTATTATTAAAAGCCATTTAACAGAGATGGAAAAATATTATTGTTTCCTTTCTGCTCGGAGTTTTCAATTAGCGGCATCCAATAGGGAGACACGGAAACGGCTGATTTCATTCAAATGTCATTTAGTAAGAACATTATTACAGGGTACGGCCCCTCACCCCTACTGCTTCATAATTAGGCCCAAAGAAATGATTTGGCTTCATAAAATGCAACGTGGCAAGTAATGCGTCTGACAATGCGTCTGACAAGGGTTAATCTGGGGCAGCGGGGGCAATATACTAGGAATTTGGGTAACTATAGTAACCAAAGCAATAGGAATTCTATCATATAAATGAGAAAAAAACCTGATATTTTTATGTGCCCATATAAAGGCACAAGGCTACAGGCTGAGTTATACAGGGAACTCTGAGTATCACTCATGTATTATAAGGGATAATGTACCCCCTGCTGTAAATGATAAGGATATTAGAAGTCACTGAGGGGTTGTTCTGTGACCATATAAAGGCACAAGGCTGCAGGCTGAGTTATACAGGGAACTCTGAGTATCACTCATGTATTATAAGGGATAATGAACCCCCTACTGTAAATGATAAGGATATTAGAAGTCACTGAGGGGTTGTTCTGTGACCATATAAAGGCACAAGGCTGCAGGCTGAGTTATACAGGGAACTCTGAGTATCACTCATGTATTATAAGGGATAGTGTACCCCCTACTGTAAATGATAAGGATATTAGAAGTCACTGAGGGGTTGTTCTGTGACCATATAAAGGCACAAGGCTGCAGGCTGAGTTATACAGGGAACTCTGAGTATCACTCATGTATTATAAGGGATAATGTACCCCCTACTGTAAATGATAAGGATATTAGAAGTCACTGAGGGGTTGTTCTGTGACCATATAAAGGCACAAGGTATATTATTAGCAGGAAACCCTGTTTATATTGATAATATCATGTTCATGATACAGATAAAAGAAATATGACACATTGATATTATTACAGAGTATTATTCAGAGGAAATAATGCAACCAAAAGTTTACTCCAAGCCTGGAATTCAAAAATAAGCTCCTTCTTTAAAGCCACTGAGAGCAACATCCAAGGAGTTGGGGAGCAACATGTTACTCACGGGCTACTGGTTGGGGATCACTGCTCTAATAAAATAAACAATAAGTAGAATTAGATGGCTGCGTTGTCTCCAGACTTAAAACCTTTCTCAGAGTCAAGGAAAACCCAGGGAGCATTTTGAAATTCTTGTTTTGTGAGAAGATCATTTCCTGAAAGAGAAGAAATTCCGTTATGTCCGTGTAATTACTAAAGAGAAAGCTTAATGACTCCTGCATTGATACATGGGCCATGGAAGAGAGATGATTGGATCTTCAACGGATAATATGTAATACTTTATTAGGATCACAATAATTGTGAGGAAATCATATACATCTCAAACCATTCCCTGTGTTATGGAGGGGTTCAGGCCACAAGCCGGAGGCAATGAGCCAGATGCATTTCAGAGAGAAAAACTCATGGACAAGATTCAATTAAGGAAAAACTTATCACATTGTTTATCGCATGAAAACTCTGTTGAAGTCTGTGGAAAAAATCGGAAACTGATTTAGGAGAAAAGTTTTTTCTCTTCGAATTGAATGTCGTCCTTGAGTTTTCGCGTGATAAACCAGGAGATAACGTTTTCTCACTGAATCCGGCCCAATGTTGGGGATAAAGCTAGTACTGTACACTTTGAATTTACCTTTATAATAACTTTAGGGTTCGCTAAGATTCGGGTAGATTTAGTCGCCTCTTCTTCGGCAACTAATCTCACAGAAAAGCCTTCCCGCTGGCTAGAATCTAAATCGCCAGCGGGATGTCACTCGTTTGATGGCGATTCGTTTTCGAAACTTCGGAAAACGAATCGTTCCGAGTGCCATCTCACTGGCGATTTAGATTCAAGCTGACCATAAGGCTTTTCAGAAAGATTAGTCACCCGAAGAAGAGGCGACTTAATCTCCCCGAATCTTAGCGTGTGTCATTACCCTTAGAGATTTTCAGTTGGTCTTTAAAAGGGGTGGTTCACCTTTAAGTTAACTTTGGTTATTATGTTATAGAATGGCTAATTTTAAGCAACTTTTCAACTGGTCTTCATTTTATCGTTTTTTTTAGTTTTTCATTTATTTGCCTTCTTCTTCTGACTCTTTCCAGCTTTCGAATGGGGGTCGCCGACCCCATCTAAAAAACAAATGCTCTGTAAGGCTACAAATGTATTGTTATTGCTACTTTTTATTACTCCTCTTTCTATTCAGGCCTCTCCTATATTCCAGTCTCTTATTCAAATCAATGCATGGTTTCTGGGGTAGTTTAGAACCCTGGCAACCAGATTACTGAACATGCAAACAGGAGAACTGCTGAATAAAAAGCTAAATAAGTCAAAACCCACAAATAATAAAAAAAAAGAAAACCAACTGCAAATTTTCTCAGAATATCCCTCTCTACATCAAACTAAAAGTTAGTTTAAACCCACCTCAACTTTTCAGTTGGTCTTTGTTATTTATTGTGTATGGCTTTTTCTATTCGTTAGCCTTTCTATTTCTGTTCTGTTCTTGCCACTTGTCCTTGGTGCTGCCAGAGATATTTAGGGTGCAGCTATGTCCCAGACACACATGCTTAGGGAATGGCCACTAAGGGGTGTGAACTTTGCATCCTTTTTTTTTTTTTTTGGGATATTGTCCCAACTCTCACCAATAAGGATATTTATTATCATGGTTTTACCATCGGTATCGGCGCTGTGGAACGGCTGCTCTGCATCATCACTACGGGTTTCTGTAAAATCAGACAATTCCTCCAATGTTATGGCTCCATCTCTGTTAATGTCGTAGGATGCAAACTCAGGAGGAAGCTCTGGAAGGGAGATTTAGACATTATTCAAAGATGCTGCAGATCAGTATATTTCATGCAGTATCTACTGTTATTAGGGGAAGCATCAGTTGCCACTTGGAGCAATAATAAAGATTATACACCATCATCATCATTTATTTATATAGCGCTGTCAAGATACGCAGTGCTTTACATCTCACCTGCAGTGTATTTTGGCATCTCAAAGTCACAAAGTATGTGGTCTTGTAACCTATAGCAACCAACCAGATGTTTGCTTCAATGACAAGTGAATGCTACCTGTTGATTGGCTGCAACCAGACCTGATTCAAACTCTCAGTGACGTAACTACCAATAGGGCAGGGGTGTAGCTGTAGACGAGCCTGCCCCTCTTTTCCGATGCCGGGTAGGGGATGGTGGGTAGTACTATGTGGGAGCCATATTGAACCAAGGTCTGTGGGCATCTAGTTCTACTACTGAAACTTTGCAACTTTTATTACATTTACCCTAACACTTGCTTTATGGTAAAGGGGCAGTACCTCTCTTTGAACATAAGTGCAATGAAGAGGGCTAGTGCAGAACATACTTTTTGCCTATTGTTGTACTCAGGTGATTCCTTGAGCTTAACAGGGAAACTGAAGCTCCTCCACATCTGTCCCCTATTGGGTAGATAATTAGATTCCCAGTATAAAACCCCCTTTCTGCACCCTTTGTTGTGGCTGTTTTGTTACCAGGTGTCCATTATGCAGGAGCATTATCTTTGCAAGAATCAAAATATCTGCCTAGCAAAATCAAGCACGGAGGAGCTTCAGAGTCCCCTGCTTAGCTCAAGAAATATCAAAACCATCATTTTTTCCCCAATTAGGACAATAGGCAAAGTATATTAAAGTATTATGGCCCCACTTGCATTTTCATTATCGAAATTCAATATTCATGTGCATAGTCTACACAGATGGACATCTGGCTCTTGACTTCAATGATAGACAAGCGGAACCTCCTTTGTAGATTGTTTCTTCTTAAAGGTCTCCCAACCTCACAAGATCCTTTAACAATTCAACCTTAAAAGCTGCAGATGGGCCCATGGTTATTTTAATTTATGTTTAATATTCTCTAAATGAGAAATTCCCAGGAGAATTTAGTACATTGTACAGTTGGCATGGATATAGTATTTTAGTTACAGCTGCCACAGGGGCTACTGAGCTCCAGGAACTATCTCAGGCCACGTTTTTGGTCAATTGTACTGGAAGGTGTTATTGGTGGGTGATGGTGAGATAATCTGGATACATCTGGAGATAACGGTTATCTTACTTGACAAAACCTGGAAGTGATTAAAGAGTAGTTAAAACTCTATAGATCTTGTATTAGTTTCTCTGGGGAAGAGTTGCGAATAATATAATTGTGAGTTTAATCCTGGAATACTTTCCTCTTTCTTATTGATCCATCTCAACCCGCAGGAGATGCCTAACTGTGTCGTTCTTAATCTTTAGTAAACATGTTTAAGGCAACATTTGCTGAAAGTCTGAAATGATATTTATATGTAAAAATACACACCAACGATCCTGAAATTGTGGTCCTCTTCAGGATTGGCTTCGGCTGGTAACAGGTCATCATCAGTTTCAGAATTGCATACGGTCGGCAAAAGGAACAGGCAGGAGCAAACCAAAATGGGTAACGTAAGCATTGCCGACTTCTTGTCCATCTGTAAAAAAACAAAGGTAAGTTTAGTGACATGTAAGTCTTAAAGGTGGAGTTAGATGATAGGGCAGTGAGGTATCTAATGGTCCTTTAAGAATACCTGAATAAATATGGCAGTTGGTAAGATGATGGTAAGGTGGGCTGTACCATACAAGTCTATGGAATGTAGTAGATCTTGACATACTTCCCATGGAATTGTCCCCCAATCCCCAATAAAGCAATAAGAATTACTTGATGGACGTGTGATTGAACTTGATGGACATGTGTCTTTTTTCAACTTAACCTATTTATTACTTAAAGTTGTATTTGGAAGAAACATCACAATTGCTTTTCAAATGTCGCATATTCCAAGTTTAGCTAGGAGTTAGGAGTAAGCAGCAAAAAATATTTGTTTTTGTTAAATATTCTAATTGGAAGATACTAGGGGGCCGATTTATCAAGGGTCGAATTTCAAAGGCAAAGTTTTTTTTTACCGAATTTGACCGTTATGCGGTCGAAGTAAAATCGTTCGTAAGATCGAACGATTAAATCGTTTGAATCGAACGATTCGAAGGATTTCAGCGATCGATCGAACGATTTTTCTTTGACTACAAAAAAAAATGGAAAACTGCTCTCGAAGGTCCCCATAGGCTAATATAGCACTTTGGCAGGTTTAATTTGAAGTCAAAGTTTTTTTAAAGAGACAGTAATTCGATTATCGAATGGTCAAATATTCGAACAATTTTACTTCGAATCGAAGTCGTAGTATCTTATTGGATGGTCGAAGTATCCAAAAAATTACTTCGAATTTTTTTTACTTTTAAAATTCCCTCGAATTCACTTTGACCCTTGATAAATCTGCCCCTAGGTGTAGGACACGTGAGAATCCAAATCAGCAACTACAAATATAGTCCCCCAAATGCAGTCACTACAACACTCCAACACTTGTCTTTATTGGAGCAACCTCACTGTTATATATTTTAATGGGGTCTAGACCAGTAATGGGCGAATTATTTTGGCTGCTATGGATTTGCGGTAAAATTCCGGATTTTTTTAAAAAACTGCAAAAAAAAATTTGCTGTAACAAAAAAGTCATAGAGAAAAAACACCCATAAGAAAAAACGCCATTGACTTAAATGCAATTGACTTTAATGAGCTTGGAGCGAGAAGAATTATGGCGTGGGTAAAAAAAATGTTGACGCCAATTGACAATGCGTTTCGCTAATTTTTTGGCGATCAAAACGGGACAAGGAAGGTTTCAGTTGAGATTCAGACCTTGATTTAAGGAAAAATGTACCCAAATATCCTGGTGATTGGCTCATTGGTCTAATTTTCTGGGCACTGACACTTGGTGGAACCTATGGCATTCCATTACTCTCTAGGGCACTGGTCAGTTCCTCTAGAGACTGAACTTGATAAACTCCTGACTTGCTGTATAACTATGTGACACTTTGTAGTAATTGTCTGAACATTAATTAATTAAAACCCAGTGGGTTCCCAACTGCCGCCAGGAAGAATTTTTGTTCCCTTATAAATTGGGGATTAAGGATTTGGCTTGTTTTCTGTGATTTCCTCGGGATAATTGTGTAAGGTCTTCTAGAAGCTTTGAATCAGAATATAACATTTTGACTAATTGAGTGAATGTTAATTAGAACCAAATCACTTCTTTACCCCTATTTAGGTTTAAATACACTTTAGACATGCGATTTTCAACAACAAAAAAGCTCTTCCAATAATAATTCTATTTACTGTCTGCTGTACAGTGCTATAATTTTAGTTAATTCGAATACTCTTGTCCCAAAACGACATCTGTTCAGGCCCAGACATAATTCTAATAATTAACAGCACTTTACTTACCGGAGTTCACACTGATTGTGGCAGAGAACGGTGCGACGTGAGCAGTAATGGAAAAGTTAGAAACTCTGCGTGATGTTTATTGAGACTCGCGACAAACAAAATAAAATATTTTAACTTCCCAACGTTCTGAGCTGAGTTGACCTTGAGCAAAGAGAGAAGGGTTTGTGGAAACTCAGCAGGTTCATTGACTTTTTCCTTTGTGAACGTGTTACATTTTGTTCCAGGCACTTAGGAAAGAAAGATTTACCTTGGATGGAAGTCTTGTTGCGCTTTCTCTTTTATTCCAGGGCTGTGTTTTTGTGCTGCTCGCTGGCTAAGTGCTGGGGTTGGATTGTATCTGCAGCTGGTGCTCTTGTAGTTTTGGGAAGGGGTGGAGAACTGATTTGCTGAGGGTCAGGAAGATCTAACTGTGTGCGCTTTGTACTTTTACTAGGAATCTTCTTCCCTGCTGTCATCTCCTTTAATTTTACCCCATGCTCCACATAAAAAGGGAGAGAAGAAGAATCTTTCAAAACAAGCAGAGTCGGCAAAGATAACGATAACGAGCTTCTACTGTAAATTGCCTTTGAGGGGAGTTTAAAGAGCTTGAAAACTTCCCATTAGATAAGATCAAGAAAGAAGCAGGAGCCAATATTTGCATTTCTATGTAGGATAAAAGGTACAAGGAGGTACAATCATACAGATGATGTGAAGGGATATCATTCTGAATTTGGCTGCAATAAAATAACCCCACTGCAAATGATACGGGCAGAGATCTGACATGAGGAGAAGTGTAGTCATTTATAGAATTGGATGCTTCACAAAATATCAATCCCATTGGAAAAAGGCAGGGACTCGCTTCATGGAAAGATTTTGATCAGTGTTTATATATAATTTAATGTATGTCAGAGAATTTTATTATTAATAATGGTACCCCATGACCCCTGGAGGCAGGCAGGTTGCACAGGTGATAACAGCTGGAGAAATGATTTAACCCTATAAATACTGAATAGCGGTAGTAATTTCCTAATCTTTTCCCCTGCATTGCACTAATAGGGTTAAATCTCCAGAAGGCAGCCTTTAATTGGTATTGGTAACGCATAGCTGCTGTAATTCCATTAGTGGTTTTTTAAAGAGGACACAAACAGGCACAGACACTCCCACCATCTTTTTTTGGTGTTTTTTGTTGTTTGGCAAACAACAACCAATGTTATGGGTTAAACAAAAGGAACACCAAGAGCCCCAATAGTGTAATATGTATTGGTTAGGGATAATGAAATAAGAGTAGATAACATATACTCACAAGCCAGGGTTACCAATAGGCAACCACTGTAAAGGCAGGTGGGGAGATTGTCCTGACCCCACTCAGGATTAAGAAGTCGCTCTCTGTAGATAGAAAAAGGGTATCAACCCTCCACCCAGGGTGGACTTAGGGGCCGATTCACGAAGGGTCGAATATCGAGGGTTAATTAACCCTCGATATTCGACTGGGAATTAAAATCGTACGACTTTGAATATCGAAGTCGAACGATTTTGGCCAAATCCTGCGATTAAATCCTTCGAATCGAACGATTCAAAGGCTTTTAATCCAACGATCGAACGAAAATCCTTCGATCAAAAAATCACAGGCAAGCCTATGGGGACCTTCCCCATAGGCTAACATTGACTTCGGTAGCTTTTAGCTGCCGAAGTAGGGGGTCGAAGTTTTTTTTAAAGGGACAGTACTTCGACTATCGAATGGTCGAATAGTCGAACGATTTTTACTTCTAATCGTTCGAATCGTTCGAATCGTTCGAATTTGATCGAATTCGATCGAATTTAACCAATTCGATGGTCGAAGTACCCAAAAAATACTTCGAAATTCGAATTTTTTTTTATTCTAATCCTTCACCCGAAATTCGTGAATCGGCCCCTTAGTATTGTATAAAAAGAACAGAGGCGCCAAAAGAATATATATATATATATCCTTTTAACTCGTTTATATCCTTTTATTCTTTTGGTGCCTCTGTTCTTTTTATACCAATGTTATGGGGGAACTGTTTTATCTTCAACCTGTTAATGTTCAGAAGATGCCCCTTGGAGCTAGTAAAATGATTGAAATGTATGTTAATATGTAAACAAGGATGAAACTGGAGAATTTTGAGCAGCTGGGAGGTAGGCATTTAACCTTCTCCTATAGTTGACAGTTGCTATTTAACTTAAGGCCCTTCAGGTGAAGGCATGTCCTATGGATGGTCAAAAGGTCCCATTGATGTGGAAATGCTCCCCTATGGTCTATAAGATAAATGGTGGTCATGACTGTGTTCTAATGAACACATCTAAAGAACCCTCAGCTGAGGAACATTGACCATAAAAAAAAGGTTTATTAGTCGAAAACTTGATTCCATGTTTAGTCACTCCAGAGCTGGAACTCATGATTATTGAGTATAGCAGCCTGAAGCTCCACCAATGAATGCACAGTGTGAGTACCCATTGGTGGGATCCACCAGTAAAGTTGTAGAGTCAGGGTGAAGAAGAATACCTTAGAGTTCAGGTTAGTGGACCTTCTACACTACGACTGGAACCAAAAGAACTGTCTGTAAATAATAACGGTCAAAGAATTTGATTGTTTGCCATCTGTACCACATTCCAGCTGTTTTATCCTTTCCTCCAACCTTCCACAAGGGCCCACCTGAGATAGACCTCTGCTCCTCCAGAGTTCTCCTGATGGTCACCAAAATAATATTACTAATAAATCAGAATTTTCTAACCTCCTCTGGGCTGTTGAGGTATATACTGAAGCAATCCAACAATAAAATATGTCCTGAGTTTTTGTCTACATTTCCCCTCAAAAGGACCATCTGGTGACCAACAGGGCAAATATCCCTCTTGCTGTCACATAAAACTATTCTCTAGCATTAAGGGAGGTTCTTGAGTCCTCCGTAGAGATCGGCCATTGAACAGGTCTCAGCCAAGCACACACTTTCACAACACAGTGTTTAATATCGTATTTATTTGATTTCTTTGTTTCAGAACATACATGACAATCGTGCTTCGATCACTGTTTGACACAAGTAAAAGACATTTAAAATGCGTCATACAAATATATTACATTTGGTCCATAGAACAGGTTGCATGTTTTTAAAGATAAATAATACTGTATATATTTTGTATTTTAAACAGGCTCTGTGTATATTTATACATATATATATATACTGTATATATATTGTCTAACTATTTATATGTTACATTAGATATATATTATATATAGAGATTCATTTATTTGCGTCTTGACAATGAGAGTTTATTGCAGGAAAGCTTATTCCGCCATATCGTTTTCTCAGGGTGGATACAACGAAAACGTTACAGTTCAACACAATCGAAACACATTTGGTCCCACGACACAATTTTTGCTAAATAATTTGATTTTTTTTTTTTTTTAAGAAAGAAGCTTCCTACAAATTGCATCTGTTGCGTACAGACATTTAATATGGAGATTCTCAGAACAAAGGTCTACGGAACAGTAAAACAGTGGTAATAAAAAAAGTACCAATACTGAACCATTTTCACACATTTTTGAGAAGATTAAGACTTAAAGTGACATACATCTTATTTATAACCAGGGTATTTAACAAGGAGGCATAGCTTGTTGTAGGCAATACTCTCTATACATAAATGGGAGCTGCTATATTGTTTTTCAGGCATAACCATATGCAGAGCTACAAACAGATACTGAACATTATAAGGGAATCAATATGGAACCTCCATCCTCCCATATGTATAAATACAAATATACAGAGAACGAATGTTCTGGGCACACAATAAGCTATACCCTCATACTGTACTGTCTAAGGGAATCAATATGGCACCTTTTCCCATATGTATAAATACAAATATACAGAGAAGGAATGTTCTGGGCACACAATAAGCTATACCCTCATACTGTACTGTCTAAGGGAATCAATATGGCACCTCTTCCCATATGTATAAATACAAATATACAGAGAAGGAATGTTCTGGGCACACAATAAGCTATACCCTCATACTGTACTATCTAAGAGAATCAATATGGCACCTCCTCCTCCCATATGTATAAATACAAATATACAGAGAAGGAATGTTCTGGGCACACAATAAGCTATACCCTCATACTGTACTGTCTAAGGGAATCAATATGGCACCTCCATCCTCCCATATGTATAAATACTAATATACAGAGAAGGCATGTTCTGGGCACACAATAAGCTATACCCTCACACTGTACTGTCTAAGGGAATCAATATGGCACCTCCCTCCTCCCATATGTATAAATACAAATATACAGAGAAGGAATGTTCTGGGCACACAATAAGCTATACCCTCATACTGTACTGTCTAAGGGAATCAATATGGCACCTCCTCCTCCTATATGTATAAATACAAATATACAGAGAAGGAATGTTCTGGGCACACAATAAGCTATACCCTCATATTGTACTGTCTAAGGAATCAATATGGGAGCTAGTGTAATCCATAAAAAGAGCATTACTTGTTCTTGGCTTCCAGCTACAAACAGACTTGATATCTGTGAATATGTTACACTGTTTATGAGACAGGGTTTACCAAACAATACAAAGTCAGTTCAAATATCTGTCCGTATACATTTTTAACGATAATTTGTGTGCGGACATTCTAAGAATATTACTTTATTGCAAGAACATATATCTCTTTTACTCTTCGGACAAAAAAAAGATGGCGGACAAAAAACCAAACATTCACGGTTACACGTATTTTCACACAAGAGCGCTACTTTAATTTACAGATTTTGCTATGCACAGTTTATCGAGAACTTGTGCAGGTTTATCACAGTTATTTATGTTATGTTACATCAAAAGTAACAGACTCCTGACAACCAGCTTCTGCTATTTCCACATTCCTTTGGTGGAGGATGCGGGTAGTTGTAGTACAGCCATGAGTGCAGAAAAGCAGGCTGGTAGATTCTTGTGCTTTATATTTTTCCCTATCTTTGCTCTTTTGGCCGTCGCTGATGCAGTTTCAACCAGTTTCCTAATTTTTCTTGACGTGAACCAAAAAAATAATGACTTGTTTGAGGACTGATATGTGTCCGTGCCAAAGTCCTACATATAACAATCAATTCCTGATCTGTAGGATCGTAAAGATTTCAATGCCCTTTTCTTTATAAATAATAATAATAATAAAAAAGGAATGTGCTTTCTTAATTGCATCAACTGTGATGATATTTTGCGTTTTATCTGTTATGAGTAAATGATTCTCTAAGCTTTTATCAGATTTACTGCCCATCCTTGTAATATTTTCCTGTTATTATCGACTATTTGTGCTTCCGCAGCTCATAACTAACTTTATATATTTCAAGAAAAAAAACTGAAAAAGAAAAAATCTTCATAAAATGTGCTTTTGGTAGATATATGAGATACTATGTATTTTTGCTATAATATCTTCACAGCTAACCTCAGTATTTTTTTTAGTATATATATATATATATATTTTTTTATATCACGTGTACAAATATTGACTAAAAACAAGATTCTACTTATGATGTGTTGGGGAGCAGTTTTTTTTACGTGGATACAAATGAGAACCTCACATCTTCATGCCAAGTATAGGTTTAAAAACGTCTACAGTTTACAAATGTCACTCTCGCAGAAAAGATTAAAAACATTAACAGTCTAAACCGCCTGCAGATACCATTTTGCCATGGTGACCCCACGGAAATATTGAGAAAATAACCCAAGATTTTTTTTTTAGTTTTCTTTGTGCTCTCTGTTGGATGGTCCCCTTTTTTCCACTGGAGGTAGGTAAATTCTTTATTCCAGATGTAAATGGGTGGTCCTATCAACCATTTTGATTTCGGAAAATCTTCGTCACTGCATCACTGGAACACAACTCGGAACATTTTTTATATGTAAGCTTCCTTGTTTGCGGAATTGCTCTGGGACAGTTGTTCTGGCCCATTTTCAGAGCGGACCACTTCCTCAGTGGGTTGTATCATGACTTGGAGGCGCTGGAGAAAAGAGCAAATTCATTCATTGAGCAAGAAATGCCAAGTTTTTGTTACAGTACACAACCAATGGGCTTAGAACAAGGAGTATAGCATGTACATGGTCACAAAACTATAGTAAAGGTACTCAACAGTATCAACATGTAATGCAGGCACATAGCACAACTTCATTTGAAACCAATGTCCCATTGTGACATTACCCACTCAAATACCCATTGTGACCTCACCCAATATGATAACTAAACTAGAATATTGGCACATACCTGTTTTAATGAGCCTTTAAGAGACAGAAACATATAAATCATGTAACCTGGAATTAACACCATGGACGACAAAGCCATGAACCAGCCGACTCCTTGCCCCCAAGATGGGAAAACGTAGCTTCCCATGGTCAGAGGAGTCATCTGAATGGCACTGAAAAGGAAGACGCCCTGAAAGAGAAGCGTTAAGTGGAATTAATCCACCTGACAATATAAAGGGAACTGATTGAGAATTCCCAACCCTGATTAATAAACAGCTCTGCCAATTCAGCTTATAAGAAGAACTTGCATTTTCTCTCCAGCAAAATGAAATTCAGCGGCAAATCAGTGTTGAAAAGGTTACGTTGGTAACACGGAAAGAAATTAAGGAAAGTGCTGTTCGAGCACCATTAAGAGGAGCAGAAATACATTTTTTCTGCTTCCTGAGGGAAACTCGTTGACATTTTATTAATTCTAAAGACTTCTAATATGCAAATGGCAAACCGTTGACGATAATTCATTTGCCAAAAGGGAGAATAAGCTGTTTTACATTGGGACTAATGACCAGCTATGCGAAAGGCCAATGTAGAGTTGAACTCTATTTCTTTTTTATAATTTACATTAAGGGGGTTATTTATCAAAGGTCCAGTTTGAGAGTGTTTTTACACCTCGACTAAACTAGGGATGCACCGAATCCAGGATTCGGTTCGGGATTCAGACAGGATTCGGCCTTTTCCAGCAGGATTCGGATTCGGCCGAATCCTTCTGCCTAGCCGTACCGAATCTGAATCCTAATTTGCATATGCAAATTAGGGGTGGGGAGGGAAATCACATGACTTTTTGTCACAAAACAAGGAAGTAAAAATGTTTTCCCCTTCCCACCCCTAATTTGCATATGCAAATTAAGATTCGGTTCGGTATTGGGCCCAATCTTTCACAAAGGATTGGGGGGTTCAGCCGAATCCAAAATATTGGATTTGGTGCATCCCTAGACTAAACTCATAACTCGAATGTTTGCTTATTTATGAAAAAAACCCGAATAAAAAACTAAATGGAATGCAATCGGGAAAAAACTTGAAGACCATGAGTTTATAGAGTTTATAGGCTAAAAAACCTTGAAAACCTCTAATTTATTGAGTTTTCGAGCAGAACCACTGTAAAAACCCAATAATTGTGAAGGCAAAAAACATCCTCAAATGATCAAAGGAACCACTGCCATTGACTTATACATGACCTCGACATGTTTTGGCTGTAGTGTTTTCTGAATTTGGACTTTTAGCAGGTTCTAGAAATAATACATCTCAAAAAATTAAAATTTTGTAGTCTTCCCTCGAAAAACTAAATTTTTTGAGAAAACACAACTCGACCTTTAATAAATAACCCCCTAGAGAGTATAAATGCCTGAGAGGAGCATGTTGATGGCAAAACATATTAGGTTTTTTAAGATGTCCTTGTTATCTGAAAACCCACCAGATCCCATTCATTCCTGGACAGAATACTTAGGTGGCTGTTGTCTACGTTAAGAATCAAATAATTTCTAGACATTTTCACATGAAGGACAGAAAAAACACACACACATACAGTATATATACTGTATCACCTCTTGTAAAATATAAGGACATTATAAGTTACCAAGGAGTTTCATGACCATATAAAAGCTCAAGGCCAAAGGCTGAGTAAATAATTCTTGAGCTTTTAGTTTCTCCAGCTTTGGTTAATGAGGTTAGGAAATATTGTTTCTGCTGTGACCTAAATGTTTGTTGATAGTACAGATAAGGGACCTGTTATCCAGAATGCTTGGGACCAGGGGCTTTCTGGATAATGGATCTTTCTGTAATTTGGATCTTCTTAAGGGGCCGATTCACTAACTTCGAGTGAAGGATTCCAAGGTAAAAAACTTCGAATTTCGGCGTTTTTTTTGGGCTACTTCGACCATCGAATGGGCTACTTCGACCTTCGACTACAACTACGACTTCGAATCGAACTATTCTAAGTAAAAATCGTTCGACCATTCGATAGTCGAAGTACTGTCTCTTTAAAAAAAACTTCGACGCCCTAGTTCGCCATCTAAAAGCTACCGAAGTCAATGTTAGCCTATGGGGAAGGTCCCCATAGGCTTGGCTAACTTTTTTTGATCGAAGGATATTCCTTCAATCGTTGGATTAAAATCCTTCTAATCCTTCTAATCATTTGATTCAAAGGAATTATCCTTCAATCGTTCGATCGAACTATCTGCGCTAAATCCTTCGACTTCGATATTCGAAGTCGAAGGATTTTAATTCCTAGTCGAATATCGAGGGTTAATTAACCCTCGATATTCGACCCATAGTGAATCGGCCCCTAAGTCTACTAGAAAATCATGTAAATAAATAAATTAAATAAAGCCAATAGGCTGGTTTTGCTTCCAATAAGGATTAATTATATCTTATTTTTGTTCAAGTACAAGGTACTGTTTTATTATTACAGAGAAAAAGGAAATCCTTTTTAAAAATTTGGATTATTTGGATAAAATGGGAGCCATTCTGTAATTCAGAGCTTTCTGGATAATGGGTTTCTGGATAATGGATCCCATACTATAGGAAACTCATTGTTTTGATGAGAATGCGAGTGGTAAAAGCATCGGATTTATAAGCATGTATTTTACAGTTGCTTAGTGAGTCATGTATAGGTATGGGATCCGTTATCCGGAAACCTGTTATCCAGAAAGCTCTGAATTATGGGATGGCTATCTCCCATAGACTCCATTTTATCCAACTACTTAGAATGTTTGAAAAATATAACCTTTTTCTGTGTAATAGTAAAACAGTCACTTGTACTTAATCCCAACTAAGATATAATTAATCCTTATTGGAGGCAAAACCAGCCTATTGGATTTATTTCATGTTTACATGATTGTCTGTTAGACTTAAGGTATGAAGATCTAAATTACGAAAAGATCTGTTATCCAGAAAACCCCAGGTCCTAAGCATTCTGGGTAACAGGTCCCATACCTGTAATTCCATTGGCAGGAGATCGTAAATAGTAGATGATGACCTTGAGTTGTCAGTTCTATTAGCTACTCATGTAGTGACTTGACATTCCATCAACCCCACATTTAATACATAAGATCCTCTATGTCGATATGAAATAAATTCTTGGATTTGTTGCCAGGGGAAGGAACAGGACATAGGACATACCCAGAACAGAGTTGTGTTACTGTTACAGTCACTACAAGGGCAGATCTAATAATCCATTTGGTATTAGAAAGTCATTTGTGATAGACTTACTGCCACGATGATGGGGGTGAAAAATGACCAACAGAGTTTCCACCAGATGCAAGGCCTGTAGCCGACCATTTCCTCAATATTATCGTAAAATCTGTTAACACCTGAAATGTGAGTTCAAAAGAATATTGGTTTTAGAATGCTAGGTGTTCCATTATCTATAAAATATCACATACAATTCTATTGTTCCTGTAGGACAGACAAGACAACAGCTCCCTGAGATACTCAGTATATTTGATAAAGTGCCAACAGGTTCCATCAAATTGAAAGGATAAACAGATTTCTCGTTCTTGTAGCGTGAAGGAAAGGATTTTAGGCAGAAATCTAATTAGGGTAATGTCCTTACAGCAAGTATTTGATGTTATATCTTTTATAAATCGTTGTGAAACACTATTAAACTTTCAAATTATTTATTCATCTTGTGTTTGTCATTGAGTAAGAACATTATTATTCTCACCTGTTATATAAAAGGGTCATTCATATGGATAAAAACCCAATGGGCCCTAGGAAAAGTTATGATTTAGTGCCCCTGCTCCTTCAACCAAACCTGGTGGATTAATCTTGTTCCTTCGTGTCCCCCCCTGAATTTTATATATTTCTAAGCTATACTGTGCACTTTATCCTGCTCTGCATGGGGAACTATCACGATTCCAGCCTTGAGACGTTTCACTTGTTCCCATTGAGTTGAACTTTATCTTTCAAACAGATATTTTGTCTGAGATAAGATACACACAACAGATCTCCTGAACTATATTCACCCTTTCTATTTGCTGACCCATGGACAGACAGAGGCTAGAGGTACAAAAATAACTATTTCAGGACACCAGGGCAGAAGGACTCTTTTCTCATGGACTTTTTCCTTTGATGTTCACCACTGTGGTTCTGTGGGATCTTCTATCCTCTGATATATGACTCCTGGACTCACCGTAACACCAGGAAATGGAGATGCACTCAAAGAAGACCAGAAACAAGAGACTCATTCCACTGGCCGAGTAGTAGTCAAACAATTTGAATACATAAATTCCACCCTGTATGAACACAGAGACTTCTGTTAGATTTCTAGCACCGTGTAAAGGAAGAATAAGGAAAATATGCAGAAAAACCAAAGGTTGATCCATTTGGTGAAACTGATTCAATTCACTGATAGTATAAAGTCTAAAAATACTTTGCAGATGACGGGCGAGAATTTACAGTATAATATGGATATTTATCAAGCTGGGTCAGAAAGAAATTCAGGGCGTAGGTAGACACTAATAGGGTGTTATCCACCATACCCTCCCACAGGTTTATTTCCTCTAACTCCAATCAATACTTATGATAGTGATGTCTTTTCAGCTAAACCCATGTTGCCCCATTCATTGTATGTGGGACATGATCACCTGTAAGTTCAACATATCTTTTATATGTATGGATGAGTGAAGTTTCCAGTGATGCTACATCTATTCCATGTTTTTAGTTTGCTATGAATTCCATGAACGTGCAAAGTATAGGGAGCACGAGGCTCTTGGAAATAGCTGGAAAACAACATCTGCCTTGAGGAGATGTTATTTCCAGGGTACACGTTGCATATTGCACCTACACAATCAAATGGGTTCCACCAGATGAAGCTGCCACTCACATAGACTAAAACAGTGATGTAGATTGTATATGATTTAAGAAACATTGTACCCCTGCTATTATGTTAGAATTCTGGGGGAATTTTGAGTAAAAAAACATGGACACAGTTGTGGATGATAAGATGCAAGATGCTACCCACCTGGGTTATGTTGGACAGTCCCACTAAGTAGGAAACCACGCAAACCACTGCAATGAAAATTTCTCTTCTTGTGCGCAACAACTTCGGGAATTCATCCACGAGAGCTGTAATAAATCCTTCAACTGTACAAAACTGAAAAAAAGGATGGGAAATTGAAAAGAAATAGCCATACCTGGCATATTTCAACCAGTCGATCCCCAATAATCCAAAAATAATACTAATTGGAGTATTCGCTGCTTTGAAAGAAAAAGCTGCAAAAAACTTTTTCTAATTCAAGTTTCTGAAACTTTCATTTTTGAGGTATATCAATCAAAAAAGAAAATGAATTGAAAATGAAAGTTTGAATGAAATAATTTGGCAGCCAGTGAGAGATATTTGGCATTAAAATTGTTCTATTTCCCAAGTTTCTGAAACATTTGAATTTGTAAAAATGCATTGGATCACGTGATTTATGTGGCAACTGAGGTGTTATTTCCCCCCACAAATTAACACATTTGAGTAATTCCAATCTGTGATTTTTTATAAATATGATAATGGTCGAGGAAAAAAAATTAAGTGAATTTATTTTATTTTCTTGTCACAGAGTTTATATTGTTTATTTTGACATGATATACAAGCCTAATGCGTTTTGTGCATAGAATCTATGAATAAGTGCTTCCTCTGGGCTCAAAATGCATTAGGCCTTGTCTTCTAATAAACATTATTTTACATTTTGGTAACTGCATATATGAAGTTTTTGTGAGGATTTCAAATACAGAATTACGTAATACAAAAGAAGGTTAACACCCCGGGATGCTCAAATCAAATGTTATTTATGAAAATTTCAAAGAATGAACAAAGGTATGGGATCTTAAATTTAAAGAGGTAGCCCAGCCTCTCAATACTTCGTAATTTTATTTTTTTTTTTTAAAAATGCATTAAAAACGTGAATTTTAGTTACATTCTAATTTCTTTTGTTTTTGAATTGTATCAATTGAAAAATCTCAAAATATTCTGCATCTAAAAACTGTTGAACTCCTATAAAAGTAAATGGGACCTGTAGCTTCAATATTCAAGTTATTTTATTGTTCGATATTATTAAAACAATCACATTTTCACATAACTGAAAAAGCAATTACGTTTTTTTTACCAAAGCTTAATGTGATCAGATTTTTCCGATAGAACTTTTTTTCATAAATATGCTACTGATCAAGAAAAAATTGACTTCTTAAAGTTTTATTGTGATTTTCTTTCCTAAAGCACATTTCAAAATAACTTGAACTTGAAAATGTATAAATTGGCCTCAGATTGTTTTCTATAAGAAAACAACAAATAATGACTTTTATAGCAGAAAGAGGACCTTTATAGTATCACACTATAGGTCCCTAATGAGACTCCATCTGGAGTATGTTTTTCCTCAGGCGGTCCAGTCTACAGAAAGATATGAACAAAGAAGGAGCTGCCCAAAGTTGGGTAAAATAAGAGAATTTAAGTGGATACATGTAGAGCAATTGTATGGGATTAAGGGGCAGATTTATTAATGTTCGGATGGTAAATTGGAATTAGAATTTTTGAATTTTTCAAAACTCACAAATTCAAATTTTAAACCACGAACTCCAATTTGAATTTGAATGTGAGATTTATCACACCTCGACCTCGAATATTCGACACCTAAAACCTGCCGAGTTCATGTACAAGTCAATGGTAGAGGTCCATTGAACCATTTCAAGATGTTAATTGCCTTCCTGACATTCAAGTTTTTTTTTCAGAGGAAAACTCATTTCGAATTTGATTCATATTCGATTCTAATTTTCGTATCTTTCTTATTCGTTCGAATGTTAGACGTTCCAGTTTTTCCTTAAATAACCTCCCATTCAAAACCATGTTAGCCAGTAGCAAAAATAACAAATAAAAAAAACAAACAATAAGTATTGTAGAAGTGATACCTATATTAGCTAACAATAAAAATACTTTGCAAGCTTTCAGGGGAACCAAGGCCCCTTATTGTTAGCAAATATAGGTATCACTTCTACAATACTTTTTGTTTGTTTTTTTTATTTGTTAAAATAAACCCACATAACTTTGAAATTCGACCTTTGATAAAACTGTCCCTTAGGGCAGGACTACATGACGCGCTTGGACCCGACACGTCACAATGTGTCTAAACGAATGCGACGTGTTGGATGTTTTACATAAAACGGAAGTGAAGGAGAAATCGCATGTTACAACTACATTGATCCGACTGTCGGATGAAAACGCAGCGTCGCATGCGTTTAGTCGAATTGCAACGTGTCGGGTCCAAGCACGTCATGTAGTCCTACCCAAAGAGTTAGGCATCTAATGTGGACTAAATGGACAAACTGAGACTTTTCTGAATCCAAATTCTAGGCTTCTATGAAATAAACAGAATCTATTTAGTGCTACAGTAAGTAGTGATGAGTGAAACTGGCCGGTTTTGCTTCACCAGAAAATTTGCAAAACTGTGAAAAGATTTACAAAATTTTCTCCAAATGCATTAAAGTCAATAATCGTCTTTGCCTCACACCAAATGGAGTCAATGGGCATTATTTTGTTAATCGCATTCTATCCAAATTTCAAATTAATCTTAAAAAAACTTGAATTGACTTCTGCATGAACTCAGCTTTTAGATGCTGAATTTATATTTTTTTTTATTTCTTCATTATTTTCTCAGGCAACAATCAAAGAGCAAAGAAATATGACAAATAGAATTTGGTTCAGTTCTGAAGCTTCTCACCCCTCCCCTTACTCATTTACACAAAGTCGTTTGTTAATAAACTGTAATAATGTCGGTTATAGGTTTTGCCAATGAGTTATTTTCACGTACTTCAACACATCGTCTTGATTGTTATTAATTATTTTGAAATAAAACACAGTCATTATTCTAATTAAATTTCTCTCATTTATCTTAGCGTCTGAGAGAAATGCCGAGGGCACAAGTTGACCTACATTTCTTCATTTTGCCAATAAGTTTTCATTTATGTGACAAATGGGCACAGTCTAGTGCTCAGCATCAGGCAACTTCACCCAGGAAACCAATCCATAAAATTCATTGCTTGTTTTCTGAAAGTTCTAAATAAATCACTGCATTACAATCTTGGAGCTCACATTTTGCCTCAATTTACAAATGAATCCAAATCAATGTTTTTTCAAAATTTACTTTTTCTTGAACCTTTCAATGCTATTACTTGAGAAACAAAAAAATCTAATATCGGCTGTGCATCTTGTACTATTTGGAAGAACAGTTTTCTACCAAAGATGGCCGTTGCCAAAAATGAGAGAGTTTTCTTTAGACAAAATCACTAAAAACTTGTTTAGAGTAAGAATTCAAAGGCAAAATTCTAGTCAGTTACCTGGCTGTCAATCCCAAGCATCAACAACATAGAAAAGAAAAGCACAGCCCACAACGGAGATATGGGCAGTTGCGTCACTGCTTCAGGATAAGCCAAAAATGCCAACCCAGGACCTGGAGAATAAGAGAAGAATTATATAAAATTCATCCACCTGGTGTTGATGTTGACCAGGATGTTGGATGTCACTATTGTCTGGCGGGGTACTTGGAACCATAATGTTTGTAAGGACTGCATTTCCAAGAAGCTACCCAAGGATTTTCTCTATTTCCTGGCAAAATTTGTTAAAATTTCATAAAATAAAGCAAATGCAATTCAAGTGCAATTTACAGCACTGCTGAGCTTTAACACCCCACTGAATTTCTAATCTCTGCTGTAAATTGCAAAATGACATTCAGTATTTGGACGATTTTTTTCTGATTTACCAATCAATTTGCTTTACACACTGGTAAAACATTTTGTAAAATTTCTTGGGGGTACTTGGAAGTATAATGTTTGTAAGGACTGCATTTCCAAGAAGCTACCTGAGGATTTTCTCTATTTCCTGGCAAAATTTGTTAAAATTTCATAAAATAAAGCAAATGCAATTCAAGTGCAATTTACAGCACTGCTGAGCTTTAACATCCCACTCAATCTCGAATCTCTGCTGTAAATTGCAAAATGACATTCAGTTTTTGGATGATTTTTTTCTGATTTATCAATCAATTTGCTTTACACACTGGTAAAACATTTTGTAAAATTTCTTAGGGGTACTTGGAAGTATAATGTTTGTAGGGACTGCATTTCCAAGAAGCTACCCGAGGATTTTCTCTATTTCCTGGCAAAATTTGTTAAAATTTCATAAAATAAAGCAAATACAATTCAAGTGCAATTTACAGCACTGCTGAGCTTTAACACCCCACTCAATCTCGAATCTCTGCTGTAAATTGCAAAATTACATTCAGTATTTGGACGATTTTTTTCTGATTTACCAATCAATTTGCTTTACACACTGGTAAAACATTTTGTAAAATTTCTTGGGGGTACTTGGAACCATAATGTTTGTAAGGACTGCATTTCCAAGAAGCTACCCAAGGTTTTTCTCTATTTCCTGGCAAACTTTGTTAAAATTTCATAAAAGAAAGCAAATGCAACTCAAGTGCAATTTACAGCACTGCTGAGCTTTAACACCCCACTCAATCTTGAATCTCTGCTGTAAATTGCAAAATGACATTCAGTTTTTGGATGATTTTTTTCTGATTTACCAATCAATTTGCTTTACACACTGGTAAAACATTTTGTAAAATTTCTTGGGGGTACTTGGAAGTATAATGTTTGTAAGGACTGCATTTCCAAGAAGCTACCCGAGGATTTTCTCTATTTCCTGGCAAAATTTGTTAAAATTTCATAAAATAAAGCAAATGCAATTCAAGTGCAATTTACAGCACTGCTGAGCTTTAACACCCCACTGAATCTCGAATCTCTGCTGTAAATTGCAAAATGACATTCATTATTTGGACCATTTTTTTCTGATTTACCAATCAATTTGCTTTACACACTGGTAAAACATTTTGTAAAATTTCTTGGGGGTACTTGGAACCATAATGTTTGTAAGGACTGCATTTCCAAGAAGCTACCCGAGGATTTTCTCTATTTCCTGGCAAAATTTGTTAACATTTCATAAAATAAAGCAAATGCAATTCAAGTGCAATTTACAGCACTGCTGAGCTTTAACATCCCACTCAATCTCGAATCTCTGCTGTAAATTGCAAAATGACATTCAGTATTTGTACGATTTATTTCTGATTTACCAATCAATTTGCTTTACACACTGGTAAAACTTTTTGTAAAATTTCTTATAATAAACCAAATGTGCAATTTACAGCAGGGCTTATCAATTCACAAGCACTTTCTGCTTAACAAATAATGTGCCAGATTCAATTCAATGAGAAAAACTTATTTCATAGTTTATCTCGTGAAAACGAATGGGTGAGATTAAATTCAAGGAGGAAATACCTTTCTCCAAATAGAGTTCCAGTTTTTTGCTATAGACTTCAAAAGAGTTTTCATGGGATATCTTTTTCTGAATTGAATTTCATCTCAAATTGGATCTCGTCCATAATTAAACCTTTTTCTCACTGAATTGAATCTGGCCCAATACGCTTTCTCTTAAAGGAGAAGGAAAGCTACGGAAGCATTTTATTGCCAATAGGTTAGCTGCAATAGTGCAAGCTAGAATGCTATATTTATTCTGTAGAATGTTTTACCATACCTGAGTAAAAAGCTCTAGAAACTCTCCGTTTGTTTGGGATAGGAGCTGCAGTATTAACATGGTGTGACATCACTTCCTGCCTGAGTCTTTCCCTGCTCTGGGCTCAGATTACAGTAGAGAAGGGAGGGGGGTGGGGAAGAGGAGCAAACTGAGCATGCTCTTGCCCAGGGCAATGAGGTTTAAGCTGAAAACAGGAAGTCTGATACAGAAGCCCATGAGTACACAAAAGAAGGAAAGAAATGTGCTGTTTCTTTTGACAGGGGATTCAGAGCAACATTACTTTGGGGGTTTACTGGTATATTTAGCTGGACCTTTCTGATAAGGCTTACTTAGTTTTAACCTTTCCTTCTCCTTTAACATTTTAAGACTATTGTAAAATTTTGTACAATAAAGTAAATGTGCAATTTACAGTGGGGATTAGCGATTCAGTGGGGTGTTAGAGTTCAGTGCAAGATGGGATCAAGTATTTTGACAATTCTTTTATGATTTTACCATGAATTTGCTTAGATTTGAGCTGTGGCAGTAGAGGGATTTGCAAGGGACGGACAGTTACTGCTTTAGTAGCAATTCACTTTACAATCATTTAACATTTTTAATTAATGAAAATTTGGAAATTACATTTTCTTTCATTAGTTAACATTTGCATCTTCCTGAGAATTTCCCTGGAGTTTCACTTCAAATAGTGAAGTACAATTTATATAAACCTCCCAAGTATATTGAGGATACAGGGTTAAACTTGATGGCAGAACAAGGTACAATACTGTAGCTGTTACTGTGACTGTCATTTCTGGTTTTAGAGAGTTAAACAATACCAGAACCAACAGGCAGATACTTAGGGGATAATGAGAACGAAATGGTCCACTACCACCAAGCACAATTGTACATAATCCCTAAAGTGCATTTTATTTACCATCTATGACACAAACTGATATGTATGTCGAGGAAACGTGGGACTGTTGTTTTGTGTTGGCAATTCTGTTATTTTTGTGGAGTTATATAACAGTGAACAATGTTTTTTTCTTGAACTTTTACCTATAACACCTAAAAAGCTGTTTGCTTTGAGCACTGTGATTTGCTGCTGCTTCTTGTTGGTCTTGAGCAATGGATAGAATTCTAGTTGACTTAATGGCATCACTTTCCCCAGGGCAGTCACCCTAACCCTAAACTCTGTAAGAATATAAAAACCTCACAAGGAACCCATCGTTGGCACATTACCTGAGGCAGCGACTTGTTCTATAGGTCTCTTGGTGACATGGGCCATGAAGCCAACAATGGAGAAGATTACGAAACCAGCGAACATGCTTGTGCATGAGTTGATGCAGCAGACAATAATGGAATCCCTGGAAGGGAAAATCCAATTAGGACATAGACATGGATCTCAGGGAGGTTGCACTAAAGTGTGTTATAATGGCGACTGTCAGATTTCAACAGCTTCTGCAAAGGAGATGGCACTTGGGTCACATGCGGGGAAGTTACCAAGTGTGCTTAGGAGAACAGCTCGCGTAGTGATGAACCACCTACACCTAGAATTTAGTTATACTTTATCTCCCAGTGTTAAAGTACCCATATCATTCAGCATGATAAAGAATTACCAAGTGCCAAACTTGAACATGTCAGTGGAACATGGCAGCCAAGACTGTTGCCTACTTGATTATACTGGAGATCAACTTGATTTCCTTCCTTGAGACATGGACAAAAATTTACGTGCAATTTCGGACATTAAGGGGGTTATTTATCAAGCTCTGAATTTATCTCAGTATTTTTAAGATAAAAATCTGAGCAACTCCAAATTCCCAAATGGACCTTATTTAGCATTCAAAAAAATAGGTTTGGGCAAACTTCAGACCTTTGCAGGAAAAGTCTGACGTTTTCTGACTTTTTAGCCCAAAATCATCCTATATCGGTATTGACAGCAGCACAGACACTGGGACCTTCCCCATTGACTCATACAGGGCCCTGAGAGCTTTGAGATGCTGGGTTTTCAGATTCTAAGTTTTCATACCATCGAACTTTAATAAATCCCGAAAAATTTTGATTTTTTAACTACAAAAAATCCAAATTTTTCGGATTTGGGGTATTCGGAGCTTAATAAATAACCCCGTACAGTATATTTGCAGCCCCACACACTTCAGATTCCAAGTTTCCATTAAATAAAATTGGAGACAATTAGTATTTGGCACTTTGTAAATCTTGCCCCTTGTGATATCACTCATGCAGCAGCCATTGTGGCACATTCAGATATAGTAGAGAAACATCAATAAGAGGCAGCTGCTCTCCACTATGGCAGGCCTACCGCAAATCTGATATTTTTGTGTCTTTGTCCAAAATGTGACCTCAGTACCAATGTTTTTTTCCACAGCCATCCTAAAGCCATGCACGTTTAAGCACCACCTGTTTAAAGGAAATAATTACACTCCGAGTACCAGAGATAATATGAGGTAGATCCTGAACCTTATTCTCCCCCAATAAGGGAGGATTTGAGAGGAAATCTGTCAAGAGAGGAATAAAGATGATCCAAAATGGACTGCAGTCATCTCCTTATAACCCTCCAAAATTATAATTACTTACTAATGGAGATGCCAAAATAGGCCTTCACTGATCAAACATCATTACAATGTATCAAGGAGGTTCTTCCAAAATATTGGAACAATTTTACCATTGCTCTCTATGTTTTTCACTAAATGAAATGTTACGTTCTGCGCGGTCACTTACCTTAGCAAAAAAGTTTTCCAAATTCCAAATTTTTGGATTCATCTATCAAAAAAATCTTAAAAACTTGAATGAGAACATTTGGCAACTAAAACCTAGCAGACCAGGGGTGAATGTGAGTGTAGGACTGGCCAGACAGGGGAGAATGTGAGTGTAGGATTGGCTAGACAGGGCATTAGTTAGTGTAGGACTGGTCATACCAGGGGTGAGTGAGTTCAAGACTGGCAGACCAAGGGTGAGTGTGATCATATGACTGGCCAGACCAGGCACAAGTTAGTGTAGGACTGGCCAGACCAGGGGTGAATGAGTGTAGAACTGGCCAGGCCATGGGTGAGTGTAGGACTGGCCAGACCATGGATGAGTGTGAGTGTAGGACGGTCTAGACTAGACATGTGAGTCTAGGACTGGCCAGACCAGGAGTGAGTAAGTGTAGGACTGGCCAGGCCATGGGTTAGTGAGTGAAGGACTGGCCAGACCAGGAGTGAGTAAGTGTAGGACTGGCCAGGTCATGGGTTAGTGAGTGAAGGACTGGCCAGACCATGGCATTGGTGAGTGTGAGTGTAGGACTGGCCAGACTAGACTTACGTGACTCTAGGACTGGCCAGACCAAGGATGAGTAAGTGTAGGACTGGCCAGACCAAGGATGAGTAAGTGTAGGACTGGCCAGACCATGGGTGAGTATGAGTGTAGGACTGGCCAGACAAGGGGTGAGTGTGATCAGTTTGAATATTTTGGAATATATGGACAAATAATATCTGTTTTGTTTTGAGGGTATTTTTAGTTTAATGTCCTTAATATATATTTACAGTTGGTTGAGTGCAGAGGACATCTTGTCTCTGTATGAATTTTGTGGTCACAGCCTCATTGGTGAGCAAAACTTTTCCCTTATTTGTGTGTAGATAGGATATTATTTAATAGCAAATCATTTAGCTTGGGCAGCACCTTATAGGCTTGAGAAGCAAACTGTGATTGACAAAATCATTCTTGTATCTTATTATAGAGTATTAATGTTGAGTAGACTGTTCTTGTCCTGTACCCAAAGATTCCAGATTTAATTTCATATCCTGATGTTTTAATCCACAATGAATTTTATTAGGATACAATTTGCTGCTGTACTTGCCTGTATATATTGTTGTGGAATCGATTGTAGCTTCCCAGAGCAATTAAGGAGCCAAGTCCCAAACCGTAAGAGAAGAAGATCTGAGTGGCTGCATCCAGCCAGACCTGCACAACATGGAAGATTTTGTTAGAATTGATGGTTTTGGTGAGTTTTTTTAGTTATGGTTATTTGTCACGGCGTTGGTAGATTACCTCTGAATCCGAGAGCTTGCTGAATTTAGGAGTTATATAAAACAAAATGCCATCCAAGGCTCCCGGCAAGGTCACTCCTCTGAAGAACAAGATTACCAGCATGATGTAGGGATATGTCGCTGAGAAGTAGACCACCTGCCGAGAAAGAAATATTTATGGAAAAACAAGGAACTGCTCATTGCTGGAACAGCTGCGATTCTTGGACTGAACTGAAAATGAACGTTCAACCTGAGACAAAAATCCTTTTGCAGATGGGCAGGAAATTGGAATAGCCTGGGAGAATGAGGAACAAATGGGTAAATTATAAGCATTTATTCCTTTATTTACATATTATTATTAATATCTACAGCCCCCAGCAATCGTTTGCTACAGACAACTCACTCATGCTGTAAATCTCAGATCTTGGTTGCACCAAATCATCATTCCATGTAACTATAGAAGAAGGGGAGCCTGGACCCTGGGTTCTGCTCCCTGTATAGCAAATAAACAAGGGGCATCCAAACTCTCAAACACATAAAAATAGTACAAAAATGTATTTTCTATTGTAGATTACATTAAAGAATCAACATTTCCAGTGACCCCGTGCATTTCGTGCCTCCCAGGGGGAAGTTAGTCATGGGCAAACCTCACATTACAGGGAACAGAAATTTATAGGCGACACAGCCAATGAGAAACAAAATACAAAACTTATTAAAATACCATTTTGGGGTTAAGGAGTTATTTTAATTTTTAACATTTTGGGGGCACATTTACTTAGCTCAAGTGAAGGAATAGAATAAAAAATACAATTTTTTTGGCTACTTCGACCATCGAATTGGCTACTTCGAACTTCAACTACATCGAACTTCAACTACTTCAAATCAAACTAAAAATCGTTCCACTATTCGACCATTCGATAGTCGAAGTACTGTCTCTTTAAAAAAACTTCGACCACCTACTTTGCCACCTAAAACCTATCGAACCTCAATTTTAGCCTATGGGGAAGGTCCCCATAGGCTTTCTAGCCAATTTGTGATCGAAGGACAATCGTTCGATCGAACGATTATTCCTTCGATCGTTCGATTGAACGAATAGAGCTAAATCCTTTGACTTCGATATTCGAAGTCGAAGGATTTAACTTCGACAGTCGAATATCGAGGGTTAATTAACCCTCGATATTCGACCCTAAGTAAATGTGCCCCCAAATGTTATTTAATCATTAAATTAATGTTTTACATACTATGAAAAATAAATAAACTAAAGATAAATAAAAAAACTAAATATATAGAAATGTATAGAATAATAACGAAATATATGTATGTACATATATAAAATATATAACCATATATACTGTATATATACAGATATGGGATACATTATCTGAAAACCCGTTATCCAGAAAGCTCTGAAGTTCCCTATTCTGTGTAATAATAAAACAGTCGCTTGTACTTAATCCCAACTAAGATATAATGAATCCTTATTGGAGGCAAAACCAGCCTATTGGCTTTATTTAAATTTTACATGATTTTCTAGTAGACTTAGTGCGAAGATCCAAATTACAGAAAGATTTGTTATCCAGAAACCCCCAGGTCCCAAACATTCTGGATAACAGGTCCCATGACTGTAGATATATATATGTATATACAGTCATTTGAAAAAGTCTGGGAACCCCTCTTAATTCTTTGGAGTTTTGTTTATCATTGGCTGAGCTTTCAAAGTAGCAACTTTCTTTTAATATATAACTTGCCTTATGGAAACAGTAGTGACATAAAGTTTATTGGATTAACAGAAAATTTGCAATTTGCATTTTAACAAAATGAGACAGGTGCATAAATTTGGACACCCCAACAGAGATATGACATGAATACTTAGTTACAAATGTAACAGCCTCTAGACGCCTCCTATAGCCTTTGATGAGTGTCTGGATTCTGGATGTGGCTAATTTTGACCATTGGTCCATACAAAATCTCTCCAGTTCAGTTAAATGTGATGGCTGCCGAGCATGGACAGTCTGCTTCAGATCATCCCGTAGATTTTCCATGATGTTCAAGTCGGGGGACTCCAGAATATTGTACTTGTCCCTCTGCATAAATGTCTTTGTAGATTTCCAAGTGAGTTTAGGGTCATTGTCTTGTTGGAATATCCGACCCCTGCAGCGGAACTTCAACTTTGTGACTGATGCTTGAACATTATCCTGAAGAATTTGTTGATATTGGGTTGAATTCATCCGACCCTGGACTTTAACAAGGGCCCCAGTAGTCCCTGAACTAGCCACACAGCCCCTGAACTATCAACATAGCCCCACGGCATGATGGGACTAGGGATGCACCGAATCCAGGATTCGGTTCGGGATTCGGCCAGGATTCGGCCTTTTTCAGCAGGATTCGGATTCGGCCGAATCCTTCTGCCCGGCCGAACCGAATCCGAATCCTAAGTTGCATATGCAAATTAGGGGCAGGGAGGGAAATTGCGTGACTTTTTGTCAGAAAACAAGGAAGTAAAAAATGTTTTCCCCTTCCCACCCCTAATTTGCATATGCAAATTAGGGTTCGGATTCGGTTCGGTATTCGGCCGAATCCTTCGTGAAGGATTCGGGGGTTCGGCCGAATCCAAAAAAGTGGATTCGGTGCATCCCTAGATGGGACCTCTTCTTCCACCATGCAAAGTGCTTTTGGTTATGACCAAATAACAAAATTTTTGTCTCATCAGTTTGTTCCAAAATGCCTGTGTCTTGTCTAAATGAGCTTTTCCATACAACAAGCGACTGTGTTTGTGTGAGTGCAGAAAGGGCTTCTCATCCCCCTGCCATACACATGTTCTTTATGCAAATTGTGCTGAATTGTAGCAGTGCCGGGCCACGCTGTGCAGGTGCCCTAGGCAGGCCCGCCAGCCGCGGCGCCTGTTTAGTGTGCGCCTGCGCGAATTTGCGCCCATGTGCGCATGCTGAATTTGCGCGCGCATGCGCGAATTTGCGCATGCACAGAAGCGCGGAAAATGCATATAGTCGGCAACAGAAGGGAACCGAACTTGGGGTAGGCGGCAGAGGAGGTATGTGCCTGGCGCCCTGCCAGCTTTGCACCCTAGGCACGTGCCTAATCTGCCTACCCCTAGTTCCGGCCCTGAATTGTAGAACGATGTACAGATACACCTGCATCTGCAGCAAGATTTTCTTGCAGGAGATGATCTTTGGCTTGTCTGTAACATTCTCACAATCCTCTGCATATGTCGCTCCTGTATTTTTCTTGGCCTGTCAGACCTGGGTTTTACAGCAACTGTGCCTGTGGCCTTCCATTTCCTCATTCCATTCCTTACAGTTGAAACTGACAGTTTAAACCTCTGAGATAGCTTTTTGTAGCCTTCCCCTAAACCATGATACTGAACAATCTTTGTTTTCAGATCTTTTGAGAGTTGCTTTGAGGATCCCATGCTGTCACTCTTCAGAGGAGAGTCAAACAGAAGCACAACTTGCAATTGGTCACCTTAAATACCTTTTCTCATGATTGGACACACCTGCCTATGAAGTTCAAGGCTTAACGAGCTAATCCAACCAATTTGGTGTTGCCAGTAATCAGTATTGAGCAGTTACATGCATTCAAATTAGCAAAATTACAAGGGTACCCAAATATTTGCACAGCCAGTTTTTCACATTTGATTTAATTTCATACAGCTGAATCTCAGCAGTCAGCGCTCAAATGTTCTAGGGAAATTAAAGACATACCACTGTTATGTTTTTTTGTTGAAAGTGGAGAAAATTATTATGCAGGCTGAGAGGGGTTCCCAAACTTTTTCATATGACTGTATATGTATAGGATCTGTTATCCGTAAACCCGTTATCCAGAAAGCTCAGAATTACGGGAAGGCCATCACCAATAGACTCCATTATAATAAAATAATCCAGATTTATAAAACTGATTTCCTTTTTCTGTGTAATAATAAAACAGTAGCTTGTACTTGATCCCAACTAAGATATAATTAATCCTTATTGGAAGCAAAACCAGCCTATTGGATTTAGGGTTAGGTTTAATGTATAAATTAGTTTTTAGATGATTTAAGAAATCTGGCTAACAGATCCCATACCTATATGAATAAGCAAATATATACAAAAATATATATAATTAAGATAAATCAATGATACGCCCTTTACATTTTATATTTCACTGAGTATGGTCCTCTCTATAGTGTAAGGTATTTCTCATTACAGTGTGTTCTTTGTATTAGCAGTGCCTTGTTCAGGATGGGAGAATGACTAATCCACAGCTTCTCTTTCAGATACAAAAGTGTTGTGTAATTTGCTGCATTCTCCACCATGTAATTGAGGATGATTATATATCGGACAATACTTGAGCTGCCAAGTGGAAGAATCAACGTCTCAGGAACCCAACAAGCTCTCTGAATACCCAAACTGCATCCCCATAATAATACGATTTTTTCAGACTGTTGTGTCCGACCCTCTGATCTCCTGACATTTAGTTCTAACATTCATCTTTTTCCTTCAGAAGTGCCGCGCTGGAGAACATTGGGCTTTTAAAGGTTTCTCCATGTGTCTCTCTCCTACTGACCTTCAACGTTCTTCATCCTCCCAGATTATCTCTTTCAATACACGTCCTAAAAAGTGTCAGAATTGCTCTTTCTACTGTCGGTTCCTCTGCTGATAAAACCCAATATTCCAGATTCCATTGCTGTGGTTTCTCCAGCTCCCAGTCCTATGTATATTCATGGATTGGGCTTTATAGGAATAGATTTTGTCTTCACATGCACAGAAAATATCCATTCCTTTGTATATTCATAACATATCCATAGATTTCTCAACTGAAATAATTCTGTAGAAATTATCCTAATCTGGGCTAACCACGAGATGTATATGGGACACATTCCATTCCAGAAGTATTGTCATGTTAATTTCCAAAACGTTACCCTCTGATATGTCTCCAGGTACCAATAAACACAGTAATATAATTTGCAGTATCATTACTAATACACTGCCAGTTCTAGTGGAGAACATTGTCGCACTTGAGTGGTCTCACAGATCATATATTACCCATTATGAATAATTTTCCTCTTCCTTCAGAGAAACCGATGGAACATGATCTACTGGTTCCTCCATCAAACACAATGTTCCTCCCTGGTTATGGTTTCTCTGATTGGGAACACAGATCTTCAGGAGGCCTGCATCTTCAATCTGTGGAGGGGCCCAGAATGCCATATTCTTCTGACACTAAACCCTAATAACTAATAGGGCACATAGGGGAAAAGTTCCCAATTATCTGTGATGAAAAGTTTAAGCTTTGGCATTTTTTAAAGGGGCTTGAACTTGAATGTGGAGAAAAAAATATAACGTTGGCATTGTTAGGGGAAATGTTTTGGTAAAACACATTTCTCAGTGAAATGTCATTCTTTTTGCTCGTCCTTAGAACTAGAATAGTAAAGAACCCAAACAACTAGTGTTAATCCCCCAGTTCTTAGAAAATTAAAAATAATATAGTGACGTTGAGGCAGAGAGCACTTGCTTCTTATTTATGCTCTTTGGTAAAGTTCTTTTTCATCAATGTAATTATCTGTTCCATTATGAGACTGAAATGGAAGCTTTTACCCTCAGGAAGGGTTCCCCCCCCCTCTAAGCTTCACCTAATAGTCCCTAAGCCTTTTCCACTTATACATATTAGTTAATTCCCAATAACCCCATAAAGAGATTTTAAATGTGGTTGAGTTATCTGATGAAAATGTTAAACACTGCAGAGAGAATACAGTTATGATGTAAGATGGCTTTGGTAGGTTATAGTTCAGCACATCCACTGCTCTGTATAAGCATTAATGCTCTTTCTCATTTACTCAGTTCAGCTTTTTTAACATTGACCAAGACAATGGGGCAATGGGGACGTGAAAAGTCATGGGTACACAGGCAAAGGGAGAAAGGAACACTGAGAAAATGAGAATGATGCTTTTGGGTATGGAGAAGAGACTGGTACTGGGTAGAGGGAGCTATTGAGGGGAGAATGGTACATGAGTAGAGGTGAGTATAGAATAGAGAAGAGAATGGTACATGAGTAGAGGTGAGTATAGAGAAGAGAATGGTACATGAGTAGAGGTGAGTATAGAGAAGAGAATGGTACATGAGTAGAGGTGAGTATAGAGAAGAGAATGGTACATGAGTAGAGGTGAGTATAGAATAGAGAAGAGAATGGTACACGAGTAGAGGTGAGTATAGAATAGAGAAGAGAATGGTACATGAGTAGAGGTGAGTATAGAATAGAGAATGGTACAAGGGTAGAGGTGGGTATAGAGAAGAGAATGATACATGAGTAGAGGTGAGTATAGAATAGAGAAGAGAATGGTACATGAGTAGAGGTGAGTATAGAGAAGAGAATGGTACATGAGTAGAGGTGAGTATTGAATAGAGAAGAGAATGGTACATGAGTAGAGGTGAGTATAGAATAGAGAAGAGAATGGTACATGAGTAGAGGTGAGTATAAAATAGAGAAGAGAATGGTACATGAGTAGAGGTGAGTATAGAGAAGAGAATGGTACATGAGTAGAGGTGAGTATAGAGAAGAGAATGGTACATGAATAGAGGTGGGTATAGAATAGAGAAGAGAATGGTACATGAGTAGAGGTGAGTATAGAGAAGAGAATGGTACATGAGTAGAAGTGACTGTGAGTATAGAATATATAAGAGAATGGTACATGAGTAGAGGTGAGTATAGAATATATAAGAGAGTGGTACATGAGTAGAGGTGAGTATAGAGAAGAGAATGGTACATGAGTAGAGGTGAGTATAGAATAGAGAATGGTACATGAGTAGAGGTGGGTATAGAATATATAAGAGAATGATACATGAGTAGAGGTGAGTATAGAGAAGAGAATGGTACATGAGTAGAGGTGGGTATAGAGAAGAGAATGGTACATGAGTAGAGGTGAGTATAGAGAAGAGAATGGTACATGAGTAGAGGTGAGTATAGAGAAGAGAATGGTACATGAGTAGAGGTGAGTATAGAATAGAGAAGAGAATGGTACATGAGTAGAGGTGAGTATAGAATAGAGAATGGTACATGAGTAGAGGTGAGTATAGAATAGAGAATGGTACAAGGGTAGAGGTGGGTATAGAGAAGAGAATGATACATGAGTAGAGGTGAGTATAGAATAGAGAAGAGAATGGTACATGAGTAGAGGTGAGTATAGAGAAGAGAATGGTACATGAGTAGAGGTGAGTATAGAATAGAGAAGAGAATGGTACATGAGTAGAGGTGAGTATAAAATAGAGAAGAGAATGGTACATGAGTAGAGGTGAGTATAGAGAAGAGAATGGTACATGAGTAGAGGTGAGTATAGAGAAGAGAATGGTACATGAATAGAGGTGGGTATAGAATAGAGAAGAGAATGGTACATGAGTAGAGGTGAGTATAGAGAAGAGAATGGTACATGAGTAGAAGTGACTGTGAGTATAGAATATATAAGAGAATGGTACATGAGTAGAGGTGAGTATAGAATATATAAGAGAGTGGTACATGAGTAGAGGTGAGTATAGAGAAGAGAATGGTACATGAGTAGAGGTGAGTATAGAATAGAGAATGGTACATGAGTAGAGGTGGGTATAGAATATATAAGAGAATGATACATGAGTAGAGGTGAGTATAGAGAAGAGAATGGTACATGAGTAGAGGTGGGTATAGAGAAGAGAATGGTACATGAGTAGAGGTGAGTATAGAGAAGAGAATGGTACATGAGTAGAGGTGAGTATAGAGAAGAGAATGGTACATGAGTAGAGGTGAGTATAGAATAGAGAAGAGAATGGTACATGAGTAGAGGTGAGTATAGAATAGAGAATGGTACATGAGTAGAGGTGGGTATAGAATATATAAGAGAATGATACATGAGTAGAGGTGAGTATAGAGAAGAGAATGGTACATGAGTAGAGGTGAGTATAGAGAAGAGAATGGTACATGAGTAGAGGTGAGTATAGAATAGAGAAGAGAATGGTACATGAGTAGAGGTGAGTATAGAATAGAGAATGGTACATGAGTAGAGGTGGGTATAGAATATATAAGAGAATGATACATGAGTAGAGGTGAGTATAGAGAAGAGAATGGTACATGAGTAGAGGTGGGTTTGGAGGAGACAATGGCACTGTAAATAAAGGAGGAGAGACCAGTGCATTGAGAGAGATAGAGAGTGTGGGGAAAGGGATGAAGGTGACAATAAAAAGATAAAGGGTAAAGAGTGGAAATTAGAGAGATTGAACAGAGAGCAGTAAAGAAAAAGGACATTATGGAAAGAAGTTTATGAAACTAAATACTGTTATGGGGGTTTTTTGCCAGCGTCGGGTAATATATCTGTTAGAGCGGTAGTTTCCCTCTAAAGGTTTTGCTAAATCCCACCAGTTTCTCGTTACCTTTCCAGTCCAGCCGACTCCTTTCCAGATGCAGAAATAAACCAAAACCCACGCAATGGCCAGTGTGATCGCCAACGGCCATCGGATTTGCCCTGGTTTTTCCAGTCCATCAGTCATTTGGTGCATATTGCGCCTGGAATTGAAATGATTCGTTGTGATTCAAAGATCTTGTATGAAAATAATCCATATACTGTTACATGTAATGCTCAATCCTGCAATATCTAGAAAGCACAGAATTTATACTTAAAAAATATTATTTCTACAAACAGTACAAAGACTGAATGCTATAATGTATCTATAAACCTGCAATTTGATAAAACATGACCCTATGTTGCCCTACTGCTGGCTGTGAACCCCCATCAGCTTTCTATTAAGGATTTGCACTTCTTATCACTGATCCTTCTGATTCTACTTCCCGTAGGTTTCTGGTGATGCAGAACTTCTTTCCTATTGGTCTGGGCTTTCCCTGATTTTGTTATATTTAATAGATGTTCTGCTCAGATCAGTTCTTTTTATAAAAGACACCAAAAAGTAACAAACTCATCCTCAAAAAAAACAATTTAGAAAAATATTTTATATATCATTGTAACTTGGGTTTATTGCAATGTATTTTTTTCCATGTTTGTACACAATATGGCCAAAAGTATGATGACACCTGTCCCCCAATATCTTATTCCCAAACCAAGGGGATTAATATGAATTTGCCCCTCCCTTTGCTGCTATAACTGCCCCAGTGTTTCTGGGAAGGTTCCCACTAGAACTTTGCTGCTCTTGCTCTTGCTCTTGTTCAGGTACAAGAGCATTAGTGAGATTGGGCACTGATGTTGGGGATCAGTCTCACAGTTGGGGTTCCAATTCATCCCATAGGGGTTCAGTTGGGTTGCCCCTCCCTTTCCTGCTATAACTGCTCCGGTGCTTCTGGGAAGGTTCCCACTAGATGTTACTGGGAGTTGCTTTCATTCAGACACAAGAACAGTAGTGAGGTTGGGCACTAATATTGGGGATCAGGCTCACAGTGGGGATTCCAATTCATCCCACTGGGGTTCAGTTGGGTTGCCCCTCCCTTTGCTGCTATAACTGCCCCATCTTTTCTGGGAAGGTTCCACTAGATGTTGGACAAGTGTTACTGGGAGTTGTTGCTGGGAGTGTCTTCCATTCAACCCCAAGAGCATTAGTGAGGTTGGGCACTGATATTGGGGATTAGTCTCACAGTCGGGTTCTAGTTCATCCCACAGGGGTTCAGTTGGGTTGAGGTCAGGGTTCTGTGCAGTCAGGTTCTTCCCATCTCAGCAAACCCATTCTGTATGGACCTGGCTCTGTGCATGGGGCATTATGGTGCTGAAACAGGGAAGGGCCACCCAAACTATTCCACTAAGTAGGAATCACTAAATTGTTAGGAATTTCATTCTGTGATGTAGTGGCACCAGGTTGGCAATGGTGTAGCCAAATAGCAGACCTATAGCTGCAAATAGAACATTTGACCATAGAGTAAAACATTCACAACTGAAAAAACTTACTCCCAAAATTCCACAACGGCGCTGGTCATGTTGGCTGTGTTGGGGATACTGTAGTTTGAGAAGCAACGGTCAGTATTCCAATAGTTGTCACAGTGTTTCCAAGGGAGGGTCTGTAGCACAACAGAAATGTATTTATTGTTTCTAATATCAAACACCATTGGATCATCCCAAAATGAAAAGCTGCCATTGCACCCCCCCCCCCAACATCTCAGAATAGAATGATTGGAAAATGTAGAATGATCTTATAGATATGAGTAAAAGTCAGGGTCAGCCGTGACTAGGACAGGTTTCTTCTGCACAACCATAAATAACACACTGGAAATACACAGACATAGGACTTGGCTTATTACTCACGGTGGTGAAGGAATTAAAGAGGTAATAAATAGCCCAGGCGATGATGACAATGTAGTAGATATTTAGCCAAAAGGAAAGGACGGCAGCGGCGAGTCCAACACCTGCAGGTACAAGAGATATTGTCCCCTCAATCTACAAGAACATTCTCCATATACATTTATGCACATGCAAATTAGGAGATTTCTTCATCAGGAGAACCAGTGGTAACAGCAAATATTTCTTCCCCTTTATAAAGCACTGCCTTGGCCCCAGCGAGAGATTGAGGTGCAGGTGAAATGGAGGAACTCAACAGAAATGCTTTTAAATCTAAACCAATGGAAGAAAGTGAGTAAAGAAACTTGGCCTTGTCATTTGGGGGGTTGCTGGAATTCCTGGGGTGCGTATGAGATTGCTTTATAAGGGGGACACCTAGGGGCAGATTTACATAGGGTCGAATATCGAGGTTTAATTAACCCTCGATATTCGACTGCCGAATGTAAATCCTTCGAATATCGAAGTCGAAGGATTTAGCGCAAATAAATTTTTAGATCGAATGAAAAATCGCTCGATTCGAAGGATTTTAATCCATCGATCGAACGATTTTTCTTCCACCTAGAAATTGATAGAAAGCCTATGGGGACCTTCCCTATAGGCTAACATGGCACCTCGTTAGGTTTTAGGTGGCGAAGTAGGGGGTCGAAGTTTTTTTGAAGAGACAGTACTTCGATTATCGAATGGTCGAATAGTCGAACGATTTTTAGTTCGAATCGTTCGATTCGAAGTCTTAGTCGAAGGTCGAAGTAGCCAATTCGATGGTCGAAGTAGCCAAAAAAAACATTTGAAATTCGAAGTTTTTTTTATTCTATTCCTTCACTCGAACTAAGTAAATGGGCCCCCTATTATTTACAAATCTTCCCAGAGCTCCTTGTGAGACTTTTCATCTTCAATTACACAAAATGACCATTTTATACAGTTACTTATTTATTACAGTAGTGTTTCCATTTCCCCTTCATGTTGGTTGGGGGCACAAATTATATGTAGAGGAACAACTCCTTATATATATCCTTATATTGTATAATAGGGGGTACATTATTCTCTCACTGAGCTATACAGACCTGACTCAGACATAGATATAGGAAGGCTTAGACTCACCCTTTCCACTGGAACCCTACTTTAAAAAGGATGCTTCACCTTTAAGTTAACTTTTATTATCTAATAAAATAACCAATTCGAAGCGACTTTTCAATCGGTCTTCATTTTATCTTTTTTTTTATAGCGTTTGGATTATTTTCCTTCTTCCTCTGAATCTTTCCAGCTTTCACATGGGGGTCACTGACCCCATCTAAAAAACAAATGCTTTCTAAGGCTACAAAGGTATTGTTATTGCCCCTTTTTACAGGAATGGCATTATCCAGAAACCCATTATCCATATTGCTCTGAATTAAGGAAAGGCTGTGGCCTATAGACTCCATTTTTTCCAAATAATCTATTTTATTTTCTGTGTAATAATAAAACAGTCGCTTGTACTTGATCCCAACTGAGATATAATTAATCCTTATTGGAAGCAAAACCAGCCTATTGGCTTAATTTAATGTTTATATTATTTTCTAGTACTTGGACTTGGAAAGATCCATTATCCAGAAAACCCCAGGTCCTGAGCATTCTGGATAACTGGTCCCATAACTGTATTACTCATCTTTCTTTTCAGGTCTCTCCTATTCATATTCCAGTCTCTAATTCAAATCAGTGCATGGTTGCTAGGGAAATGTGGACCCTAACAACCAGATGGCTGAAATTGTAAACTGGAGAGCTGCTGAATAAAAAGCTAAATTACTCAAAAAACACTAATAATAATAAAACATGAAAACCAATATACCAATATCATTCTCTACATCATACTAAAAAGTGAACAACCCCTTTAATATACAATACTGTGAAATACATGGGAGCCATGGGGAGGGGCACAAGGAAACACAGAATATGATCAAATGTGGGTGAATCTGTACCTTTAAACATGGGAGCAAGTTTCCATACTCCAAGGCCTCCAATGGAAGTGTATTGTCCCAGAGAACACTCCAGCAGAAACAGAGGAACTCCGGCGAAAATGAGTGTTAGGAAATACGGAATGAGAAAAGCCCCTGGAGAGAAACAAAGTAACAAAGTTATTGGGCAATAAAATCATTCACGGTGACCATTCTTCACACATTTTGGGACAGATTCCTGGCGATATTTCCCCAGGAGAGGAAGGAAAAACAAAGGAAATGGGACAGGAAACATTTCTGTCCAAGTTTTATAAAGAGGAAAAATCATCAATATTGTCATGTTCTAAACATATTTCCAACTTCTATCTTTTATAGACATAATGTCATTACTAAGGGTCTCTCGTTTGGCATGGGATAGAGAGAAATATAACATGAGTTAATATCCTTGGACTGTTACTCTCCCATTGAAACCATTGGACTATAACTCACTGAGCTCTAAGCTGAAACACTGATTTGGACTCAGAGAGCTGATCAATTGGTTTAAGAGTCAGCGAAACCTTTTTCTTTTGAATGGCACAAGACTGGGATCCGTGTTTTTCCCCACGTGTGACTCTGATATGTAATAACTGATAGATTGAACTCAGGGATTCAACCGGCTGCAGAAACAATGGAACTTGTAACACAGAGAGACGATATCCGCTTGCACCCAGTTATACAGCTGCTTAAGGTTGATGAGTGGAAGAAATCTTTATATTTGGATGGTTGTGCCAGCGTGTTCACACAGCGACCCAGTTATGGGCACACAGATAGGGATGGGCGAATTTGACCCGTTTCGTTTCGCCAAAAATTCGCCACAGGTGAAATGTCGCAGACGCCCAGTAAAGTCTATGGGCGTCAAAAAAAATTTGTTGTGCGGCGAAATTATTTTGTCGCGCATCTTTTTTTTTGACGCACGTCTCCATACAAGTCTATGGGCGTCATTTTTCCGGCAAAACGTGGCGAAAAAATTTGCCCATCCTTACACACAGATGCTCTAAACTCCCTGTGTGTGTCATACTCTGCCTGTCCTATGCTCCTTGTGTGTGACATACTCTGTCTGTCCTATGCTCCCTGTGTGTGTCATACTCTGCCTGTCCTATGTTCCCTGTGTGTGTCATACTCTGCCTGTCCTATGCTCCCTGTGTGTGTCATACAGATGAAGCCACTTTGATTTGTGAGTTAAATGCGTCATGACTCATGGTTAATTGAAGATACTGTGTTATCTAAAGTTATCTTAACTCATTTAATGCATTTAACCTTTTCATTAGCATAGCAAAGCACCATTGTTCAGAATGGTGAATGCTTTAATTAGATGGGATGTTGTGACACAGTTTTCTGTGTTAAATGAGATAAATGGGATATCTGTGTTTAGTTATTCTGTGTCAAACAGACAAACCAAAGTGGCTGCACCTGTACTCTGCCTGCCCTATACTCCCTGTGTTGGACATACTATGCCTTCCCTATGCTCCTTGTGTGTGTTATCCACAGGGGAGGATGATATGGATTTAAGGGTATGTTTAATTTTCACATATTAGTGATATCCCTGCAGTGAGCACCAGAGATTTGTTTCTTTTATTGTGCTACTACCATTAATGTGGACATGCTATTAAAAGTACTTGTGGTAACATGGGTGTAGTTTAAAGTGTGGTTTTAATGGGGAGTGGTCAACACTGGCTTCCATAATTGTCCCTCCGCCACACAGGCCTGAAATTTTCTGGCTCTTAGTAACACATAAGTTAGACAGCACTGAGTTAGATGAATGGTTTTTAGACTTGTTGGTTCAAGTTGCCCTTTGAGTGAGAGCTTTTATTCTAACCCCCTTAACTCAAGGTAAGTTACAGAGAAACAGGGCTGGAACTAGGGGTAGGCGGAAGAGGCAAGTCATTAGGGTGTAAGGCTGGGGGCCCTAGGACCCTAGGTATGTACCTCTGCTGCCATTAATGACATCACAATGTGCACTAATCAGTGGTGTCTTCTGTATCCACTGGGATGGATGGAAACAGTTTATTGGTGAGGTCCTACCCTTGCCTCACTGCATTCCCAGCTTTTCCTCAGCAGCTTTCTCTACAGAAGGACAATGAAGGCAACTTCTGACACTGATGTAAAGGTGAACTGGGGTAACTAATTCATGACCCATCTTTAAGCCTGCCAAGATTAAGATTTAATCAGGCAGGTGCAAGAGTTCCTTGGGGATGTCTCATTTTGTCTTCTTCTAAATACTCATCAAGTCACCATACTCCCCCTCTGGAGAGGTAATACTTGTATGTATCTTGTTCCTCAGGGGTGTGCCCTGTGCATGTGCTCATGCTGGACTTGGAGGAAAGGTGAAACAGAAGGAACCAGGAAACTAAATAAGGGTTTCATGGAATTAATATGGAGTTAATATTGAATTAACTAGACTAGGTGACCTTTACTTACCCAACTGGATTGTTATTCTGATTCAAAGATTTCCCACAATAGTTAAATCCCACTCATTTGAAAAAGTTTATCAGATTTGCAACAATTCAAATCAAAATTCTATACAGGATAACAAGGCAACCTTCTGCTTCTTTGACTTGTCCACTAAATGCCTCAGGCTATGGGTGGCTACTGACCTCTTGGATTTTGCATGAGTTCATAAAGAAGCTTGAGAGTTAGTGGAAATGGAAGGATTATGGGCAAAGGCAGTAAGTGGAGCAGATACAGATTTGGATGGAGGCCCATTGCTTTTTATTTCATTAACTAAAGACCAAGGCAACCCTTGGGGCAGTGGCAGGGAATTTGCTTACAGCTGAAAATGATCTGAATATGAAATAGAATATGCAGATTTATTCAGAGAAATGAGTGGCTAAAAGGCAGATGATGCCTAAAAAAGAAAGATGTCCAGGGTTTTGTTATGAGAGTATCTAGAAGTTCTAGTATGTATAAGAGAGCACAATATCAATCAGGCACCAGCGAGCAATCATATTCTGCACCATTTTTTTTATTGTTTCAGTGTGTTTTTTTATAATAAAATAGCATCAGGATTCAAAGCCTCTTGCTTTATTTTCCTGTAGCTTTTATGCAGGTGCTACTGACTGAATTTGCTTCTTCCAACTTTTTAGGAACACCAGGAAGAAACCTTTTGGGCTCCACTGACCCACACCTGCTCTCTTGGTGCTGCACCCTTACCTTACCCAGCCCCAATCGCAACCACAATAAATTAAGGTATTGTGGGGGCTGGTGAGGGCCCAGGGGCAGTTTCAGCTGGGGTGGGAGCTCAAGGGTGTTTGCAGAATTAGAAGGATACATAAGCTTTTATTTGCTGTTTAATCAAAAACCCTTCATGCCTTCTAGCTGTTTCCATCATTATATGCACAAACATGTGCTACCAAGTCCATCATGAAACTGAGTCAACTGGGCAACACTGGTTTGTCAGGGTATAAGATTTCATATGTACTTATCACATATGAAGTCTGATGGGCAGAAGTGCAAGAGAACATAGAGGTTCATACACAGAACCTTCTGCCTGGGGACTTGACTTTTTTTTTTTCTGCTCAAAGTTAGTCAATATGATTAGTTGAAAGCAGAAAATTCTCAATAGGACTCTGGTTCCTTACGCTGGAAATGCTGTGCACGCAGCGGTGGACATGGTGTATAGATGTGAAGAAACATGAGAGCAGGTACAGCTGAGATCCTAAACTAGAAGCAAAATAAAACAATCAACCATTCCTTCTACATACTTCTTATACAATTGTTTATTAAAGTTCCAGGGGATAAATTAAGTTCCCCTTTATATTGACAGGCTGAACACAGATCTGGTAACCCATAACAACCAGAAGTTTGGTTTCAACCAAATGCTACCTGCTGATTGGTTGCTATGGGTTACTAGACCAGTAGCGCTATCCATTACATTTCCCTGATTGAATCTGCTGCTTAGCTACATATTTTGGCAAACAAAGATGTGGTTGTGCCATTAATGAACCAATTGAATAAAAATCGATACTAATACAGAACCTTGCAGGACACCACTTAGAACCCTAGTCTACTGTCAACCATACATGATCCTTCAGCCATGTGTGTCATTTTATTCTGGGTCTATGGAATGGGCTGATTATAGGTTCATATTTCCAGAGCTCATTCCTTAAGTCAACCAATGACTCCTGGTGTTCTTAAGAGGAAAGTGTAGGTGAACTAGGGGAAGGTACACCTTTAAGTAGCTGCTATACAATTCTGAAATCTAAGCATCATGGGAAATATCATTTTTATGAAGAGCTTACCTCCTCCATTCTTGCCGCAGAGATAGGGGAATCTCCACACATTTCCCAAACCAATGGCGTAACCAACACAGGACATAAGGAAGTCAAACCTCCCTTTCCAGGTATCTCTTTCCACATCTTCTGTTTTCTTCTTCTGAACCTTTACCACCAAGGTTTTTGGCTTGTCATTAGTAATGGGGGCCTCGCTGACCTCTGTGGAAATTTGTCCATCAGCCACTTTAGTTCCATTTGTTGCCATGTCTCTTGGTTTGGAATGGCCGTGCCTGGCAGCCGGACGAGAGATTTCAGCACCAGTCCACGTGGACAGCAGTTTCGCGGCTCTTCCTTACGTAACTAGGGTTAGAAAGATGCTTTTGCCAGTGTGCAGAGCCGTGAATGTGATGGTCAGAGCCTGGTTATGTCTGAAAAACATAACGTTAAATACCCTATTTACTTCCAAATCATTAATCATCAACAGCGCTGTTTATAGTAGCCTATAAACTTGGTCTTGAGATTTGCAGAATGTTGGATACAACATAGGAATTGAATAGGAGGGTAGGAAAGGGCAGCATTATGTGCAGCTAAGAGACATCAGGGTTCAACATGAGAATACAAATTAGAGAAAAGAAATAGGGGCTGATTTAGAAGTTGAGAGAGAGGGTAGAAGTCAAAAGAGGTAGGAGGAGGTAGGAGCAAACAATTGAAAGGCAGAAGAAGATAGACATGAAAGAGGAAAATGCTTAGAAAATTAAGAGAGGACAGAGTTCAAAAGATGTAGAAGAAGTAAGAAAGGACAGAGTTCAGGAGAGGAAAAATGCCGTTTAGTGGAGGCAGGAGATTCAGGTGAGTACATTTTCAAGAGAAGTAGAGAGAGGACAGAGCTCCAAGTAACTGGAGAGACACAAACCCTATGAGAGGTAGGAGAGGATACACCAGGAAAAGTACAACATTTCAGTTCAGGTAGTAACGGCTAGTGTTCAGGAGAGTTTTAAATAGTAGAGTTCAGGAGAAGAATAAGAAGTAAGACAACAGAGAGGTCTATTTTCATTAGAAGCAGGGAAAATTCAAGATAGAAAGGAGAGGACAGAGAAAATAGAAGCAGCAGTAGGGTTCAAACCAAGTAATATAACAGAGGAAGGGCAGTTCCGGAGAGTTCAGAGAAAAAACAGAATAAGGGTTTTTAAGGTACTACAGCAGAGTAGACATTTGAGGAGAGGTAGGGATGTTCATGATGGAAGAAGAAGTACAGGGGGAGGATGGAGAACAGGAATGTAGTAGTAGTGTAGGAATAATGGAACTTCAGCTGAGATGTAGAAGAAGACTAATAGCTACATTCAATTTCTTCTTTCTCTGACAGATTCAGGTTTCTGTTATTTTGATTAATATTTTAGTTTCCATTATATAAAGTTCTGCAGTGTGGGAATGGCTTAGGGAATTAAGCATATGGCTTCAGGAGATAAGAATATTGTTTAAAGCTGAACAAGCCAAACGGCAGAAACCTATGAAACATCTCCCTAAAGAGAAAGTACATCGCCTGCCCGGCACAAACACTACCTGACATCAATGTCACAACTAGGGATCAACTCAATTTTCTTTATTGGATAAAAAATACTAATGCCCCACACCATAGGGAAAGTGGATCATTCATACGTGGACCAGTCCTTAAATAGTTCAGCCAAAATATCTGTAGTTACATAGTTATTTTGGGTAAGAAAATACCATCAAGTTCAAGCCCTCCAAATGATAACCAGTATCTAGATATACAAGTATAAAGACCTAACACAAGAATATTCTCTGACACAAAACCAAAGTCCAACTTGCAGTATCCCAGATAGTGGAAACATCATCTTCCCAAAAAGAGAGCTCAACACTTACAGTTATATACTGTATAACTATATATACAGATACCACTACTAAACTAACTGCTGATGTAGAGTTTAGTATTACAATAGCCTTTGTATTATGTCTGTCCAAGAAATCATCCAAGTCCCTCTCATAGTCATTAACTGAATCATCACCCGGCAGTGCATTCCCCAACCTCACTGTCCTCACTGTGATGAACCCCCTACTCTGTTCCTTTAAATGAAACTTCTTTTCCTCTAGTCTGAAGGGGAGGGGCCTCTGGTACGTGATTCTCTTTATGGGTAAAAAGGTCCCCTGCTATTTGTCTATAATGTCCTCTAATGTACTTGTAAAGTCTAATCATGTCCCCTCACAAGCGCCTTTTTTCCCCCAGAGAAAACAACCCCAACCTTGTCAGTCTCCCCTCATAATTTAACTCTTCCCTCCCTCTAACCAGTTTAGTTGCACTTAGTCTCTGCACTCTCTCCAGCTCATTTATATCCCTCTTAAGGACTGGAGTCCAAAACTGCCCCCATACTCCAGATGAGGCCTCACCAGGGACCTATAAAGAGACACAATTATGTTTCATCCCTTGAGTTAATGCCCTTTTTTATACAAGAACTTTATTTGCTTTAGTAGCCACAGAATGACACTGCCCAGAATTAGACAACGTGTTATCTACAAAGACCCCAAGATCCTTCTCATTTAAGGAAACTCCCAACACACTGCCATTTAGTGTAGAACTTGCATTTATATTATTTTTGCCAAAGTGCATAACCTGCATTTATCAACATTGAAGCTCATTTTCCAGTTTGCTGCCCAGTTTTCCAGTTTAGACAAATCACTGTGCAAAGTGTCAGCATCCTGCATGGAACCTATAGTTCTGCACAATTTAGTCTCATCTGCAAAAATAGAAACAGTACTTTCAATGGCCACCTCCAGGTTATTATTACATAAATTAAAATATGTCACAAATAACAAAAACATGTGTTTTGACTTGGACAAGCCCAGTGGTGCAAATTCCAGAAGCCCATGTATCAAATCCTAAACAGCGTTGCTATCGGGAAAGGAAACATTTAAAGCTGCACAACACTGTCTACTTTGTGATAAAATGCCATTTAAGACAAAATGATTGCATTACTGTACCACAGTCCCAGTGCATAAAGTACAGTTTAACCCTTGATACCCTGGGGCTGAAAGTAGCAGCTGAATGTGACACTTTATCACACGTTGTGCCCTTTGTTACTCGCTAATAGATTCCTGTCACTCTCTGAGCTCCTATAAATACAATTTAAATGTTGAAGTTACTGTAATAAAGTTGGAATAAACAGCTTCAAAGCAGTATTTTCAAACTGCGTGTGTTTCTTTTATTAGCAGTGCAAAACACAAAATGTTGAAGTTTGATGTCCATTTGGCAAAAAAAAGCAAATTCATTTCTCTCTCGGATTCCTGGCACGTTGAATATTAAAATCAGACTTTGCCTCGACTGCTCTTTTAAGTTGAAATTTATTTCTTGTGATTTGTGCGATCCAACCCTTTAATCCCAAAGCCTGAAATTTATGACATGATTTTCATTTTGCACTTCAAGTGCTGGAAACTGGAATTAAAAATCTCCTTTGTGTTGCACCTTTCCCTTTAATCAGCAACTCCATGTTTTCAGGCCATAAGTGCCCGGGATTTGCTGGCTGCCTGTGATAAGGCTTAAAGGAGAATAGGGACAGAAATTAAAGTGTTTTTATATGGAAACAAAATATTATTCTCCTGCTGTTAATTTCTCCTTTATCATAATTTGCTGCTCTCCTTCTTTCCCTGTTCTATTCTCCCCTAATTGTTTGGCCTTACTCTCCCCCATCCTCCCTCTTCCCTCCCCTTCTATATTTCTCCTCTCCCCCATTTGTCTCTCTACTCCATAACCCCCTTTCCCTTCTCTCCTTCTGTCTCTCATCCCCTCTCCTTTCCTTTTCTCCCCCAACAGTTTGGCCTTACTCTCCCCCATCCTCCCTCTTCTCCCCCTTTCTATATTTCTCCTCTCCCACATTTGTCTCTCTACTCCCTAACCCCCTTTCCCTTCTCTCCTTCTGTCGCTCATCCCCTCTCCTTTCCTTTTCTCCCCCAACTGTTTGGCCTTACTCTCCCCCATCCTCCTTCTTCTCTCCCCTTCTATATTTCTCCTCTCCCCCATTTGTCTCTCTACTCCCTAAACCCCTTTCCCTTCTCTCCTTCTGTTTCTCATCCCCTCTCCTTTCCTTTTCTCCCCCAACAGTTTGGCCTTACTCTTCCCCCATCCTCCCTCTTCTCTCCCCTTCTATATTTCTCCTCTCCCCCATTTGTCTCTCTACTCCCTAACCCTCTTTCCCTTCTGTCTCTCATCCCATCTCCTTTCCTTTTCTCCCCAACTGTTTGCCCTTACTCTCCCCCATCCTCCGTCTTCTCTCCACTTCTATATTTCTTCTCTCTTCTCCATTTGTCTACTCACCCTACTTCTTCTGTCTCTCATCCCACTCTCCTTCCATTACATTTTAATGCCCTGTTGCACCCCATTCCCCCTGTCTTTCCCCGGCATTTATAACCCTCTCAAATGTACCATCATTCCAATGTCCATAAAACGCAATATGTCGATACTGTGATGAAAGTCATGGGGACCCTGATATCTTAATTGAATCGTTGAATGCTAATTAAGTTTGAAATGGTGATTGCGCTAACAGATACCCCAGCGTGTGATTGGACAGAATTAGTCAAACTGTGAATCCATTGGCCCAGGGGTAAGTTACAAGAGCCATGATCCTAACACAGATATTCGTTTGGTTAGACCAGGGGTCCTACTACAGCATGGGCCCATTAGTAGAGCTGCTAGTTCAGCTTATAATACCTGCCTATAGAAATGTTTCCTCTGATAGAAACAATGAATCCCACAACAGGTTTGTTACAAGTTCTTATGACTCAGGCACATGGAACCCCAAGATGTTACACTTACACTACAAATCCCAGCATCCCACTGGCAGATAAATATTATAACAACACGTTGACAGTCATTGGTTGTTCATACCTGCTCTAAACCAAAGCAGCCAATAGGCATGCAGCTCTTCTAGCTTAGTGCAGTTATGATCAGAAGACATATTATTGGTTGCTAATGGTTACTGGTTAAGTGCAGTTACAGCTACGAAAATAGCTATTTGATTGGTGGCTATGGGTTATACCTCTTATGCTGTCAGAATAATGGAGGCAGATGCTGTCTGGTTGCTATGGGCTAGAGCACGGTGTAACCTTGATCATTGTATGAATATTAACCTTCAGTGTGACATTAGATCACATAGAAAAATAAAGGTACGGAGATAAAATCAAGCTTTTCTTCTGCAAAAAAGGGCAGTCTGGGCAGGTTAAAGGCAGAGAGATAAACAATAATTGTCTCTTTGATCTCTATCTCTGTATTGATTTAAGACTCAGTTTAATAGACCAATAAGAACAGAAATGTCCCCATATTCATGTCAGTTGTGACTCTTCAGCTGTTGCTGAACAGCCAATCCCAGCGCTGAGGCAAGCTGAGCATGATGGGAGCTTTAGTTCCATTGCTACTGTCATCTAGAATGTGAGCTTCTAGGAACAATGACCTCACTGTATTTATAACCAGTCCAGCAATGAGCTTTTTCACACTCACACTTGCTCATATCATGAGCCCCAGTCCACCTGTATCAGTAGGAAGAGCAATGAGCTTTAAATGTGCCTAATTATTACCCGTGTCCAATAATAAGCACTGATTGGGTAAAATGGCCCACAATTCCTAGTGCTCACTCCTCCTTTCAGCTACTGATCAGTAATGGTGTTGTCCATATGTACTCAAGGCTCAGCCTTGTTCCTTTCGCTCTACTTCATCACTAAATAGTATTTGTTTATTTTAAAATTCAATTTATTAGCAAACTTGAGTCCCAGCGTGTCAATTAAAAGGGGCCGTCGGGGAGTTCATTAAATGAATTGTCTGTTATTGTTACAGTAAATTGTGCTGCTCATTGGAAGCCTCTCTTCTCTGTATCCTGCAGCAATAGGATCTTTCTACCAGAGTTGTCTCCATCTGCTCAATGGAAAGATACAAATTTGGAGCTGTTATTAGAAGGATAATCCTGGCGCTGCCAAGGTGGAAACCAAGTGAAAACCCACAGGACTATGGAAGGATGTTGAGTAATAATTGGTGCAAATTAGTGGGTATGAGATAGCACACTAGTGCCAAGAAATACACAATATATTCTCTGAATTTACTGTATATGTTAGAGCTAGCAGTGTCAACTTGCGGCCAAAATTGCGCTTGCGGTCACAAATTAACCGTTATGTCTCTATCCCAAGGTTTACAAATTTGGCCCATGTTCTAATGGCCCCACCAAGGAACTAACCTCAATTTTACTCAGTAGAGCTTAGTGCCATTTGATTACTATCCCTAACTACCTTGAGCTCCTCAAGCATTTAAACTGAAGATCAAGCCCGTTACTGGATTAATGTTTATTACAACCCCATGCTCTGCACCTTCACCCACTCTCAAAGATGAGGGATTTAAAGAGACCTTTCCCTGAGGAGGGTTGACATGGTTTTGCTGGTTAAACAAGATAGTGAATCACTCCCATACAGGATCCATAACTTAGTGATGCTGGCCAGGCTCCACCACTATCATCCACTTCTGAAAAATCTGCCAGGCAGTAGGTTACTTATCTACTAAGGGGCACACCAAGAAATATAAGGGCTCATATACAAACTGGAAGACAGGGTGCAAAGTACTAAAAAAATGGGCCCAGTCTACTAATCTAACTTCAACAACTTGCCACGCCTTTGGGCTCCATCTGTCCTAGTAAATACACAGCTGCTGGAGTTTGGAGGCAGCACATCCCTATCTTTCTACCGGCCAAACCCAAACTTTCTACCCAAACTTGCACATCATTTAGTGTTATCTGAATGAGCACTTATGGGAATGCTCTATCGCTCTATAGTGCTCTTGCACTTTTGCTCCTGGTCTCAGTGAACGACGTTCTTGACATGATGGTAAAGTTGGACAGTTATATTGATGACCAATATAACCAATGCAAGAACCATCCCCAGCTCAAGAGCAAGACATTATTTATTACAGTAGAAGGTGACCAGTGAATTGTTAGGATTTAGGTCAACAAAATGTACACAGCAATTTGCCCAATAAGATTACCCCCTTGTCTGCACCTCCTCGTATGATAGGGACATGATGCACTTTGTTGCTCATGAAGTGCTACATTGTAACATTGAGTGGAACCCTGGAGTTATTGACTTCTGAATGTGGATGATCATAACAACACTCCCTGTAGTTGTCTTTGTGCCCTACAGAGCAGACACTGGGTATCTTCTGATCAAGTGTAGAATTCTGTAGCTTGTCCATAAGGTTCTATAGGAACCCAGCTGAATCCCTTTAATTATACGTCCCAAAGAATCTTCCCAACTTTATACTGATAAATACCAAAACGCTTCTTCCTGGTGATGTAAAATCCCAAAAGATATGTGCAACCTGTAAAACTGTTGGGAGATGATGTGGCTGGAGACAGAAGGCTGATCATCCCTAGTATATTCTAATATATCAAATAGACAATATATATTGTGCTTTTATCTACATTCCTTCTTTCAATGGTCCGTGTCAATGCTGGGGGGCCCAGAGTGCCCTTTCTGTCATACCCTGAACCAACCCCGATGTTGAGGTCATATGTAGCTGTCTCTCTACTGTGGAAGGTTATCTCAATAACAACTTCCCCTGTCTCTCTGCTGCCAATGCGCCTACTTATACATCTCCTCTCATCTCTCATCATATTCCAACTGATCAGCCATAAATATTGTAAATCCAGTGCCTTTTCATGATGATTCCAATCAGGAGAAGCAACAGGCTGAACAAAGGTGGGGTTTGCTGAGTAGAACTTCAATACAAGCTGTGTGGATACTGAGAGGCAAGGAGTTTGGGAAGTAGGAGGGAGTTGGGGATGGAGTTGTAGCAATTGAGATGGGAATTGAGCACAACAGTAGGAGGTGAAGATGGGGGCATTGCTGGAGGTTCTACTTAACGTTAGTTGTCAAAGTATTTTTTATTATTCTCAACATGTTTTCCCAGTGATTCTGATGCTCTGGACCCCTCTCTGGTCTACCAGCCATGTTTGTGTTTTGGGTTTACATGGTGCTTTATGGTACCTTCTTTTATACCCAAGATGTGCATAATGCAATATCAAATTCTAATCAGGTCAGTGGTTCTGTTGTTTTGTACCCATTATCTCTTCCTCCCATTGGTCCCATCCCTTTAGCCACACCCACAGATTACTACTGTGTTATATAGAAACAGAGTCAACTCCAGAAGCCCTTAGCAACCAGATACATTCATTCTTTATCATGACTGGCTGCTGTTTACGTGCGCTGCAAAAGAAGCAGAAATTTATAGGGAAACTCAAATTTCCTAGGAGAAGAAATACGCTCCAACCCCAAATTTAATTTTAACTGACCTCCAAGATTATGTGCAGCATTTTCCCCAAATCTCACCCAACTGGCCCTTATACTACCCAATAGGGGCTAGGCCAACATAATGGAAACCAATGAAGTCAAAAGAGAGTACTCACTGCTTGGCTCGTGTGCAATATTTTTTATGGGAGAATTCAGTCAGTCCACTAGTCACAGACTTTTAAGATCCCATTTATCTCATTCTATCCACATTTCTATTTACCATGAGCCTCCTATTTACCTTAATAACTAACATTTTTGCCTAATCATTTTTGTACCACTGGCACCAGATAAGCCAGTGATTAGCAATGAGACTTGTTTTTCTCTCTCTACACTGGACATTTAGAAACTGCCAGGTGCCCCCCAGTTTATATAATAAGACCATTAGGCACATCATATAAAATAGTTGGGGCACATTATGTCCCTGTCTCATGGTTGGCAGTTAGCTTGGTATTCACTGCAATTCCTTCTTGGCCTAAAAATTTATTTGTGTGGGGGGTATTGTAGGTTTTGTGTGCCATAAGCTTTATGGTTAAAGGCCTTTGAAATGGATGCCAATTAATTATCTTTACACTTGGGAGCAAGAATCATCCTTGACATTAGAAGCTTCATTTATAAATGCAAAGCACTAAAGTGGGCACAAAACTTAAAATTAACACCATAGAGAAGTGGTACTTGTGCCCATACATGCCCTTAACTCCAATGCTCCACCCAACCTGTGGCCCTTCAGTTGATGTTGAAGAACATCTCCCAGAACCCACCAACAGCCAAAAGCAATAGACTGAAAGGTAATGTGTCCAAGCAATTCTGCTTTGCCCGACACAACATGATGCAGTTCTGCATGACCCAATAACTAATGCCAGGAGATTTGACAGGAAAATCCTCAATAAATACACATTATAAACTCCATAAATAGGGTCAATGTCCCCTTTAACATTACATAATTATTTCAGGCACAAATAAAATCCGGGGCAACCTGTTAATCTCTGCTCTAAGGAGATGCATTTAATTCTATTGAATAAGGAATCAGCGCTGAGCAGCAAATTGGCCGACTGTTCTGCAGAGATAAGTCCCTATCAACGCTGCCGATCTCCCGTCTCTTATCTCATCACCCTCCCCCCCTCAGACTATTGGTAAGAACAGGTTTCCTGTAATTGCGGCAAATGTGGGAATGGAATAAAGCAAATGACATTTCTTTAGATGTGAGGGAGTGGGGCAGGAACGGGGGTCTTTCTCCTACAGTCGTTACATTATGTACAGTAACGTGGCATTGGGGGTTACAGTGATGTATAGAGTAGAGATACAGGTGATAGTTGGACATTTCCATGGGACTGGGACAGGGGTTTAACTACAGAGGCAGCAGACCCTCACGTTGTAGGGGGGCCCAGGCAGGGCTGATCCTATCAAATGTGGGGCCCAATTGGGACCATGTTGGCGGGGCCTGTAGACAAAGTGTTGCTGGCTACTGACACAGCAAGGTTTTAGGAAAATAAGATCATACAGGCACAAAATAGAAAGGAAAGGGGCAGACAAGGTAAGAGAGTGAGAGGGATGAAATAGGGGCACATAATAGGGGCACACAGGGTAAGAGAGAGAGGGAGGAAATAGGAGAGTGGACTGGGCCAATTAGTTTGGGGCAGGCTGGGCCGATTCAGCTTGGGAGCAGGCTTGGTTGGATTGGGGGCAGGCAGGGCCTATCAAGGTTGGAGGAAAGCTGGGCCTATGAGAGTTGGGGGCAGGCTAGACCTATGGAGTTGGGGGATAGGTTGGCTTATCAGAGTTGAGGGTGGGCTGGACCTATGGATTTGGGGATGGGCTGGACTCTCAAAGTTGGGGGCAGGCCAGGCAGCATCATGTGCTGAGGGAAATATTATCTGTGCTGCCCTGTGGTGCGGGGCCCCCAGAGGTGCGGGGCCCAATTGGTCCAATTGGCCTAAGGCCAGCCCTGGGCCCAGGAGTGTAAAAGACCCACTGAGACTCTAATTAATGATTGAGTTTAATATAACTTGGTAGAATCTGTCAATTTACCAATATTCTGGGGCCCTAATTTGCTATGGGGGCCCAGTAACACCGAGATACACTACTGGGAGACAACCTTCTATAGTTGGGTCGGTTTATTCCGGGAGGGGTAATAACTAGGGTCTCATACCCAGTGGCTGTGAGACATCACTATACCTAACACCCCATAGAGGCCGGACTGAGGGTCTTGACATCCCCTAGGAGTGAAACACTTTGCCAAATCTCAGGTTTTGTGAGTAGAACTTGACATACAAATAAATATTCAGTAGCCAAATCAGCAGAACTTTTCTAGAGCTCATTGGGGCAGGGTCCGCAGGGCTGTATTTAAATAGTGGGTGGATTTACATAGTGGGCCCCTAGGCCAAACGCTGCTCATTGCCCCTTCACCTACAACCCTCATCTGTGGGAAACTCTTGAATCTACTTTGGGTCCCCAGTGCTTTGGAATCAATGCAGATGTGGTTGGACGACATGTTACCCCAAAAATCCTGCTGCCCTAGGCCTGGGCCTTTGTGGCCTTCTCTCATTCCCAGCCCTGAGGGGCCCTGGCCTTCACTGACCCAGGTCTGCTCCCCGCTCCCATGGAACTACAAGATGCTCCCCCTCTTCTTTCGTCTTGCCCAATATAAGCCGCATGAAAGTTAAGGAACATCGTTACTTGAGGAACTTATGAGATGAGGAGGGGTGGTGGGAGGGGTATGTCCCAAAGTTAGGTTTTACGGTTACATACTGAGTGGGTCCTAGACAAGCCTGTCCACAGCTGAATTGGGGTGATACAATCACTGGGTCAACAGGACATAACACAGTACTATGCAGACCTGTCGGTGAGGCCTACAGCTATATGGGTCTTATTTACTAACCTGGCCAATACGATATCTGTCAGTCAAGTTTAATATTCAGACTGGATTTCAGCCCCAGTAATGGCCCTTTCTAATTTATCCTTCTAATCCAGCTCCAGCCAATCCAACCCACCTCTCATTCCCCACTCACCATCTACTAACAGGGCAGGTATAGTGAGAAATGAGCCGCATACATGAGAGGTCAATGAGTTATTAAGGGTGACAATATGGCGGCCCAATGTTTTGATGTGCAGTCTGGCCAAACCCAAGCAAAGCTTACACTCTAAGGAGGGGCACATACAGAATAACTGAAGCATTAGCCCATAAGTGACTGGACTAAATCACATAAGGTGCCAGCGCTCCAGGACTTGAGTTTGGTTTGGAAGGTTAGAGGGAGAGTAGCCTTATTGGAAAGAGTAGCCACATGTATTTCCAGATCTGAAATGACAAAACCCTAATGCCAAACCAATTCTCAGTGACCACCAATCCCCAGTAATGCGTCAGTGCTGCACTATCAGTTCTCCACACGTAGACATCCCAGTCCCTGCCATTCCATTTGTGCTTGTGTATTGGCTGATGAGCATGAGGGAAGCAGAGTCCTCTCTATGTGCTGCTTTACTGCTGCTGATAATTATATCTATGGAAAGTGCAAATTGCCCTAATCTATATGTAAATTTCCTGTGTTCTAACAATTAACTCCCCCTTGTAATCGTCAGACTTGAACGAACATGCGCATTTCTATAGCCCCTTTATTTAATTAGCCTTGTAACAAGGGCACGTTACTATCCAAGGGTTTCCCATTCTATCAAACCATAATAACCAATTGATTCTGCAAAACACTCGCCAACCATGAGATCTGATTGGATGATGTGCCCTTGCCTTTATTGCCTCTCACTCCTGGAACGTTGGTGTTTTATGAAAAGATGGAGATAAAGAGTCATTGGGACGAGTAGGAAGCAGATATTTTCTGAGACAGGCACTTGCCAATGGTGGGAGGGATGGAAGTGGCCAGTTAGGGGGAGAATTGGGGTGAGTACTTATTTGTTTCCTGGGTACCCCTGGAACTATAGCAGGGTGACACCCCAATGTTTCTATATATCTGTAACCTTGTTATGAGCTAAGGGGGCCCAGTCTGAAGGTCAGTTAGGGGGAGATTTGGGGTGAGTGTTTATTTGTACCCTGGGTACCCCTGGAAATACTGTAGGAAAAAGAGTGCTACATTACATTGTGGGTATAGAACATGGTGATTTGTGTGAATATTTAGCAGGTTACAGATAGCGCCAGTATAATAAATGAGCTCGGGGGGAGAGATAAGAGGAAAGTGGTGCCTGTGAGAGAGAGAGAAAAGATTAATGATATAAAGAAATAAAATGTTTGGGCAGAGGGAGGGATATTATTCGTATATCAGTCACTTAGTGCAGTCGCAGATGTTTGTCGAACACTTAATCAGGGAAATAACCAATTGCAATGAATTCTGTAACCAGTAAACAATAGAGATGTGGCTGGTCGGAGACAATGCAGATATAATATATTGTTTCCATTAAAAGCTGCTTTAGGGAGATTTGGCCCTGAAATCAATGCTGAAAGCTGGTCAGTAATATAATGTGAGAGGTAGAGAGGGGCCGCTGGCCTTACAGACTAAATAAAGACCCAGGTGATGTATGAAATGTCAGCGAGTGATTGTGGAATAAGAAACATTCAGGGAGTTTGTCTGTTCCGCCTCATTGGGACCTTTTTGCTTTAATCACAGTCATAAATCAGGAAACGCAGTAAATCTCCCTTTAATGATCCTGAGGCCTTTGCTCAGCGGAGTCACATTTAGGTCACAGTCTCAGTAATAGGAATTGTGTTTCTTGTATGAATTGTGGTGCCACAGGCAGGTGTAACACACAGACACTAATCTACACACTGACACACAATGATACACTGAGATCCCACACAGGCCAACGGCCACCTGCTCCTGTCTCCACTTTGTGCTTCTGTTCATTTCTGTGTCTGTCTGTGTGTCTGTCTGTGTCTGTCTGTCTGTGTCTGTATATCTGTGTGTCTGTCTGTGTGTCTGTCTGTCTGTCTGTCTGTGTGTCTGTCTGTCTGTGTGTCTGTCTGTCTGTCTGTCTGTGTGTGTGTCTGTCTGTCTGTGTCTGTATGTCTGTCTGTCTGTGTGTCTGTGTCTGTGTGTCTGTCTGTGTGTCTGTATGTCTGTCTGTGTGTCTGTATGTCTGTGTGTCTGTGTCTGTCTGTGTGTCTGTGTCTGTGTGTCTGTCTGTGTGTCTGTGTACACCCGCACTTCCCTTGCACTAAGCAGATGATAAAGGGAGAATGGCAAAGCGTTTAATTGAAGGGGTTGTACACCTTTAAATTAACTGTTAGTAGGATGTAGAGAGTGAAATTTTGAGACAATTTGCAATTGTTTTTCATTTTTGTAATTTGTGGTTTTTGACTTTTTTAGCTGTTTATTCAGCAACTCTCCAGTTTACAGTTTCAGAAGTCTGGTTGCTAGGGTCCAAATTCCCCTAGCAACCATGCACTGATTTGAATAAGAGATTGGAATATGAATAGGAGAGGCCTGAATAGAAAGATGAGAAATAAAAAATAACAATAACAATACATTTGTAGCCTTACAGAGTATTTGTTTTTTAGGTAGATTTGAAAGCTGGAAAGAGACAGAAGAAGAAGGCAAATAATTAGAGGGTGTGTAAAGGCAAAAAAATAAAATCCAATTTTTACTTTTAATGAAAAGGAAACCTATCTCCAACATACTTTAATTTAAAAAATGGACTGTGGATAGGATTTTTTAGACAGTCCCTAACTGCTCTGCAAGGAAACAATCATACTTATGAGCAGCAGGGGGAGCCCCCGCCTTACTTCCCAGCCATGCAGAACTCAAGCAGCTTTGTTTGTTTCCCTGCAGAGCAGTCGGCGACTGTGTAGAGATTTGTATTGGATTTTATTTTTGCCTTTACATCCCCTTTACTGTTTCCAACTCCAGCTGCAGGGACAAAGATCTTGGAGCCAGATTTAAACAGATAAACTGGGATTCTATTTGGAGGATTATTTTGCTGCAGCCACTGGTTCTGCAGAGTTGGAGAAAGTTTCTATTAAACAATACAAAAACTATAAAATCCACATTAGATTACATGACAACACAGGACCCAGTGCAGTCTTTATATTCTGATTATTAATCAGTCTTGTGTATCGGCTTCTGGCAGATATTATTTGACTTGTGCTGTTTTGATCATTTATGAAGATCCCTAAGCAGCCCAGATCACACTGAGCATGTGCACAGTCTTGGTCTTGCAAAGATGTATAACAAAGTTACAAGATGGTGACCCCCTGTGGCCAACTTTGAAAGCATAAATCATTTGTTTGATTAGGCTTGTGGTGCAGTAAGTTCATGTTTATATTTAGTATACAAAATACAGCATTTCTAGCCTTATTCTAGTTTACACTTTACTTCCCCTTTAAAATAACTATGAAAAATAAATAATGAAGACCAATTGAAAAGTGGATTAGCATTTGCCATTCTATAACATTCTAAAAGTTGACTTAAAGGTGAACTACCCCTTTAATGCAGGTAGTAGTGGGTACAGGGAATGGGGTAAAGAAGCAGTCCGTTGACTTCAATGCGTTCGGCAATGATCAGATTCACTAGTCGCTCGAGCCTGTGCAAAAGAGGGAAAACACTGGGGCAATACTAAAAATAAACTGCCCTGGATCAGAACATTATTATCCCTCATTCTATTCGGGATCTGCAACGGAAAAAATGGTCTTACCCAAAGGTGGGCCGTGTCGTTCCTGCTTGACTCAAAGGTTTAATCAGCCCCTTCTCTGATTGACAGTTTTCTTTGTGATCATACAGACTGAAGGTGTAACATGGGCTCTTTAGGCAGGGCCAGCACTAGGGTAGGAAATAGAGGCACTTTGGGTGCAAATGTGGGGGCAGTAATTCCATATGAGAGAGTGAATGACCGAAATTAGTGTTGGGTGGGGCTTGTGTGAGTGGTGTCAGGGGGGACAGTGAGGGGGGACACTGAGCAGGGTTGTCAGGCCTAACTTTTGGGTAAATACTATTTGGCTCTGTCTCTAGATACAACTCAAAAATGTCTGAATAATTCTCTGTTCTTTGGGTACAAACAAGACAAATCCTTTAAGAACCCCCTTCTCCAGTAGATGGTCCTTTTAGCCCATGGGTTAAAGAGATATCTATGAGCGAGGCTCTATGTACAATATCCACATATTTCCTAATGGCTGAGCCTTCAGTTAATCCAGTACAGAACCAAGAGATCCATTTGAGATAATTGGGGATATTGGGGTTCTGGGCCATTGATAAAACTCTCTGACCTGCCCTGAAACCTCGGGCAAATTATGAAGCTCCACGGCCCCTGAGATTGAGGAGACTAGGGATGCACAGAATCCAGGATTCAGTTCGGGATTCGGCTTTTTTCAGCAGGATTCGGATTCGGCCGAATCCTTCTGCCCAGCCAAACCAAATCCAAATCCTAATTTGCATACGCAAGTTAGGGGCGTGGAGGGAAATCATGTGACTTTTTGTCAGAAAACAAGGTAAAAATGGTTTCCCCTTTCCACCCCCTAATTTGCAGTCTGATTTGGTTCGGAATTCTGCGAATCTTTAGCAAAGGATTCTGGGGTTCGGCCGAATCCAAAATAGTGGATTCAGTGCATCACTAGTGGAGACAAATTGATTTTTCACTTTTTCTATTCGAAGTTCTGCTCAGCACCCCCGGGATAAGGCACCGGGAAACTGTAATGGACGTTGGGAGAAAGACTTGAGCCACTCAGCAGTCCCAATAAACTGGGGGAAATGGGATGTTTGTTTGTGTAGAAGGACTTGGTCTCCTAAATGAGCTGCACTTTGTGTCACATAGAGGGTTGAAAAGAAATAGATTTATGTCTAATGGGGGGGTCACACTGTGTCCAGAGAATTTCACTACAAATTATCCCCTCGCACCTTTATACACAGTGACACATGGGGACATTTCTCTCCTAATACTTTGTCACAATATATTTCATTCCTTACAGTTTCAGCACATTTTTATTTAAGATTTTTTATTCAATTTTTCGCAGTCATAAAGAATTTCAACATCGTTTATCCTCTCCAACCCTGACAATATTGATTATGTCTTATAATGTTCAAGATTATCTCACACGATCTGGGACTCTGGGTCTGAGAATTTCAGCATCATTTCACTTAAATTTTATATGGTAATCTGCACACTATGAAAATAAGATATTGCAATAGAGTTCCCTCTGTAACTCAACCTGCAGCCTTGTGCCTTTATATGGTCACAGAACAACCCCTCAGTGACTTCTAATATCCTTATCATTTACAGTAGGGGGTACATTATCCCTTATAATACATGAGTGATACTCAGAGTTCCCTGTATAACTCAGCCTGCAGCCTTGTGCCTTTATATGGTCACAGAACAACCCCTCAGTGACGTCTAATATCCTTATCATTTACAGTAGGGGGTACATTATCCCTTATAATACATGAGTGATACTGAGAGTTCCCTGTATAACTCAGCCTGCAGCCTTGTGCCTTTATATGGTCACAGAACAACCCCTCAGTGACTTCTAATATCCTTATCATTTACAGTAGGGGGCACATTATCCCTTATAATAGTACTGAGTGCCCCTTAGTATTAATTTTCCACCCTTTCCCACTTTATGTTGGATACATCCTGATTAAGTGCCTGTAAATAGTAGAACAGTAGAAAGTCATTTAATAGCAATAAGAATGAATGGGCCTGGGATCACTTGCCATGTGGAACTGACAGTAGACTGAGTGCTGCATGACAGTTAGTGCTCAGCGCTGGTATTGATGGGCTCAGACAAGGTCACTATAAAACAAAGGTTTCATTGAAACCATCCGTCATGGCCACCTACTGCCTTGAAATCCTTACTAATAAATTTGATTTTACTTTTCCTGCATCACCGGAGCTGTCGCCTTCCCTCTATTTATTATAGCTGAGACAAACAAGGATAATTTGTATTTTTCCACATTTAGTACATTTAATGTATAAAGCTTGAGACCTGGGAGAGAAACACATGTACATGTAAAATCACTGAAAGGGACATTTAAAATTGTCCAATAATTTTTGATCTAAAAAGCATCATATAGATCCAACCATACTATCTTCGGGGCCCATTTCTGTGTCCAGACCCATGTAATAAGAATGCCTGCTTCTTAAATAAAAAATACAAAACAAAGACCCCTGCAATACTTTCACAGAGGACAAGGCTCAGCAGAACTACAGATAAAGGACAAATGACACTCTTTTGAAGACAGCAAGGAACATATTATGGGCAAACAAGTCAGATATTTTGAGAGAGACGCATGAAGGAGGCCACCACCAACTGCTAGAGGAACATACAGCAGTCACCCTCTAATCAACCACTATAGTAAAAACTACTGATTGCTTCCATAGGAAATATGTTTAACAAACACGCTCTCATTTGATCAACCAACCACCACCAAATGCTAGAGGAACATACATTAGTCAACTACTACCATCTCCTAGACGGACATACATCAGTAACCCACCGTCAACGTCTAGAGGAACATACAAAAGTTACCCATCATCAACTGCTAGAGGAATATATATCAGTGACACACCATCAACTGCTTAAGAAATAGACAGCAGTTAACCCCTAATCAATCACTACCCACCATTAACTGCTAGATGAATATACAAAAAATAGAAAAGTTACCCACCATCAAATACTAAAAGAACATATATCAGTTACCCGCCATCAGCTTCTAAAGAACATATATCAGTTGCCCAGTGCCCACCATCAACTACCTCAGAAGTAAACAGCAGTCACCCTCTAATCAACCACTATAGTAAAAACCACTGATCACTTCTATAGGAAATATGTTTAACATACACACTCTCATTTGATCAACCAACCACCACCAACTGCTAGAGGAACATACGTCAGTCAACCACCACCAACTGCTAGAGAATCATACATTAGTCAGCCACCAAAAACTGCTGGAGGAACATACATCAACCACCGCCAATTGCTAGAGGAACATACATCAGTCAACCACCACAAACTGCTAGAGGAACATACATTAGTCAACCACCACAAACTGCTAGAGGAACATACATTAGTCAACCACCACAAACTGCTAGAGGAACATACATTAGTCAACTACTACCCCCTTGTAGAGGGACATACATCACTAACCCACCGTCAACTGCTAGAGGAACATACTAAAGTTACCCATCATCAACTGCTAGAGGAATAGATATCAATGACACACCATCAACTGCTTAAGAAATAGACAGCAGTCAACCCCTAATCAATAACTAGCCACCATTAACTGCTAGAGGAATATACAAAAAATAGTAAAGATACCCACCATCAAATACTAATGTAGGGATGTGAAAATCTTAGACACCCTTACACTTTACAGACAGGCACATCCCTAGTTATATGGACGCCTAAAAGGTCCTTATGGGGACCTTGTGCTTATGTAACCCCTGCAGTTCACATAGTGTACACCAGATGGCACTGTGCCAGAGTATAAAAGGTTTAGGAACCATGTGCTCTGGGTCCATTGCTTTAGCCCAACCAAGCAGGCTGGAAGGGAATGGGTAGTGCTGACCCTAGGCGCCTTGGCCCTAGTAATTAGAAAGCTATACTCGTTTTATAGATCGCTCTAGGAGTGATAGAGAGGTTATTTAGTTGAGCAGCTCAAGGCTCCGACGAGGAGATTAGAGGGATTAAGATCCCAGGGTATAACTGACCCAGAGTAAGGAACCAAGTGTTGAGATAGGGATGTCAGGAGTTCCCCTAGTCTGCCACTGGAAGATATCCTGAAAACTGGGCAATACCCATCACATGCTGTCAACTTACTCTCTGCTGTATATTCCCTAGCCTGTGGGGATTCAGCCTATACGTGCTGTGAGCATATGTTTCCTTTATGCTGCTGTGTATGTTCTATACTCCATTGTGGATCAATGTGCTGAATGATCTCTGTGCTATTGTTCAATAAACACAGTTCTTAATTCAACCGTTAAAGAACTACTGGCGCCCATCATTGTGCTATCGCACCCAGTTACAGTTACACTACACCCTGCCTCCACTGCGTTGCGAGGGCTTACCCCTGAGAAAGAGAGCTCATCGGTGGTCTCAGCCCACCAAGGAAAGTAGCTAAACTGTCCTAGCACAAGTCAGTTTACTATAGCGCTACACTACCAACTACCAACTACTACTATTAACTACCTAAGAAGTAATGAACCACTACAGTAAAAACCACTGATCACTTCTATAGGAAATATGTTTAACATACACATTGTCATTTATCAACTGTCAGGGGAGCAAGAGAATTCTCCCACCATCAACAGTTGGAGGTAACAGCTCTCATACTCCATCAACTCTTACAGCAGAGCAGCCAAGCCTTTTATATGATACATCGTTATACAGAATGAGGTATAATTGACACCATTTTAAATGATGATGCTGGGAGTCTGGAGTCCATACAAATCCCCTGGAGGAGCAGAATGAGGCCTGTGAACTTGCATTTGGAGTCCCCCTCCATCAGCTGCCAGAGGACTGAACCTCAGTTATTATTAGGGTGTCAGTATTACTCACAAAATCACACAATGAGTATATAGCATAGCATTTAACCTGAGTCTCTACCACCTCTACCTTTGTAACATCATAATGAGTTTGGGTTGAGGCAAATCACAGTTTGGTCAGCAGAGTCTGGAGGAATTTGAAAGGTCCAATCATACGTCATGCTCAGTACTGATATAGCAATGTATTCAGAATGTCTACATTATATTTAGTGATGCCTAAAAACCTAATAATGGGACAAATGGTTTATAAGGGAATAAGACCTTCGGCAGAAATGTCAACAGCTCAGAAATACTCTATTTCTATTAAACGTGAGCCAATAAATCTGAATGTACTTGGCTGGGGCTAAGTAGGTCGCGTTTAATAAATCTGCTTCATTTCTCTGGGGGCTCATCTGAGCCCAGACAAAGTACAGTAAGTTTGAGTTTTCTACGTTTCCGACTGAATATCAAACTGCACAGTGGGCAGAATATTGATATTTCTATATATAGAATGGTTTTATGTCCCCTCTGCTATATATATATATATATATATATATATATATATATATATATATATATATATATATATGCTCATTATTAATGCTCAAACTTACACAAAAAGAAAGATCGTCAGAAACACAATAAACTGCAGAAATATGAGTGGCTATTCCTGTAAATGGGACCTTGGCGTTACAGGGAACAATAAAATAAATCAACTGTTTGTGCGGAACAGGGGGGGGGGATTACAGTGTGAATTTGAGGTGTAAACAATGCTGGGGCCAGTTAATCTCAGTAATGATACAATTTAAAGTTTACACAAGATAAGAGCAGACTTTCATGGGGGGCCACACAAAGGAGGGGTTGTGGGGGTTGTTGGACAGGACCAGTGTCGGACTGGCCCACAGGGATACCAGGAAAACTCCCGGGGGGCCCAGGTGTCAGTGGCCCCTCATGCTCCTAAACATTTGGCCTATTTCATGGCCATTTCCCTATTTCTATGAAGCTAAATAGATGGAAATATTGGTTTATAGTATGTAAAGAATAGAGAGTAGAAGAAAAGAGGTTGAGTGAGGAGAGTTAGAATAATAGACCTGAGAGTGGGCCCCTGGTCTTAGGTTTTTGTGTGGGCCCCTGGTGTCCCAGTCCGACACTGGACAAGACTGCTCTACATCATACTAAAGGTTAACTCAAATGTGAACAACCCCTTTAGATGGATGAAATAGCTCAATGACAGGTTAGAATGTATAATAGACAGAGAGTGGATAGAATAGAGGTAGAGATGGAAATATTGGGGGTGGTGGGGGCAGAGTGCCAGGAGATTAGGTTGTAGTTTTCAGGAAAGAAACCCAGTTGCACCACTTGATACATTGTATTTACATCTCCCAATCCCATTGTATAGTCTGTGTTTACAGCGGCAGATCATTTAAACCTGACATGTGAAATTGCTCCAATCCATCAGCGAGTGTGGGGAAGGCAGGAACCATTAATATGCAGCGCAGGCCCTTCCACTACAGCAGTTACATTATCTTGTGTTCCACATCCCCCGTTGCCATGGTAACCAGCATCCCTCCACCAAGTCTGTTATTACGGCCATTACACGCTTTTGTGCTCTCCCGTGCCAAGGCTATCATTCCCGGCTCTTTCAACTTCACAGTTTTAAGTGCATTTCGGATGCACGGAGCAAGCCATGAAATAAGGCAAATTATTCAGTCCCAGTAGATAAGCGAATCTGGCTGCGCATCCCGATACGGCCAATTAAATGCAATCAGCGCCCAATGACATAACACACTGTACAGATGCCCAGATTAGAGCAGCGCCTTATAAAATACCTGCAGCCAAAACCAACAGCTGATCCACGAGTAACACATGGGTCCATAGAACTGCTCCAATGTAGTATTAGTACCTATTATTATTTCACCCTCCAGTATATTAATGGAACAGGTGCTGGATAACTAGTGCCCCTAATGAGCTTTATACCCTACACTGGTTTTATTGGGGGGGGGGTATATTTTGTGTCAGACTGGGACACAAGGGGCCACCCAAAAACCTTATCCCAGGGCCACTCTCAGTATTATTATTCTTCCTCTCCTCACTCAACCTCTATTCTCCTAGTCTGTTTTCTTTACAGACTATAATCTATTATTCCATCTATTCAGCCTCTTTGTTCTCATAGAAATAGGGAATGGCCATGAAATAGGCCAAATGTTTAGCAGCAGGAGTACCTGGTATCCTGGTGGCCCAGTCTGACACTGGGTATATTCTGCCTTTATGGCTAGTGGTTATGGCTCTACATTGCCCTTCCATTGTCTGGAAACTTAGAGAGAAGTCATAGACACATAAAGAACATTAGGAAGGTCTTGGGAGACACAAAGGTCTCAGAGCAGCGCTCTCCAATGTTTCCATATAATGGGTCTATTATTATGAAAATGGCATCCAGGGAGAGAGCCCATTGGCGCTATTGAGCAATCTGGGGGTTAAATTATATCTTGGAGAGCCTCCAGTTGGACAATATTGTCTCAGAGAGCCTCCCACCACCCCAACTGCCATCCATTCCTCTTCCCTTCCCTCTTCTCTCATTCAGATTTATTGATCTTTATCAGGTCTCCACTTATTCTGTCGCTGTCCCCATTGGGTTATTCTCCACAATAGTAGTGTCACATTTAACTGGGAGTCCAATCCTTTCTCGGCTCAGAATCCCTTTGAATTATCCATCACTGAGACATTCAACAGGGGTCCACATGCAGTTGCATTCAGAGGGACTCAAACTGATGTTGGTTGAACCCATGCAGGTTGACCTTTATTGTCTCCTGGAAAATATATTTGCAAAACTACCCAGCCACCATATAACCACCATCATCATCATCATCATTGCCAGGTGCCCTGACTTTGTCCACTCTTAGGACTTCATGGATGAATCTGGTTTCTCCTCTGCACGCAGAGAGGGATCATGGAATAGGATCTACTGGGTTTGTCACCCAACTCTATTGCATAGTCCTGATCTAAAAACTGATCTGAAAGGAATATTCTGCGGGTGCTCTGAGCATTATATTGTCCATGGAGTAACAGCTTCATTTGAGGCCCAGCAGTCACTATCCTGCTATCTCTGTGCCTTCAGGCCTGTTTGAGAAGCTCTTGCTCATTATGGGTGCTAGGTGCCATCATATAGTCCTATATGCTTGTACTTACAATAGCAGTCTATGGAATGTTATGACAATTACAAATCTGAAGAAAATTTCAAGGAATATTTGCCTACAATTCTCATTATCCTGTACCCATGAATTTCCATTGCATCTAAATGCTGAAATGTTTTTCCTAATCTCCCAGAATACAGAATGCTACAAAATTCTTAATCCTTCCAGATCCGTAATATTAGAATATTCTTTTAATCTTTACATTTTTGACTGATTCTTTCATCAATAGTGTTCAGACACTCATGTGTCCCTTATACAGATTTAGGGTGCACAAGACAACAAGAGGGATACCTGGTAGTAGGAGTCAATATTAGAACTGAGGGGTGTTGGCACCCCTATTCCCACCAGTGTTTTTGGCTTTCATTCAGGGCCAGGATTAAGGGAAAGCTGAAGAAGCACATGACTTGGGTGCCACCAGTGGGGTGCAATTGGGCACCAATACTACTTGGCCTGGCACTGCTTGGTGCCCCACATTATCTAAAGCCCCCTTATTCAGAAAGCTTCTTGATATGCATATGCATTCTGGTTTATTGAGATTGGATTGCCAATAATATAGATTAATTAATTCCCTTCAAGTACAAGGTCTTGTCTTAATTCGGACTCTATGGGAAATGACATTCCTGTATCTGGGAGCTTTCTGGATAGCAGGTTTACACATAATAGATCTCATTCCAGTGTCAACAATCGGCCTTACGAGCCCGAATTCCTTAGGTCTGGGACGCGAGGAGTTAATGTTTCCCGCTCGGGACAGAATGGCTGTAAATTCGCTATTGACATGGAAAATCTTTATTTCGCTTTACAGGTTGAAGCGACTCATGAATATGAATCAGGGAGTGATAACAAAACAATAAAAATGCAAAGCAGGATTTTACTCATCGCAATGTAAATTCCAAAGTCGGACTCGACAATGAAGTGGGATTTTTTTTTCTCCGCAGTCTGATTCGGAAAATCAAAATGTTCCAATTGGGAAACGTTTTCATTTTTATTTTTAACACTTTGTGCTTCTCTTATTGGGTTCATGATATTAAATTCTCTTCTTGTGGGTTGGATTCAGCAACCCCGGACTCACGTACCTCAACTCTGGACTGATATTTAGGCAACTCCATTAACATTGGGAGCGAATCTTCCTCCCTCTCTCCTTGCCGACGGGGGACAAATGTAACTGTTCCCTTTCGCTTCATCCCCTCCCGCCGCTCTCCCCCCGGCCCCTTATTTATCCTTCTCTCTATAACTGGGTCATGTCCTCCTTCTATAACATTGGTCAGTCTTTCCTACATTAAAAAACATTGGGGTAACAGTCACCCTGATATAGTTTCAGGGGTACCCAGGGCACAAATAAGCACTCACCCCAAATCTCCTACTGACTGACCTTCAGGCTGGGCCCCCTTAGCTCATAACAAGGTTACAGATATATAGAAACATTGGGGTAACAGTCACCCTGCTATAGTTCCAGGGGTACCCAGGGTACAAATAAGCACTCACCCCAAATCTCCCCCTAACTGACCTTCAGACTGGGCCCCCTTAGCTCATAACAAGGTTACAGATATATAGAAACATTGGGGTAACAGTCACCCTGCTATAGTTCCAGGGGTACCCAGGGTACAAATAAACACTCACCCCAAATCTCCCCCTAACTGACCTTCAGACTGGGCCCCCTTAGCTCATAACAAGGTTACAGAGATATAGAAACATTGGGGTGTCACCCTGCTATAGTTCCAGGGGTACCCAGGGTACAAATAAGCACTCACCCCAATTCTCCCCCTAACTGACCTTCAGACTGGGCCCCCTTAGCTCATAACAAGGTTACAGATATATAGAAACATTGGGGTGTCACCCTGCTATAGTTCCAGGGGTACCCAGGGCACAAATAAGCACTCACCCCAAATCTCCCCCTAACTGACCTTCAGACTGGGCCCCCTTAGCTCATAACAAGGTTACAGATATATAGATATATTGGGGTAACAGTCACCCTGCTATAGTTCCAGGGGTACCCAGGGTACAAATAAGCACTCACCCCAAATCTCTCCCTAACTGACCTTCAGACTGGGCCCCCTTAGCTCATAACAAGGTTACAGATATATAGAAACATTGGGGTAACAGTCACACTGCTATAGTTCCAGGGGTACCCAGGGTACAAATAAACACTCACCCCAAATCTCCCCCTAACTGACCTTCAGACTGGGCCCCCTTAGCTCATAACAAGGTTACTGATATATAGAAACATTGGGGTAACAGTCACCATTGTTATTATTATTTTATTAATAGTATTATTATTATTATTATTATTACAGTCAATAAAATGAAACCTTTTCAGAATAAATATTTCTTATTTTGGTCTTCTGGGACACATCAGTGTATAGCTGGACTCCATGCCACAAAGCAATACACAACTGCTGTGTTAACCTGCCTGTGTAGGGACATGGGGAGACAGTTTACAGGGTAAGTGAAACACAGAACTTTCCTTTTTCTGTGTAATAATAAAACAGTCGCTTGTACTTGATCCCAACTAAGATATAATTAATCCTTATTGGAGGCAAAACCAGCCTATTGCCTTTATTTCATGTTTATATGATTTTCTAGTAGACATAAGGTATGAAGATCCAAATTACTGAAATATCCGTTATCTGGAAAACCCCAGGTCCTGAGCATTCTGGATAACAGGTCCCATACCTGTACAATCTAAAATGTGGCCCCACAGCAAATTAGGGCCCCAACATATCCAGATGTTGCCCTGTTTTACCAAAATCTACAAAATCTACAAAATCTACAATATCTCATGTCACACTGAAGCAGATAAATGTATTGTATCCCAGTGTCACATCACATACACTACATGACAAATGATCTCAGAAACAAACTGACAATCACTAATAAATTATTTCCATTCAAGGGGGAAAAAAACCTCATTTCTGCTACAGATGTTATTCCCTGTTCTTTTCCATTTAGACTCGTATTTTATTCTCTGATGTATTCATGAGAAACAGACGTTGAAGAGCTGATTAGCGAGAGGCCTCGGTATTTATTCCCTTTCAAATGCCTCATCCCAAGAACCAATCTGATTGGGGCGCTGTTCTCATGCGGTTCTATAGAGACACTGCCCTACGCTGGTGAAAGCCGGAACTGCAACTCTATTCATCTCTAAATCTGCCAGAAAGGGCTCACGTCCCATTGTCTCATCTGTATAAACACTACAACTTCCCCAGACTGATGGGAAACATTTGTTTCTATTGTATCCTTGTATATTAGAAATAGATTAAACACAGGTAAGTTGTACAATTGTTTAATGAGTTAAATTGGAAAAAAAAAAAAAGAAAATATATATATATATATATATATATATATATATAATATAATATATTTATAAATGGATTTATTAATTTATTGAAATTGTTTGATTTCCCCTCATGACTGACAGTAGGTAGAGCTTAGTAAAGTTGTTGCCTGAGCCATGAGGCCTTAGGTTAAAGGGGTGGTTCACCTTTAAGTTGACTTTTAGTATGTTATAGAATGGACAATCGAAGCAACTTTTCAAATGGTCTATATTATTTTTTTTTATATATATATATATATATATATATATATATATATATATATATATATATATATATATATATATTAATTATTTGCCTTTTCCTCCTGATTCTTTTCAGCTTTTAAATGTGGGACCCCACCTAAAAAACCTAAACATGCTTGGTATTGTTATTGCTATTTGGACCCTAGCAACCAGGCGGCTGAAATGACAAACTGAAGAGCCGCCGAATAAAAAGCTAAATAAGTCAAAAAATGCAAATAATAAAAAATGAAAACTAATTGCAAATTGTCTCAGAATATCCCTTTCTACATCATACTAACAGTTAATTTAAAGAGAAACAACCCGTTTAATGGTATATCTAGTATAAGTAATTCTAAAGCAACAAGTAACCATTGAAGATGTTTCACTACTCATCCCAGCAGCTTTGCCCTTTAATGGCATTTGTACAGGCCATTTACTACTAGGCCCTTAGGGGTGCAAACGTGCACCCCTTGGTGCTCATTCAACTCAGATTTGGACTTCCATCTGCACCTCTGGACTCCATGAATGAGAATTGGTCTGATAAGGGGTTAGATCCTCTAGGGCAGGGATTCCCAACCTTTAGAACCCATGAGCAACATTTAGAAGTAAAAGGAGTTGGGGAGCAACACTAGCATGAAAAATATTCCTGGGGTGCCAAATAAGGGCCATTTAGTAGCCCCTATGTGGATTGGCAATCTACATTGAGGCTCTGTTTGGCAGTGCACCTGGTTTTTATGCAGCCAAAACTTGCTTCTGAGCCTGAAATTCAAAAATAATCACCTGCTTTAAGGCCACTGGGAGCAACATCCAAGGGGTTGGAGAGCAACATGTTACTCACGAGCTACTGGTTGGGGATCACTGCTCTAGGGAGTGTGATGTAGTAAGGCTACAATGGCCTCCCCAAGGAGAGTAAATTTGTACACGAGGACGAGGATTTGTCAATTTTTATAAAGCAATCTGCTTTATGTTAAAAAACATAAATGTAAAAAAATATATAATAATATAAATTTAGAATTGCCACAATATTCTTAAGGTAACAGGTGCATTCCATGCAATTCCACTATAGAGGCCCATACAAGCTACTGTTTTATTATTACAGGTATGGGACCTGTTATTCAGAATGCTCAAGACCTGGAGTTTTCCAGATAATGGGTCTTTCCATAATTTGGATCTTCATACCTTAAGTCTACTAGAAAATCATATAAACATTAAAGCCAATAGGCTGGTTCTGCTTCCAATAAGGATTAATTATATCTTAGTTGGGATCAAGTACAAGTTACTGTTTTATTAATACACAGAAAAAGTCATTTTAAAAAATGTGAAGAATTTGAATCTTAATTTGTAACAAAAAGTCACGAGATTTCCCTCCTTGCCCCTAATTTGCATATGCTAATTAGAATTCGGATTCAGTTTTGGCCGAGCAGAAGGATTCGGACGAATCCAAATCTAGCTGAAAAAGGCAGAATCCTAGCGAAATCCAGAACCCTATCCTGGATTCGGTCCATCCCTATATTTTGGTACAAAACTGGTTATGAACTTGGTGAAGATCCGCTGGACCCTATCTGAGTGATTTTGCACCACGCTGAGTGTCTACTAAAATTTTAGTTAAAAAATGTAAGACGATAAAATAGAATTATTGTTTTTTTTCTGGTGCTGGAGATTTTGTACTTTACTTGGGTGAAATCATATTTCAATAGCCTTAGACTGCAGTAGTAAAAAAACTGAGAGAAACGATTGATTTTAAATTTTTTAAATATTTTCCATCGTATGCTCTGTAATTTAAGAAAAAAAAAGACACTGAATACTTTAGAGAAATAATCCCTGCTTCCATCAGCTACAAAGAGAAGAATTCCGACACCAGGGAGGATTTGGAATTAACGGACTCATTTGATGTCAAATAAATCCACCTAAACTTTCCCAGCTCAGCCGACTGATAACTTTTTTTTGCTGATTAATTGCCAATAATGTCGACTTTCCCTCCGCTAGAAGATTTCAGCCTCATTAAGCGGCGGTTTCGAATATTTCCATATTTCAGTGGATTATTTCACACGGCCGCCTTCTTCTAATGCCTCCCCATATTTCTCGGCGGCTCCTCGGGTGATGATTTAGACACTAATAAAAATGAAGACTGACGGTCTCAGAAAATCATCTTCTACTTGTTTCCAAAGAAATTCATTTATGGGGGGGGGGGAAAGAACTGTTTGCGCCATTAAGCAAGAAATTAGATAATGACTTTTTGAGTATCAAAACCACTTCCATGATGCTCAGGTCAAGGTCCATTAAAAAACGGAGATACATTTCCCCTCGGTATTTCAGTAAAATAAAAACAAAAAATAACGAATGCTTCAATAAATACATGAACATAATATAGAGATCGGAGAACTGGAATCGGGTTGCCAATCTTGTCCTCAACTGCTCCATCCTCCTTCCCAACAAATGACAAACAAATGACAAGGTCACTCAAGTCATCTCTGTTGGCCGGTGGCTCGGAGGAACGTGTCTTGCTTTTAGCAAGTGTCACTGACGGATCAAAACTCCAAACATACAGTCGTTGTGATGTTTCTATTCCCTCAGGCAAAATTACTTGATGTCTTTCCCCCATGATGATGGCTTTTCAGCTTCAACGTCAAGTCATCTCTTTTTCCTTGGGATTTGATAATTATTGATTTGTGTTGGTGTTGTTTAGAATTCCGAGCAATATTTCCTACGTTTTCCTTTGCACTTGAAAAGAAAACATTTGTAGAAATGTATCGCCAGTTGAGGATGATTCATTTTCAGGGATGACATTTGTATGTGAATTTGTAGGAGATGTGACTTGGGAAGGGTTCCATTGAGAAGGTCATCAAGAGAGAAGGGTTAAAGGGGAAGAAGAGGGGTTTGGGGAGAAAATCACTGGCTGATTGCAAAGTGTAGGATGAGAAGATTGAAGGGGAAGGATATTATGGAAAAGTAAGATAATTGTGACTGAGGCCAAGGTGAACCTGATAGACTTGTCATAGATGACTATTCTGCTTATAGATTACTGCTGATAGAACTACTGGTCCACTACCCAGGGAGATTCTGTAGGAGCAGCCAATCAGATAAGGTCTCCTGAAATGTTAGGAGACCCATAGCCTTGACAGATCTAGATCAATACATCTCAGCCAATCAGCTGCTCTCTCCTAACGGTACCAAACAGATACCCAAGTGATGATTCTCTATAAGACATTGACCTAATGGACATCTCCATCAATTTTCAATGGGCATTTTATTAAAGACTCAAAAGAATTTGAAGACCCCACCCCCTCCACAATAACTGCTACTTGGGTTGCGTCTGCATATCCGTGTGTGCTTTGCCAAGCAGATGATTTATGCATGCGCCGTTGAACTGCGACCTTTAAGCCCTATGTCCACAAGCCGTTTCCATTAACGCAGGTCCTCAAGGGCCCCTAATGTCACCGACTCTCTTGGAATCTTTGCTGAAGGACTAGTGAGCTAATTACTCATTTAGATGTCCACATTAGCCTCATCATAATGATGATCATATAGTGTTCACTTACTGCTCTTTTGGGTCATAATGTGGGGGGAGGGGTTTAATTTTGTATTGTGTACCCAGTAGTTCAGCCATAATATATGCAGGTCCTGTGCCAGGTTCCTCTTTACCCCCTTTATCTGTCAGTTTATGTGTGTAACCCGTTTTACCTATGAGCCCTTCAATTGTACAACCCTGAGGAACATATTGGTACTTTATAAATTCTTGCTAATAATAATAATAATTGTGAAAATCAATATAAAGCCCCTATTTAGAGCCATTGCACAACTGAACCATGACAGATTCCTTTAGGAGTAATTAGCCTTGGAACGCAAGAATTGCTTCAACATCTAGAAATTGGGTCACCAGGTTCCACCCTATCATTTTATGGGGGGGGCAGAGCAGAAGCCCCAAGTCCATCATGAATTCAGCTTGAAAGTAGGGAAGGGCAGCATCAAACTGGGGGGGGTTCTGTATCCCCTTGGCCTACTGCCTTAGGGACTTGCACACCTTCCGCCCAGGCCCCCCACTCCAGCCACAAACCCCTCCACCTTCCTGGGCCTTCCACTTCTGCCCCCCCCACACCTTATTCCTTTTCCACCATGCAGGGTAAGAAGTCAGGGGGTGGAAGATTTCATAGTTTTTCTGCCAGGGAGTGAGTCTGGGTCAGTGGGGCCCATATGTGCCAGGGACCGCTGGGTTCCACTGGCCTAGTCTATCCTTGAGTAGGGGTTGAATGACTCTGCCAGCCTAAAGGGGTGGGTTAGAAATGGTTCCTCCAAGTCAAGTTACACAATCTGAGGAATCAAGTACCTCTGTGCAAAAAGCCGAACCTAATAAACAAGTAACCAAATATTTTTACTCCTAGACCAAGCTTCTCCCAGGACACTGCTGGGTATCATCGCTGCACACATTTAGGATTTTTATGAACTAAAGCTTCTAATAAGAAGGTTTTGATGCCAAGGATGCAACATAACACATGAGTATCATGACCTACATTTCCTTCTGCAAAGAAACTCCCCAAAGCTTTCTATTGAGGTTCCCCATCCCTTCCCTACACAATACAGCCACTTGCACTAGAACTAAATTCTAAATATTATAATGTCATCCCACTACTAGCTTTTAGTCTGTGCTTTGAAGTCATCGTTGGTCATAAAAGATCCAGTAGGACTTTTGTATTCAATGTCATGAATAGACAGGTAGTACCAACTCTCCTGAGAACCAATGAAATAAAATGTAAAAAGCATCACCAACACTGACCACTCAACAAGCTGCATTACTTTCTTCTGTGTTATCAGCTTCTCGACCCATCCTAATGTCCCAACCGCATACACCGCAAATCATTTCCTAAATAATTGAATCATTTCAAAGCAGCTTTTTCTGGAAACCATTTCTCTTGATTTCCATGAAACTGATTCATTCAGATGACAATGAAGAGCAATATTGCACCAACTGACATTAAGGGGGTTACTGACTAAAGGTCCAGTTGTGTTTTCTCCAAAAAATTGAGTTTTTCGAGTGTAGTTTCGCTAAAAAACTTGAATTTGTCAAGGGGAAAAAACCCTTGAATTTCTCAAGATGCATTTTGACCGAAGCTGCAAGAAGTCAGAATCTGAAAAAACTCCAGATAAAACCTGTCAAATTCATGAAAAAGTCAATGGCAGAGGTCTCTTTAACCATTTGAAGATGTTTTTTGCCTTCATGATTTTGGGTGTTTTATGCTGGTTATCACTTGAAAACTCAATAAATTTGTGGTTTTTTTAGCCTATAAACTCCGTAAATTCGAGGTATGACAGTTTTTAGCATATACCGTAAGCTTCATAAATTCGAGGTATTCAAGATTTTTTAGCCTATAAATTCCATAAATTCGAGGTATGACAGTTTTTACCCTATAAACTACAAAAATTAGAGGTATTCAAAAAAATTTTAGCCTATAAATTCCATAAATTCGAGGTATGACAGTTTTTACCCTATAAACTACAAAAATCAGAGGTATTCAAAAAATTTTAGCCTATAAATTCCATAAATTCGAGGTATGACACTTTTTACCCTATAAACTACAAAAATCAGAGGTATTCAAAAATTTTTAGCCTATAAATTCCGTAAATTCGAGGTATGACAGTTTTTACCCTATAAACTGCAAAAAATAGAGGTATTCAGAATTTTTTAGCCTATAAATTCCATAAATTAAAGGTATTACAGTTTTTAGCATATAAACTCCATAAATTCGAGATATTCAATTTTTTAGCCTATAAACTCCATAAATTTGAGGATTATTATTTTCATATTTTCAATTTTTCATAAGATTGTGATCATGTGTTGCTACATTGTGTCTCTGCACAGGGAGCTCGTTTGCCTCACAGACATAATCCAGATTCGGAGGCGCGTGGAGGGGGCCCAGACCATCTATTACTTATTTACCGTCTCTTGGGTTTTCCGAAATTGTAAAAAATCAACAAGCAACATGAAATCCAAGTCACAGCAGAATCACAATAAATATCCTGAGTCTCTGAGGCTTACACCACATTTCATACCATCTACTTGTAGCTTTATCAATATTTAGGTTTGATTGATTCCCATGGGGAAATCTAATATTCATTTACCCAAATTTCCCATGTGATCATATTTATATCATATTCTGGAGTCCATGAATTTTTGCCTTTACAAATCAAACACAATTACAGACACCCTCCATCACTGCATCAGATACAATGTGCACTTCAGGTCTTTTCCCAATCCCAATATATAAATACTGGTATGGGACCTGTTATCCAGAATGCTGGGGTTTTTACGGATAACAGAGCTTTCAGTAATTTGGATCTTCATACTTTAAGTCTACTAGAAAATCATATAAACATGAAATAAACCCAATAGGCTGGTTTTGCCTCCAATAAGGATTAATTATATCTTACTTGGGATCAAGTACAAGCTTCTGTTGTATTATTACAGGTATAGGACCTTTTATCCAGAATGCTTGGGACCTGGGGTTTTCCAGATAACAGATCTTTCTGTAATTTGGATCTTCATACCTTAAGTCTACTAGACAATCATATAAACATTAAATAAACCCAAAAGGCTGATTTTGCTTCCAATAAGGATTAATTATATCTTAGTTGGGATCAAGTACAAGCGACTGTTTTATTATTACACAGAAAAAGGAAATAATTATGAAACATTTGGATTATTTGATTAAGATGGAGTCTATGGGAGACGGCCTGTAATTTAGAGCTTTCCTGATAAATCATATTTTTAGATGTTATTTTTCATCTCATTGGCACGTGCCCTTTATGATTCCAAAATGCAATTATCCACTGCAAACACTCACTAATGTATTAATAAATATACTGAATTAAAGGGGCCCAATAGAAAGAGTCCCTCTGCTATTTAGCAATCTGATGGTAAAGACTCATTTTTCACGGTTTTCTAGAACGATTCCCAGTTTATTGTATTCCTGGTGGTCGGATTGGAAACACAGGGAAAGGCTGCAGAGCATTAAATACACTGCTTTGCCGTAAGAGGTCTGTGTTTTCTACCAAAAATCGACTTTGAAATAATAATAATTACAATTATTTTTTTTTTCAAAACAACCTTTGAGGGTCAAACTAAATATTGCCGTTTCCCAATTCCCGGCACATTCATTACCAGCGGCTCTTTGATTCCCCCCCTTCTTTTCTTTCCCCCCTTTGTAACCCCTTCTGGGCAGGTGTTGCAATTAATTAGAAACAAAAGCCCAGGTCAGAGACGGGGTCGGCGCTGCTGCAGGAGGAATTCAGTCGATTTGTTGGATTCATGAAATAAAAGCTGCGACCAACACGGGCGAATTTACATTCAAATCCTTTATTAATTCCCAATGTAAAAAAAAAAATCTGTTCTGCTAATGAACATTTTCCAATAAAATCCGATTTAATTTTTTTTTTTTTAGAATTTTTAGACAGAGAAGCTGCTCCTTGTCCATAGGTTGCACTTCATTCCTCGGGGGCAATATTCCTCAATATAGAAATTGATGTCACGTATTCTCACTGGCCTGATTTATTTTAAAATTTTTTCCCCTTTTCTGAGCTGAGTGATAATTACTGACAGTAAATATATTTATATTTCTAATAACGAGTTGCAAAATCAAATTTTTTAAAAAAAAAAAAAGTCATTATGTGAAAAAAGACAAATTTGCTGCTTGTCGCTCCAATTTCTCCAGCGTCCGTCTCTTTCTACGACTCAAATGATCAAATGCTAATCCCCCCCCCAGAAAAGCTTCCCCCGACAGCTCCGACATCTCATATGTGAGTCTGTTATTTCATTTAATGACCATTTGTCCATTTGTGCCCATCACCCGCTGAATGGGTCGTTTTTATTGTCATGAGGGGGATGAACTGATTTGTGAAAGAAAAATAGGTGATCATGTGTTTATATCAATAAAAAAATATATAATAAAATAATAATGTTATTATATATATATATATTTAGAAATGTAATGAATTAAATGAAAATTACAAAAATAAACACATATATAATATATAAAAAACACATTTATCAGCAAGTCTGTAGTTATAGTTGTGTTTGCAAGAAATTCATGATTATTGGGATTATTATCTTGTTAAAAACCTTCATTTCTAAGAAAAAAATTCTCTTACTTTTACAGTAAAAAAGAAATAAACTCAGTCTGTGGCTGGTTGATAATATTGAGAAGATATTTCTAAGCAGCAAATTTTGAAACTTGCCTAGAGATCACTCCCTGGGGGGGCTGTTGATGTCAGCTGAGCTGTTGGGGGGCTGTAACTGTTGGGGGGCTGTAGCTGCTGGGGAGCTTTAACTACGGGGAGGGGGGGTTGTAGCTGATGGGGTGCTATAGCTACTGGGGCTGTAACTGCTGGGGGTCTGTTGCTGCTGGGGCTATAGCTATTGGGGGGCTGTAGCTATTGGGGAGCTTTAGCTATTGGGGGTCTGTAGCTATTGGGGGTCTGTAGCTATTGGGGGTCTGTAGCTATTGGGGACTGAAGCTTTGGGGGCTGTAGCTATTGGGGTCTGTAGTTATTGGGGGTCCATAGCTATTGGGGGACTGTAGTTATTGGGGGCTGTAGCTATTGGGGGGCTGTAGCTATTTAAGGGCTGTATCTGCTGGGGTCTGTAGCTATTGGGGGTTGTAGTTATTGGGGGTCTGTAGCTATTGGGGGTCTATAGCTATTTGGGGACTGTAGCTATTGGGGGACTGTAGCTATTGGGGGGCTGTAGCTATTTAAGGGCTGTATCTGCTGGGGTCTGTAGCTATTGGGGGTTGTAGTTATTGGGGGTCTGTAGCTATTGGGGGTCTATAGCTATTTGGGGACTGTAGCTATTGGGGGACTGTAGCTATTGGGGGGCTGTAGCTATTTAAGGGCTGTATCTGCTGGGGTCTGTAGCTATTGGGGGTTGTAGTTATTAGGGGTCTGTAGCTATTGGGGGTCTGTAGCTATTGGGGGGCTGTATCTGCTGGGATCAGTCCAACACTGAGCAGCGAGACAATGCCATTGCCTGTGACCCTCACACAGTATTAATGTGCCAAAGGCATTTTTTACAACTGTCATTTAATTTAAAACCTAATCCCCATTTGTCTGCCCCGTAACTCGGAAGGGTCTCTGACCTCATTGATCTATTGGGTTTGTAATTGAGTTTGATGGAGTCGCCATAGACTTAATGTTAACCAGTAACATGTGTAGCAAGAAGCTCATTATTGTACAAAATAAATAAATACAAAGTGATACAAAGGTTCTGCTGCATAAAACACACGAGCCGAAAAGCATCTGGAAATATCGACTTTTTAAGGAAAATGTTCACGTGTCACAATTACACACAGAAGCCAAAGCACAAATATAAAAAGTTAATTGCAATGAGCTAAAGAGAAACCTACCTGCGCCAGATGCAGTCGTTGTGTCATGTTTCTGTCCCTTTCAGCTTCACAATGTAACAATTGAGCCTCTCGCTGCATCAAGTCTTCAGCTCCAACCTCCCCATCAGTCCTTAGACACACCTCTCTCTAACTGTCAGCTGCTACTCGCCAGCTCCGAGACACGTATCACAGGCGAATATTTAGTTCCGCACACTTGTATGTAAATTCACATTGAGATTTCCATTAAATTCCATCAATAGGAAATCGGTTGCTCCTTGTACAAGAAATAATCACTTCTACTTCTGTTTGGTTGGTTATTAATGGGACATCGTCTTACCCAAATATTGCAAAATATATCGATACTAAAGGTCACCATAGAGCTTCATGAACATATAAAGGCACAATGTTTATACAGGGAACTCATGTTTTATAAGGATAATGTACCCCCTACTGTAAATGATAAGGATATTAGAAGTCACTGAGGGGTTGTTCTGTGACCATATAAAGACACAAGGCTGCAGGCTGAGTTATACAGGGAACTCTGAGTATTACTCATGTATTATAAGGGATAATGTACCCCCTACTGTAAATGATAAGGATATTAGAAGTCACTGAGGGGTTGTTCTGTGACCATATAAAGACACAAGGCTGCAGGCTGAGTTATACAGGGAACTCTGAGTATCACTCATGTATTATAAGGGATAATGTACCCCCTACTGTAAATGATAAGGATATTAGAAGTCACTGAGAGGTTGTTCTGTGACCATATAAAGGCACAAGGCTGCAGGCTGAGTTATACAGGGAACTCTGAGTATCACTCATGTATTATAAGGGATAATGTACCCCCTACTGTAAATGATAAGGATATTAGAAGTCACTGAGGGGTTGTTCTGTCACCATATAAAGGCACAAGGCTGCAGGCTGAGTTATACAGGGAACTCTGAGCATCACTCATGTATTATAAGGGATAATGTACCCCCTACTGTAAATGATAAGGATATTAGAAGTCACTGAGGGGTTGTTCTGTGACCATATAAAGGCACAAGGCTGCAGGCTGAGTTATACAGGGAACTCTGAGTATCACTCATGTATTATAAGGTATAATGTACCCCCTACTGTAAATGATAAGGATATTAGAAGTCACTGAGGGGTTGTTCTGTGACCATATAAAGGCACAAGGCTGCAGGCTGAGTTATACAGGGAACTCTGAGTATCACTCATGTATTATAAGGGATAATGTACCCCCTACTGTAAATGATAAGGATATTAGAAGTCACTGAGGGGTTGTTCTGTGACCATATAAAGGCACAAGGTTACAGGCTGAGTTATACAGGGAACTCTGTGTATCACTTATGTATTATAAGGGATAATGTACCCCCTACTGTAAATGATAAGGATATTAGAAGTCACTGAGGGGTTGTTCTGTGACCATATAAAGGCACAAGGCTGCAGGCTGAGTTATACAGGGAACTCTGAGTATTACTCATGTATTATAAGGGATAATGCACCCCCTACTGTAAATGATAAGGATATTAGAAGTCACTGAGGGGTTGTTCTGTGACCATATAAAGGCACAAGGCTGCAGGCTGAGTTATACAGGGAACTCTGAGTATTACTCATGTATTATAAGGGATAATGTACCCCCTACTGTAAATGATAAGGAGTGCACCCTCCCACCCTATCTTGGGTATCATGCTGTGGTACAGAATGAGGTGCAATTAACCCTCTCCTTACCTTTTGGCTTTGGGCTGCCACTAGAGGACTGTACTACTTTGCTATGAAACACAACTTGAAATGAATGATGTGACATAACATTTATATGGATATAAATAATAAGTCAAACGTGGCTCTTACCTACAATTGGATCTCATATTCACTGACAGCTTTTTGGGTTCCACGCAGGAATGTATAAGGAATATAAAGGTTCCCGTGTGCTGAGTGTGCCGGTACATATGAAATTCAATGGTATAAATATTCACACAAAGCCTAATTCAGTTCCTTTTATATTAAGAGAAATGAATGGTGAGCGGGAGCGCAGGGTTAATTCCTCCTGCCGGTTGCCTGTGTATTTATCATCATTTCTACATCGGTTTTACTTCTCCTCACTCACATTTTGCTTCAGATGTCAAATCCTTTCTCATTATGTACTGGGGGTAATTACCTTTCTGGATCTATTGTTATAAACTGCCCCGTGTGAAAGGCAAACAGCACCAAATCGAACACAGGCACAAAATGAAATTTATTGTTATTTATTATCAGGAAAATACTAATTGGCTCTGAAACTGGATTTAATTTGTCTGATCTGAGATTGAAATTCAGAATTACATTTTTAGAAAAAGCCTCAATCCTCTGAGGAATTGATACAATATTTCAGCTGAATGTGCAAGAATTCCTTTAAGATTCATATTCTTACAGTAAATCCTCATTTTTTTGTTTCAATTGAGTAAAAACAATTTGACTCTGTGGCTAATGTGACCGGCTTGCAGTGCCGGAGTCCTGGGCTTCATTCTGCCCAAACAATTACAGGCAGGTTAATTGGCTTCTAATAAAATTGACCCTAGTGTGTCTTTGAATGAGGAATGTGATGGGGACATTAGATTGTAAGCTCAATACGGCAGGGACTGATGGGAATGTGATGGGGAACTTAGATTGTAAGCTCACTGGGGCAGGGACTGATGAGAATTTGATAGGGACCTTAGATTGTAAGCTCACTGGGGCAGGGACTGATGGGAATGTGATGGTGACCTTAGATTGTAAGCTCACTGGGGCAGGGTCTGATGAGAATGTGATAGGGACCTTAGATTGTAAGCTCACTGGGGCAGGGACTGATGGGAATGTGATAGGGACATTAGATTGTAAGCTCACTGGGGCAGGGACTGATGGGAATTTGATGGTGACCTTAGATTGTAAGCTCACTGGGGCAGGGTCTGACGAGAATGTGATAGGGACCTTAGATTGTAAGCTCACTAGGGCAGGGACTGATGGGAATGTGATAGGGACCTTAGATTGTAAACTCACTGGGGCAGGGACTGATGGGAATGTGATGGTGACCTTAGATTGTAAGCTCACTGGGGCAGGGTCTGATGAGAATGTGATAGGGACCTTAGATTGTAAGCTCACTAGGGCAGGGACTGATGGTAATGTGATAGGGACCTTAGATTGTTAACTCACTGGGGCAGGGACTGATGGGAATGTGATGGGGACCTTAGATTGTAAGCTCACTGGGGCAGGGACTGATGGGAATGTGATGGGGACCTTAGATTGTAAACTCACTGGGGCAGGGACTGATGGGAATGTGATAGGGACCTTAGATTGTTAACTCACTGGGGCAGGGACTGATGGGAATGTGATGGGGACCTTAGATTGTAAGCTCACTGGGGCAGGGACTGATGGGAATGTGATGGGGACCTTAGATTGTAAACTCACTGGGGCAGGGACTGATGGGAATGTGATGGGGACCTTAGATTGTAAGCTCACTGGGGAAGGGACTGATGGGAATGTGATAGGGAACTTAGATCGTAAGCTCACTGGGGCAGGGACTGATGGGAATGTGATAGGGAACTTATTTTTTGGACCCGTACCCAACCCGTACCCGCAACCTGCAATCCGCAACCCTGACCCACAAACCAAATTCTTACCCGCTTGGACCTGCTACCAGACTCGACCCGCAAGTACCTTATCCACAACCCGGACCCAGGACCTGCTGACCATCAAGAATCAGGAAGTGCTGTCATTGTAAACCGGAAGTGACATCATCAGAAGTAGGTGTGATCAGAATAAAGGAGTAAAAATCGAATTGAGAAGACCCGCAGCCTGACCCGCAAACCCTCAGAACCGCCTATTCGCTGCAGGACTGTAATTCAGGCCTCTCCTATTCATATTCCAGTCTCTTATTCAAATCAATGCATGGTTACTAGAGGAATGGTAGTGGGAGAAAAATCATGTTATTGGTATTGCATTGACGCGGCTCAATGAGTTACGTAATTGGCCAGTAAAGAGAGGTTTTCTATTTAAATGTTAAACAAGATTTAAATGCCGATATGGAGAAGACTGAAGCCATAATGGCAGAACTCTTCTCACAATCTAAGGCAACAGGCAAGATATTTGTGTATTAGGGTAACAGCCCCCCACATGTCAATGATGAGAAAAAAACCTGCCACAAATAAGTGGTTGTAAATTTGGGGCAAGTTTTAATACAGGGCAACTACTGGAATAGGGGCACTGCCTAAACATTTTCATGCTTTTTCGACACCCTTTCGACACCCCTTTGTTGGTGTTACACTCCACGTGTGGAGCTTACCTGATGACACGGGACAAACCTGAGCCACTCCACAGTGCTACGGGGGGAGACTGGGTACCTGGTACTTACTAGCACAGTGTCTCCACCTAGTGGGATCCGGGAAAGCACCTACGGGTGGCCCTATTAGGAATACAGTAATAAAACACACACAGTATTGGTTAACTTAAATAACTGTTTATCTAAAATAAATGGGCACCTAATACATGCAGCACTCCTAACTGGTAGCAATAAGTGACTTGCTAGCACAAAGCTATCTAGCTAACTAAAAAGGCAAAGTCCTTTAATGTCCTTTAATAAACAGTCTGTTTATCTTCAGCGCTCTTGGGTACTGTCCCTTTAGCCAGGATACTCACAAATACTCTTTGGATACTTTAGAGTCTTTTCAGGTGAGTCCAGCACAGTCAGACATACAGTGAGACTAGCAGCCCCTTTGGATGCTCAGATAGGAATCTCCTGCTGGTTGTTCCTCCAGTCTGGATTCCTCTCACACTCTCTGTCTCTCCAGGCACAGTATGTGGCTTCCCTGTGCCAGTCTGATCCAAATGAATAGGGATGGGCGAATTTGACCCATTTTGTTTCTCCAAAAATTTGCCGCCGGTAAATATATAGTGATCATATCCCCCTTATATATTTATATATAGTGATCATATCCCCCTTATATATTTAAATATAGTGATCATATCCCCTTATATATTTATATATAGTGATCATATCCCCCTTATATATTTATATATAGTGATCGTATTCCCCTTATATATTTATATATAGTGATCATATCCCTTATATATTTATATATATAGTGATCATATTCCCCTTATATATTTATATATAGTGATCATATCCCCTTATATATTTATATACAGTGATCATATTCCCCTTATATATTTATATATAGTGATCATATTCCCCTTATATATTTATATATAGTGATCATATCCCCTTATATATTTATATATAGTGATCATATTCCCCTTATATATTTATATATAGTGATCATATTTCCCTTATATATTTATATATAGTGATCATATTCCCCTTATATATTTATATATAGTGATCATATTCCCCTTATATATTTATATATAGTGATCATATTCCCCTTATATATTTATATATAGTGATCATATCCCCCTTATATATTTATATATAGTGATCATATCCCCTTATACATTTATATATAGTGATCATATCCCCCTTATATATTTATATATAGTGATCATATCCCCCTTATATATTTATATATAGTGATCATATCCCCTTATACATTTATATATAGTGATCATATCCCCCTTATATATTTATATATAGTGATCATATCCCCCTTATATATTTATATATAGTGATCATATCCCCTTATATATTTAAATATAGTGATCATATCGCCATTATATATTTATATATAGTGATCATATCCCCCTTATATATTTATATATAGTGATCATATCCCCTTATACATTTATATATAGTGATCATATCCCCCTTATATATTTATATATAGTGATCATATCCCCCTTATATATTTATATATAGTGATCATATCCCCTTATACATTTATATATAGTGATCATATCCCCCTTATATATTTATATATAGTGATCATATCCCCCTTATATATTTATATATAGTGATCATATCCCCTTATATATTTAAATATAGTGATCATATCGCCATTATATATTTATATATAGTGATCATATCCCCCTTATATATTTATATATTTATTGCTAATGGGTTGAGTGCTGAGGACTCTTGTATTTGACTATATGTATTTTGTGGTCACAGCCTCATTGCACCCCTGCCTAATGGTTTTAAAAATGAGTGGTGAGCAGAAGTTTCCCTTGTTTGTTATAGTTATACAGGAGCAGTGACCAGCTCCATGTTGTAGCTCCCACCCTTCCCAGCTATAGTCAGGTGATCCCACTGGTGCCTAATAAAAGGGCAGCCAAGTTTGGGAGTTTTACTTTGAAAGCAGCAAGTAATTTGCAGGTAAAACTTAGTCCCTGTGTAAAATGTATAATTAAGCAATAGAATTCTTAATGAATTAATGAAAATTGAGCGTAGGACTGGCCAATGGCCAGATATGGGATGACTTTGACGTAGTTGTTCAGCTTAAATATATTGCAATATATGGACAAACAATCCCTGTGTTGTTTAAAGGGTAAGGCATTTTTTAGTAGCAGTAGCACAAAATGTCTCTGTCTTAAATATATTGATAATGGGTTGAGTGCTGAGGACTCTTGTTTTTGTCTAAATATATAAGGGGGATATGATCACTATATATAAATATATAAGAGGGATATGATCACTATATATAAATATATAAGGGGGATATGATCACTATATATAAATATATAAGGGGGATATGATCACTATATATAAATATATAAGGGGGATATGATCACTGTATATAAATATATAAGGGGGATATGATCACTATATATAAATATATAAGAGGGATATGATCACTATATATAAATATATAAGGGGGATATGATCACTATATATAAATATATAAGGGGATATGATCACTATATATAAATACAGATGCAGCCACTTTGGTTTGTCTGTTTGACACAGAATAGCTAAACACAGACATCCCATTTATCTCATTTAACACAGAAAACTGTGTCACAACATCCCACCTAATTAAAGCATTCACCATTGTGAACAATGGAGCTTTGGTATGCTAATGAAAAGGTTAAATGCATTAAATGAGTTAAGATGACTTAAGATAACACAGTTTCTTCAATTACCCCTGAGTCATGACGCATTTAACTCACAAATCCAAGTGGCTTCATCTGTATATAAGGGGGATATGATCACTATATATAAATATATAAGGGGATATGATCACTATATATAAATATATAAGGGGGATATGATCACTATATATAAATATATAAGGGGGGATAGGATCACTATATATAAATATATAAGGGGATATGTTCACTATATATAAATATATAATGGGATATGATCACTATATATAAATATATAAGGGGGATATGATTATACATAAATAAAAGGGACAGTAATGAAATAGAGAAAGTACAGAGAAGAGCGACTAATCTGATGAAGGGAATGGAAGGGATCAGTTAGAAGCATTTTTAATAGAGCCAGGAGAGGAAGATGAGTAATGGCAATGTATAGAGTACGTCATGTTCTGCCCACCAGAGCTTACAGCCAACTAGAGGGGAATAGGAACCATGTAGGGTTAGATGTTCCATGCAGATAAACTCAGCTGGATCGTATGTTGTCCTGATAACGCAAAGAAGCCAACCTGCTGGTACAACACTGGACTTGCAGATCCCATTCATGAACAATAACGTCCCCCCATTCCCAGTGAAGCAGAGAGGAAGATGAGCAGAATCTGAGGCAGAAAGAGCTTTAGAACATTCTCCCATGTCAACAAATAGTGAGTATATCCAGATGCAAAGATACGTTTCTGTATGTTCTTTAGGTCAATTCACGCATTGCTGTAAAATATATTTATTTTGACACGTTATGTTAATATGATGTCACCATGACCAGGAGCCGCTGGTAGGGCCACATCCATCCCTTGGGCTGAGGAATCAGAATTTCAGAATTTCCGCTCTATTCGTTCGCATTTGTTATTCATGCTTTGGAAGCAGGTCAGCAGCATGTGCTCTACAGTTGCCTCCTTCATTCCTTCTCATTGGACATTCATGGAAGCTGACAGGAGGCTCTGGGAGCAGAATCAGAGAAATACCTCCAAGGGTCGAGATTGATCACAGATTGGACCATGTTACAACATCTTTTATTTCATTGACAAATTTATAATAATAATATGAAGCTTCTGAGAAGAGCAGCTGAGACCTACAAGGGGTATTAGCACAACCCGTCTGTGTACCAGGGCTGAACGTGTGGGGCTGAAATATAATAATAATATGAATTATCACAATTCTGTCATTCAATATCATTTCCAGAGATTTTCCCCACTCGAGTCAATCTGCTGCCTTTTCTCTGCACATTTCACCAAAGGCTCAGCAGTTTCCTATAAGAATAATAATGGTCAGTAGCCTTCACGAGACTAAGGAACTGAGACAAACGTTGAAGAAAAAGTTAAACACAACCATAAACACATGGGTAGCCATTATTTCATTGGATTGGGCTGGAAGTATATACTTTTGTTCTATAATAGTTGAAGAACAAGAAACAGGAAATTCCAACCCAAACTCTCTACTGGGGATGACTGTGAGTAACCTCTGTTAAATACCACCTTACCTAGTAGACCTCCTTAATGGTAGGATCTCAGGTATAATTCTCATTATTATCATATTGAGTTATAATTATTATGGAAGGTACCTACCTTCTTTCCAATGCGGACCAGATAATTCCTCAGAGATAAAATAGGTGCATCTGGCACTCATTGGATTCCAAGCACTGCACTCTTTTCAGACCCAAAAGAAGACAATTTAATGATCACAGTCATTGGAATTTGTCACTTGTTTTTAAAGAGAAAAAACAACTTGGCCCTCATATTCGGGAAGCAGGGAAAAGAAGTTCCTATTAGCAGAGGTTTCTAATGACAATGTGGAATAAAAGGAAAAGGAATACTAGAAGGAAGATTATGGCAGATTATAGAGCTCAGTGTCATAATGTCCAGATGTACATCAGTTTATTCTCTATGTCCACACGGGACTGGGTGCTACTTTTTGACTAAGAGTATCATGTATGTAATGAGGCTAATGATAAGATCTTGCTGCATGGAGCAACCAGGGATTCTGGTTATGTATGATTTAATTTTTGTAAGAAACACAGATTTGTCTGGAGACCTGTTGTGCAGGTAGGTGCTTAGCACTGACTATATCTACTTTCTGATTTTATCCCCACGGAAAGTCTCCTATGTCTGGTTTTGAGAAGAAGATGTTGACAAACCTTTTTAGGTGCCAGCAGTACCAGATATTAAGAATACCCAAAATATATTTTGCCTTTGTGTTTATTTTGGTTTACTGCCTCTATCTTGCTATAATGTCACTATGTTGCCTTACTGACCCCATCTTGCCCTACTCTTCACCTTCCTCACCAGTAACTTTCATTTCTAAGTGTCTCCACCTTTCTCAATTGTCTAAATTTTGCTCTGTCACCATAATGTTTTACTTTATATTTTGCACAAATACAGTACAAACATCTTGCCCTACAATCACCATCTTGCCCTACTATGTCCATCTTGCTCTACTGAACACATCTTACTTTCACTATCTTGCAATACTGTCTCCATCTTGTCCAACTGTCTCCATCTTGTCCTACTGTCTCCATCTTGCCCTACTGTCTCCATCTTGTCCTATTGTCTCCATCTTATCCTACTGTCTTTATTTTGTCCTACTGTCTCCATCTTTCCCTACTGTCTCCATCTTGTCCTACTGTCTTCATCTTGCCCTACTGTCTTCATCGTGTCCTACTGTCTCCATCTTGCCCTACTGGCTCCATCTTATCCTACTGTCTTTATTTTGTCTTACTGTCTCCATCTTTCCCTACTGTCTCCATCTTGTCCTACTGTCTTCATCTTGCCCTACTGTCTCCATCTTGCCCTACTGTCTCCATCTTGTCCTACTGTCTTCATCTTGCCCTACTGTCTCCATCTTGTCCTACTGTCTCCATCTTGCCCTACTGTCTCCATCTTGTCCTACTGTCTCCATCTTGCCCTACTGTCTCCATCTTGTCCTACTGTCTCCATCTTGCCCTACTGTCTCCATCTTGTCCTACTGTCTCCATCTTGCCCTACTGTCTCCATCTTTCCCTACTGTCTCCATCTTGCCCTACTAATTCCTTTTTGAACAACGGTCACCATTTGGCTTTACTGTTTCTATCTTGCTGTACTGTGAGTGGCTGTGTTTCTCTCTGGGGACATTTCCATACAATTTATATGCAAGTCAGCAGCACAAATTACACCATATCAGGGACAGTTGGGTAACATGCTTGGGAAGAAGACAGAAGCTGCAGGGAGTCTTGTATTAGTGGTTGCTTTAAGCAATGATTTCATTGTTGCTCAGTGAAGAATCTCAGGACTGGTGTCATGACGTAAGCATTAGGGGCACAATGAGAAGGGTAGGGGTTCCATCGCTTTGTCATTTGGTTCTTGTTTCTCAGACACAATATAATGGGCACAGTGCATGGAATGCTGTATACGCGGGGTACAGGGCAAGGTTGTGTATATATCAGCACTAAGCACCACTTACACCACTGTTCTGTATCAGAAGAAATCTGGGTACTTCTGCTTCACATAATTGTCAATTACTGCCTTGGGCTATAAAGACTTAAGTTCCCCAGCATGGCAGCACTTCCTATAGTTAATAAGAGTGTAGCCGAGCTCTCTTCTTCTCTATATGGCAGCCTGATGGGTTTCTATAAATATCTCTTTCTAAACTCAAGGCAGGCTCAGTAATTTCCACTGACAGGAAGGGTTGGAGTTGCTCGAATTTATTCTGCTTGAACACTGGTTCCTCCTAGGAATCTAGCGACTGATTCATTCTCAGTATACAGGGCTCTGCTTGTACCCAGAGCATGGCAGACCCACCCAAAGCATGTTCTATATACACTAGTTCAGGGCCTCTTCTGCAATAGAGAGAGGTCCTGTTGTAGGGAACCATGACACCACTATTGGTTAATGTTGCTTTGACCCATTTAGTGCAGAATTATGATAAATAAGGGGTTTAAATAACACCTCTACATTTTATTTAATCATAAAATTGGTTTAAAGCTGCAGCACCGTCAGATATTCTGTGGTCTCCCGGCTTCCCACTCTCTTTCTCCAGCTGCCGGATCTGGAGGGAGCTGATTAGCGACACCACGTTTTCTGCTCTCTTTGTTGAACAACGTCCCTGTGAGGAATGGGACCAGATATCAGATGATTCTCTCTGTCGCTGAATGGGACTGAATGACAACTGATTACACAACAGCTGAATTCAACAGGTCCGGCCTCCACTCGCAAAGGGACCATCAGAATATATTTGTCTGAACCTTCTGGTACAACTGAAACCTAGAGACACAGACATGGCCATGTAGAAATAGTGAGAATTTCATCATCTCGCTTCTTGGAATTTCTTTTTCATGTTTGGTGCAATGGTACCAGGGCCAAGAACCATGTGGAAATAATTTTATTTTTAAGGTCCGATGGTCCAGCCGCTACGATTCAATTCCAGCAGAAATGAGACCACAGATGTGTGATGCTGAGAGCCTTGACTGCTGAGCTCATGTTTGAGACATAAATACAAAGACACAAAACAACATTATTAATTAGGGGGTTAAGTGGCCTATTCAATCCTGTTTATGTCTTTGTTTTTTGTGCATTTGGATGAAGACAAATGTATTTGAAATAAAAAATATCTCTTTACAGCACCCTGACTGCAGAAATAGTAAGACCCTGGCACATACCCACCAACAGTCTCCCAATCATTTAGCCACCCTTTTTGTTATCTTTGTCTTTCCCTCTCTTAATTACCCTTCTTCTCATATGTATCGCCCAAAATAGCACATAAAATAGGCCTAACCCAGGCACCTAATTGTATAAACCCTGACGCCACACTAGAGCACGCCCTGTGCACTAAATACCCTTTGGAACCTAGTTTTATCACAAATCATGAATCTATGTAATATTAAGATAACACGGACAAATCCGCAAATTCTATTAGGTTTATACCCAGCACCTTCTAATAACTTGACCAAAGGTAACATCAGACTAGCTGATGTGATGGTCCTTACCGCAGTTAAAACTGTTCTGGAATTCTGGACTAACCCACAACCCCCTCCAACACGAATATGGGAACGTAAATTATTATATACCATGCAGCTTCAATGGGTCCTACAAGACAAAGAATCCAAAGGTTCTCGTTTCTTTGATATTTGGAGCAATTATCTAAGTACACTAGAGGGACAAAAACACCTCAAACTGTTAGCACCTTTCCGCTATACTAAATGGTGGGCAGAGGCCTCCCTCCGGGGAGAACTCACATGAAAACTCATGTTTAAAGGAAAGACGAAACTCCCCTCCCCCTCCTCCTACATCGCTCAATCCCTGCACAAAGAAATTTGCCCTGTGAGGCATTTGACAGACACTGCAAAGACCTCCGCCTCCCCCCTCCTTTCCCTCTTTCCCCCTTTCCCCTATCCCCACTCTATCCCCTTCTTCATTCTTTCTAACTCTACTTTGTTTTGAGTTATCTTAAGAGGAATACAGGATGCCATGCATTTTGGACGCGCAAAACAATCCGTGGATCTGCGGCTAATGCAACATATTCAATGAGAGCTTTTATATTATATACATATTTACAATACCATAATGCATACATTCTGCATGGCTATTTGAGGTATCACTTCTGTAATATTTGTCTGTTTTGTTCCTTGTTATTCTTTTGAATAATAAAACAGTTTATACAAATTACCCTTCTTCTCCCCCCAACCCTCTTGAGTAATATTGTTACTTCCCACCACTTCTGCCTATAAAGTCAGACAAGTAGGGGCACTGAGAGATAGGAAACAGTGAGAAATACTGATTCATCTGGAGGCCCCATTTCACTTATAAAGGTATAAAGAAAGGTATATATTCCATTTATATTGTGCATTTGGACCTCCTAATGACATATTTACTGGTTAATAATAACAGGGGTCAGTCAGTATGGATCAGAGTCAGAGCTCAGGAGATTCTCTCAAATCAATAATCAGGACTGAAACAACACAATGAATCTGTCAATATGAATAAACTCTCCTGGACAATAGTGATAAGGAAAAGAGAGAGAAGCCTGGAAAAAGGAGATAGGTAAGAACATTCCCAGAAATCACATCTATTAGCTTCTCCTCTCCTGTGAATCTGGACATTCACATTATACAACATTTATTTATCTGCCTTTGGAAAAGAAACCTTGTTCATTGAATAATAAGTGCTGCCAGATGGACTGATGCCACCTCTAGGACACTGGGAATCTCTGTTTTTATTGGTGAAACCATGTTATCCTTCATTTGTGTGGCTTCTAAGGAAACCACTTGGTCAGGGTTGTAATAGGTTCCCATAAAGTCTTTGTTTGGCCACTATTGGGGCTGGGTGGGAGGTCAATAGCAGCACACAAGGCTTTAGGCTGGGAGCAGGTCTAGGTCGGCTGGGCCCACACTGGGTTTTTTCCCCAGTCTTCCTCCGGCCCAGTCTGACCCTGTCCTGGACCCAGACAAAGTACAATTAATAACAACCTGAACACACAATCCCATTAATGGTTCCAAGGACCCCAACACTGTTTTTGTAAAAAAAAGCTACATTAAAAATGATGCTTAACTCTGTATATTTCGGCAACTATTTGCCTTGACATTTGTCAAAATTTTATCAATAATGATGTAAAATGGTAACTCATTCATTCAAAGATCAAAAAAGGAGATGGGAGATCTAAGGCAAATATATTGGTAATTTAGGTGATTTAGAAAGGTCCAACCTGAAACCCTCCAAGTGTTTCTGAAATTCAACTCCCACAATCCCACCAATTGTAGATCAACAGCTAAAGAGGCGCAAGTTGAAGATTTGCACATTCCTTAACATTTGCTTCCAAAGGTCCATGTTATTCTAGGGGCCCTCGCTGTCTCAGCCTTCAACTGCCCCCCTGAGTACAGTTCCTAGAAGTTCTATAGATTTATATTTTCCCAGAAGGCTATTCAACAAGTGGAAACCGTCTCTCTGCCCCTCTGCTGTTAATGTGCCTATTTATACATCTCATCATCTTGTGTATCTCTATCATATTCCCACTGATCAGCCATAAATATTGTGACTCCAATGCCCTTCCACGTTGATTACAATTAGGAGGAGCAGGGACAGACTAAATGAAGAAACTTTTACTGAGTAGATCTGCAATAGAAGAATTGTACAGATACTGAATGGAAGGAGTTTGGAAAAAATGGTGAAGGAAAGCCGGTTCATCTAAGGCCCTGGGATATTGATGGCCCCCAATATGCTCAAGTGCCCCATTGAGGTCTATGTATGACATTATCATAGTACCTTCTCTGAAAATGTTGGACAGCACTGGTCTATGGGAAAGGGAGAAACACAGGGGCAAATGAGGGTGGCACCAAGGGACAAGAGTAAAGTGTATGAAGAGTCACTGCCTGCTTTACTCTCTTTTGCCTAAAAGAAGAAGTTGGTGCAGAAGATCTTGATTAAGACACATTCGAGAGGACCTTGGAGGATATTTAAACCTTTGGGTTGCTTTTTTGTTGTCGATGTGAGTGGTATTATCATGTCTGGATTGGAAGAGCTCTCTGGGACATTTAGGAAGATGGGTATAGTTGCCTATGAGCCTAGAAACAACAGGACCACAAACAAGAGGACCTCAATCATTCCACTGTCTGTAAGAACTGGAGAAGACTGCACTGCCAGTGAGACCAGGCCAGGCCATCCCAACAAGTTCAAACTGAGAGAAGAACACAAGATGCTAAGAGAAATCTCCCCAGAATTTCATCCTTTGACCTACAGGCAACTATCCCCACTAATGGTGCTGCCATTAGAAAGTGGCATGAGAGCTAATCGGGGGCTGTGCCTGGAACAAACTTTGCTGCCCAGAAAGAACACCAGGGCAAGACTAAAGTTTCCCTATGAACAATTAGGCAAACACCAGGACAACCTGTAACACATGGGGTGGAAATGTTATGTCTTGGGGGGGCTGCTTTTCTGCATTAGGGCCTGAACAGATTTCCATAGAATCCCCTATAGATTCGTACTAACATTCTACCAGCAGGGGCTTGTGGGAATGGGAGATTATCTGTCAGAAGACTGAAGCTTAACTGAAATGACACCCCTTTATCTTTATATAATGTTTGTGTGGAGATTCAATACTGATACATGGAGATGCCTTATACAAAAACATGGGGGCACTTACATTTCAAATGACTGTATATAGGGAAACAGAGAGGGATGGGGAAACCTATCATGGCTGACCTTAGCTGCAACAAGGGGGAAGCACAGATAAGAATTTATCCTAAACTCTGCCCTGTCCTTCACTCCTCATATTCAGTCATGTATTAAATCATGTCACTTTCACCTAAGAAACATTTCCAAAATACCATCATTTATCACCCAAAAGATGCCACCAAAATACCTGTTCACTCTCTCATCATATCACGTCTAGACTACTGTAACTCTCTATTAATTGACTTTCCCCTCCAGAGACTGTCACCTCTCCAGTCCATAATGAACACTGCTGCGAGGCTCATACACCTCAGCAACCGCTCCTCCTCTGCCTCGCCATTCTGTCAATCCCTGCACTGGCTTCCGTTACCTTTCAGAATCAAATTCAAATTAATGACACTGACATTCAAAGCAATTCATAACTCTGCCCCTCCCTACATCTCTGAACTCATCTCTATATACTCACCCACTCACTTACTACGCTCCTCTACTGACCTGCTACTCAACTCTTCTCTCATTACCTCCTCACATGCTCACATTCAAGACTTTGCAAGGGCTGCACCCCTCCTCTGGAACTCTCTCCCACGGTCTGTCCCACTTTCTCCCAACCTTTCTGCTTTTAAAAGATCTTTTATACACACTTATTTAGAGAAGGTTACCCTCACTCTGTTTAGCTACCAAATACAATATCACATACAGTACAACATCTCTCACTCACTTAATTCTGGTCTTGCCCACCCCCACACCTTGTGTCTTTTTCCCTTCCCCTTTAGATTGTAAGCTCTTTTGTACAGGGCCTTCCTCACCTTTGTACCGGTACTGGTCATTATGTATGTAACTCTGTATGTTATATGTATGTAATTCATGTGTTTTCTTTGTTTAAAAACATTTATTTTACAGAACTGCGCAATATGCTGGCGCTCTAAAAATACATGTTATATATATAATAATAACAATAACAATAATAATAATCAGAACTCCTGCAGCACATAAAGCTGCCCAGGCTTCACGCAACTCAGATAGGCCCATTCCTTCCTCTCTGGTGACTTGTGTGCTGCGACCTCCTCTTTATGTGCCCCTATATCCTCCCCTCTGTCTAACGCTGTGTGTCCCTATATCCTCCCCTCTATATCTCTCTTTTCCACTGTGTGCCCCTATTTCCTCCATTTGTCAGACCCACGTGCCGCTATTTCCTCCCTCTGTCTCCCCCTGCGTGTCCCTATATCCTCCCTCTCTATATATAATATCATTTGTACTTCAGTAAATAGGGCTTGGGGGTCACATTGTGCCATAAAGTGCTGGGGGCAATTGGATGAGAGATAGAGAGGTAAAAAGGCACAATGGTCCCAATTGGGCCCCGCAGTAGATAAGACCGACACTGAAACCTGTATCTTTAATGTCTGGGTGTCACTGGGTATCACTAAGGGGCACATTTACTAAGCTCGAGTGAAGGATTTGAATGTAAAAAAAACTTTGAATTTCAAAGTTTTTTTGGGTACTTTGACCATCAAATTGGCTACTTCGACCTTCGACAACGACTTTGAATCGAACAATATGAACTAAAAATCGTTCGACTATTCGACCATTCGATAGTCGAAGTACTGTCTCTTTAAAAAAAACTTCAACTACCTACTTCGCCACTTAAAACCTACCGAGCCTATGGGGACTTTTCCCATAAGTTTTTTAAGCAATTTCTGATCAGAGGAAACTCGTTAGATCAATGGATTAAAATCCTTAGAATCGTTCGATTCGAAGGATTTAATCGTTCCATCGAACGATTTTTCCTTCGATCATTCGACCGAAGTATTTGCGGTAAATCCTTTGACTGCGATATTCGAAGTCGAAGGATTCTACTTCGATGGTCGAATATCGAGGGTTAACCCTCGATGGTAAATGGGCCTCTGGGTGTCTGTATCTCAGCAGGAGAATGGGCTGAGGGTTTCTACACGGGATGTGGATTCATTAAGATTTTCCTTATAACCCACAAGTTCCAGGGATTCATGAGAATCAGGGAATCATCACTGAAGATTATTTAGAAGGAAACGCAGGTTATTGGTGGCGTTAGTATATTATGAGTCTATATATATATAAACAGACAGAGATTTGGGGTGAATTGCCATGAATTGTAGAAAGGAGAGAACACAACAAAGCAGATTACTGCTGAAATGAGGTTTTATTTCAGACTCGCTGACATGAAATGTTTCGGGCCCAGAGCGGTGCCCTTTCTCAAGTGTAAGATTTGGTGTGATTGTGGGAATAATGTGGGAATAATGTGGGAATATTGTAGGAAAATTCTAGGAATAATGTGGATATATTGTGGGAATACTGTAGGATTATGGGCACGTTTAGACATTTATCCTCCAGACAATAAGCAGTGAGACAATCTGATAACAACCCATTCCCATCATTCTTCTTCCCAATTCCTCTTATCACAATGTCGGAGAAGCAGCAGAACAATGTTTTGGGAATGGACTTATCATGTTAGTGAGAGACTTTCCAGCACAGGAGGAGGTCGGGGGGCAATTAATTTGGCACAGGGGCTGGAGCAGAAGGTCAAACAGGGAGAAATGCAATTATTACCTGTCTATAATGGATATTGATTGAGGGGCAACAAACCACATTCACATCAATTACAATTTAGAAAGACACAATTTATTCTCTGTTGTTGCTTTTGTCAGTTTTATTATCTACAAAATGTGTCGTTAGTGACCTTCTTGCCGTCCTTTTGTGCAAACGCTTGTGTTGGGCAAATCACATCTCTTTCTCTCTCAGTCACCCACTTCTGCACCCGAGGGTGTCACATTCAAATGGTCCCAAACATTTACACTTGTTCCACTGGCAGATACACTTTATACAAACTGTGTCTGATGAATGGGAGTCCCAAGATGGCATCATATAAAAAAAACTTGTCTTTCCCCATAACTGATCCCTTCCATTCCCTTTATCAGCTTAGTTGCTCTTCTCTGTACTTTCTCTATTTCATTACTGTCCCTTATATATTTATATATAGTGATCATATCCCCTTATATATTTATATATAGTGATCATATCCCCCTTATATATTTATATATAGTGATCATATCTCCCTTATATATTTATATATAGTGATCATATCCCCTTATATATAGTGATCATATCCCCTTATATATTTATATATAGTGATCATATCCCTTATATATTTATATATAGTGATCATATCCCCTTATATATTTATATATAGTGATCATATCCCCTTATATATTTATATATAGTGATCATATCCCCCTTAACTGTCTCTTCTCCAGTGTAACAATCCCAACTTGCCTTTCCCCATAACTGATCCCTTCCATTCCCTTTATCAGCTTAGTTGCTCTTCTCTGTACTTTCTCTATTTCATTACTGTCCCTTATATATTTATATTTGGGGGCATGTTTACTAACATTGGAGATAAATATCTGGAGAGATTTCTGGAGATGTTGCCCATAGCAACCAATCAGCAATTAGATTTATCAGCCACAGCCAAGTTAGAAAACAAAAGCAAAGATCTGATCTCCAGAAATCTCTCCAGATATTTATCTCCAATGTTAGTGAACATGCCCCATAGTGATAATATCCCCTTATATATTTATATATAGTGATCATATCCCCCTTATATATTTATATATAGTGATCATATCCCCCTTATATATTTATATATAGTGATCATATCCCCTTATATATTTATATATAGTGATCATATCCCCTTATATATTTATATAAAGTGATCATATCCCTCTTATATATTTATATATAGTAATCATATCCCCTTATATATTTATATATAGTGATCATATCCCCTTATATATAGTGATCATACCCCTTTATATATATTTATATATAGTGATCATACCCCCTTATATATTTATATATAGTGATCATATCCCCTTATATATTTATATATAGTGATCATATCCCCTTATATATTTATATATAGTGATCATATCCCCTTATATATTTATATATAGTGATCATATCCCCTTATATATTGATATATAGTGTTCATATCCCCTTATATATTTATATATATTGATCATATCCCCTTATATATTTATATATATAGTGATCATACCCCCTTATATATTTATATATAGTGATCATATCCCCTTATATATTTATATATAGTGATCATACCCCCTTATATATTTATATATAGTGATCATATCCCCCTTAGTTTTTCTAAATGTCAGTACTATTATCTGCTCTATTATTTCATTACAAACAAATGGAGGCATTGAAAGAAAGTAGTAGAGCTCACAATCTATATGGGCGAGTATCTCACTCATGTGTGTGTCTTTGCTGGGGTCTCTATGTGCTGAGAGGGACACAGAGAAGCTGTGATACAAACCTCCCCTGCGATTTTATAACATTGAATTTAATTTTTAAAATGTGAGTGTGCCCTTTAATTCCAAATAAGTACCCAGTATTAGAATAAATCTCATTACGACGGAGACCAATGAATTATTCTTGTTTCCTTTTCCAAATAAAGACATCAGATCTGGTTAACATTTTGAACATTTGGGAATTTTAGTTAAACGAACAGTAACACCAAAAAATGTAAATGGGCTCTCGTTGCTTTAAATAAACGGTTTGGTTTAAGGAAATGACTCTGTGCATGAAAATAAAATGTGGAAATAAAATGTTTGGAGGGGAAACTGCGACTCAGTGAAAGGAATTTGCCTTTTGCCAGTGAGAGCTAAGGGATGGCAGTTGGGCAGAATTGTGGCAGATGGAAAGTAAATGAGGAGTAAATGAACCTGCTAAATAATATGACATTAAATTTAGCATTTAAAATCCCATCTGGGTTGGCTTTCCAGTCAAATGGTCTCGCAGGGGCTGAGTGTGAATCTACTGAATGTCTCACGCTCCTCAGACTGGGATGTGTAATGGAGACATGACTGTTCCGCTGCAGCCTAAACTGCTGGGAGCAGACGAGGGAACAATTAGAAATCCTTACAGGGTGCCGCAGCTTCTGGGCTTGAATAATGCACCAATGTCAGCAACTAAGGGGAAGGGGGGGCGGAAGGGATTTCAGTTGCACTCGCTGGGGCCAAATGGGAAACATCAACAATCTCAAGTCGCAAACCCAATAGGGTTAAAATCTCTAGCAAATTTTTTAAATTTTTTTTTTAATTTACATTTCAATGAAATTTTAAAATTGTGTCTCTTTTCTTAAAAAAAAAACCTACCAAATTTTAAAGGTAATTTTTTAATTTTAAAATTTTTGTCTCTTTTTTTTTTTTTAAAACTGGCCTGCTCTGGGGTAGTTTTAAAATACATCAGAGTGGTTACGTCAAAGACAATGAGAAAATACTTTCTTTCCAGTGAAAACACATATTTCTCTGAATAAATAAAGCTCTAAACTACCTGGGCCACTCCCCATCTGTTTCAAACCCCACCCCCAACCACGCCTCCTTTTTGCTCTTCTTCTTCAGACTTTGCAAATAAAGGTGGCCATAGACTTAAAGATCCGCTCGTTTGGTGACATCGCCAAACGAGCGGATCTTTCCCTGATATGCCACTAAACTGCGTGGCTATATCGGGGGCAATTCGAGCGTTCGCCCGTATGGCCGAACGATCGAATTACGATGCGCCAAGCGGCTCCGACGGGTTGGTCGGATAAAAATCCAACCTTCCCGATCGATATCGTGGCCAGATATCGATCGGGAAGACCCGTCGTAAGCCCCCATACACGGGCAGAGAAGCTGTCAAATTGGTCCAAACGACCGATATCGGTAGCTTTATCTGCCCGTGTATGGCCACCTTAAGTTAATGTCTCCAGCATCAGACTGGGGGGGGGTCTGGGCCAACCAGGGCTGCCACATCAGGGGCCTCCAAAACCACCAGCCCACCCCACCTCTGTCCCACCTCCTTACAAATATTTCCACTAAATTCACCCTTCCACAGACAGAGTAGGACAGGCAGAGTATGATACACACAGGGAGCATAGGACAGGCAGAGTATGACACACACAGGGAACATATGGCAGGCAGAGTATGACACATACAGGGAACATAGGACAGGCAGAGTATGACACACACAGGGACATTAGGGCAGGCAGAGTATGACACACACAGGGAGCATAGGGCAGAGTATGGCACACACAGGGGACATAGGACAGGCAGAGTATGACACACACAGGGAGCATAGGACAGGCAGAGTATGACACACACAGGGAGCATAGGACAGGCAGAGTATGACACACACAGGGAGCATAGGGCAGGCAGAGTATGACACACACAGGGAGCATAGGGCAGGCAGAGTATGACACACACAGGGAGCATAGGGAAGGCAGAGTATGACTCTGAGTTGTCAACAGTAAAGGGCTTTAGGGGTGTGAACAGTAGAGGTGTTAAAGGTGTGAACAATGCAGGAGTTTACTGTCTGAATTTGAGGTGTACTATAAACCATTCATGGGCCATTTAATCTCTGTACTGATACCATTTAAAGCTAGTTACACATGGTAAGCAGACTTTTATATGGTGGGCCACACAAGGGGGGTCGCCAGTTGGACTGCACTGAGCTAGAAGATCAGTAGGGCAGAACGTTGAACTTAATGGACAGTATTTAAATACAATGATATAGGGCTAATGTAGCACATTTCAGAAGGAACATTCCATAATGAGAACTATAATAATATTGTTGATGACAACAGCTTTATGCGTTAAGAAATTTAAATGTTATGGATCCCCCCACCCATATCCACTTGGCCCACACCCAGTTATGGGCTGCCTGAAACACTGGCCACTTTGGGCAAGGCCTGCTTTAAGGTCAACCAACACATCAGTTGTGTCAAATCCATATGGAGAGAGTTATAAGCTGAAGTTCTAGAATGTGAGCTCATCGAAGCAGTGAATGTAGGTCCTGGTACCAGAAGTTTGAGGTCACATTCTACTCTAGGTCTGTTGGGGTTGGTGGAACATGGAAATAATAGGAAATTCATGACTTGATCTGCCTGATAATCACTTGCTTTATATTGAGCCATAGGGGTAAAGGACAAAATAATGGACTCCAACTATCCAAATACATATTGTTGGGGCCCTAGTGAGCAGGAATAATTCTCTAAGGCCCTTTTTGTTAATGAAGTGGGTGTTCCTAAAGTAAATAAATACCCTTATTGTCCCCCATTTCCAGTTACAGGGTGGTTTCCCTAATTAGCTTCCTTGTGATTGGATGCAGGCCAGTTTAACAGCCAATTACTTGCCATTTGCTCTAATTCTTTCCCTACATAGCCACCCACTTCATGGAACCCTCTCCTGGGGCAGAATCATATTCCTGTACACACGGCATAAAGCCCAGGAGCTCTTCTACCCCCTTATAATGCACCAGATGCCCATTAGTGGCACAAAACCTGTCCCTGGGGGCTTCTCACACACGGGCCACACTTTTCTAATGCCAGTGGGGTGCCCATGGGCTGCTTCCCAGAAGATCACATGAGGCTCTGCAGCTCAATTGCCAGGCACCTTGCAGGTTGGTCTATCTCTGTGGCACTGGCAGCTCAACATGGGCATCATATTCTTGTTTTACTGGGAATGGGGATGGGATAGTCTGGCGACACTGGTGGGGGTGCTCTGTAGGGTCAGCAAGTGACATCTGCCCCCCAATATGTAAATATACAGGGTGCACTCAAATTACAGGCAGAATAGGATCCCACTTGCAATGGGAAATAAATGCACCCAAAGTGGTAGAGTCCAATCACAAAACACACAGAAGATATTACAGACACATGTATGGAGTAGGAGCTGCCATGCTGCTGGGAAAGATTTACATATTGATCTGTCTCCAGTCTCACAGACTGAAGAATAGGGATTAAAGGAAATATCCACTTCTGCCAATCAAGATAATGATTTGTCACCGGGGAGGGGGTGGATTCATTGAATGATTGAAAATTAAGTAAATTTTCCCTCGCAACCAGCATGTTGTTATCGGCTTTAAAAGAACTTCGACTCCCTTCAGCCTCCTGCTTCTCTGAAGCCTGAGAAGTGAAGGTGAAGGCTGCACTGAGGGAGTGGGGACCAGAAGAGTTAACACTTTTTGGCTCATTTGACAACTGAAACATAGTGTGCAAAGTGCAAAACAAGGCTGCAATGACCATATTTTTCGCACTTATCACGATGCATTAAATTGTACTGCAGACAATACCTTCAATTAAGTTCTGCCTGCATTAGGCATCCTCCCTCCTGCCCCTTACCTGCCCCTTACTTGCCCTTTACCTGCCCTGTATCTGCCCCTTACCTGCCCCATCCCTTGCACGTTATTCAGAGGCACAAAGTATGGAGCCACAGGAGCCACATTGCTAAGGCAGACAGTAAGGACAGGGCTGAGTTGCCCCTTCCTCTGATTTTACATCAGGCAATAGACAACATGCAGGAGGTGCAGCTGATCCTAGAATGCAACCCCCTCAGTCAAGAAGGATCCTTTTTGTTTTCAAGGGGAAAGTGAAAATATTGGCAAGTAAATCAATCCTTGCAACTAGGAGAGTCGAGCAGGAAAGCGGAGTATATTGCTCATGATCTCACTTTAACTGCAATAGAATTTCTATTATCTTTTCTAGTGGGAATATCGTCCCTGCCGAGCAGAAAACTCAATGCGAGTAGCTCCAGTGACAATAGACCTATTAATTCTGCTTCCTAAATAAATCCCTGACAGTCAGACCCAGGATCCGACGGTGTCTATAAATAATTATAAAACAGAAAGCACAGCAAATAACCCATAAACGGGGGGAGAATCGTTGGCGCAACATCTGTCAGTAGAAATAGAGTAACATTATAATGTCTGTGTCGGGGTATGAGAATCATATGGAGCATTAACCCTGAGCCCTGACTTTAGTATCTGGGCTTCTCCAGTACTCACAATGTCCCTCTCTGCCACATGTATCTTTTCAATAGGACCTACAATGGCATTTTATTTTCCCAAATACATCTTCCCACTGCTCTGGAACCACTTGGCATCTATGGGCCGTCCATTCACTCTTGACATCATTTATAAGGGCCCAAAAACATGGCATAGTAACTTGGGCCTCAGAGAAGCCGAGAACCTGTGATAGTGAGGCCTAGTTGACCCAAGAACATGTCCCCAGACTGAGTTGGGAATTAGTGTGAGAGACAAGTGGGGCTACTCAAGAACCACCCGGTAATGAGGGCAAGTAACCTAATGAGAGCAAAAGAACCACCCAAGGCTCAAGGTTTAAGTCTAAGGATAGTGAATGTAAAAAACAAAAAGGGGAAACAGCTCAAGCTCACCGCTCATTCCTCCCTTTGCCAGTGCTCAGTCTCCAGTATCCCCAGTGTATCCAATAACAAGATTCGACATAGACGGCACTTCTGGACGAAATTTAATATAGCAGGTTGATGGTCAAAAACACGTTTCGGGATCGAATCCCTTAATCATAGGTTAGGTTTTGTCCAGCAACCTGCTGTATAAGGATAGTGAATGTTCCCTTTAAAGAGGCCCAAGGGTGAACCAACGTGCAAAGACACTAGTTACCGAATCTGTTCCTGCTGTGCCGATTTACCGTTTCTCTTTCATGTTTAGCCCCTGTGGTACAACCCATTAAGCCCTTGGCCTTTAGGCCATGTCCCATTCTTGCCTCCCATAAAGGCATTATACTGTATATATATATCATCATTATAAAAATAAAGGCTGTTGATTGGCATGTGATAAGGAAAGGTTTGGCAATAAAGTGAAGAACAATGGAGTCCTCGTCAAGGCAGAGCCTGTAATGAAGGTCAGAGCCATGATTTCTGCTGGATTTGGAGTAATTTCCATTTCGGCTATAATTTCTGCTTCTGACTCTCTGTGTAATTGGTGTTTTATTACCGATCCAACCATTAGTCAGTGTTATGATCCAATCAGTAGGGGTTTCTGATGTAACTCCATCAGTCATTGCCCCCCGTCTCACCGAATACCTCCCCCCAAAAGTACTGCAGTAAATGCAGGTGTCACGGCCGGCACCCGAGACCAGAACAAATGCCAAGCACCCTGGTCTCGGCTCAGCTTCACCAGTAGTGTGACCACTGTTGGGCTTCGGGAGGAGCCCTCAGCTTACTTGGGTGCCACCTGGACTTAACGAGGGGTACAAGGCAAGATGTTCTGGCTGGCGAAGGGGCACGACTGTTAGCAGAGTCTTTTGGGCCGAAGGTCACGGTACAAAAGGATTAGGCAGAAGGATGGTCAGACAGGCTGGGTCGAGGCAGGCGGCTATCAGAATCGTCAGGCAGGCAAGGGTCAAAACCGGGTTGTCAATCAAGGGGTTAAGCAGGAGAGATGTCGTAGGCAGGCAAGGGTCAGGATACAGAGTTCAGAGTAGTCAGGATACAGGCAGGGTCAAACACAGGTTATCAGACAGACAAGATTCAGATCAGATGCACTAGGCTCAGGAAACCACAAGAAACAAGTTCTATCACGGGCACTGGCTGGGAGTATGAATGGGCCTTATTTACATTCAAAATTGGCGCCAAAACGAGCGTTAATACGCGCTGGCGCAATCACGCCAGCGCGCCTGTACCTTTAAGAGGCGCGCAGGCGCGCTGCGCGCCCTAGGAGAATCAAGATGGCGCCGAAGAGCCATGTGGCGGGCATCCCCTCTGGTGGAGCGACGGCCGACCCCGCCGCGTAGGTAATTTTATTACAGCAGGTGACCGTTTGTACCACAAAACTCAACTGCCAGACGGCACTTCTTGGATCGGGTTTATTGGGGTTACGGCTGTTGAAAATGCGTTTCGGGAGTATATCCCTTAGTTTGTACCCACACACTTGTACGGCCTTGAGTGCCTCAATTGCATGCAGTAATTATTGATTGGGAATAATGAGAATTTTTATACAAAATCACCCAAAACGGTTCATCAGGAGAGGACGAGTGCTGTCGTTCCCCTCAGCAGGCAATGAGTTCCCTGACAGATCTGGGTCTCCTATTTGCCTCTGTCACCGGCTGATCCATCACTTGAATCAATATGAATGGAACATTTTTTTGGATTTGATAATCCTATGAACCAACCGGGTCTGTTGCCATGGAAACTGCATTCCCAGTATATTTCTCTCCATGGGATTTAAAGCCTTCTCTCATTTCCAATTACTGTCCCTGTTCTACATGCGGTGCATTCCCCCTAATCCCATGTTCTTGGCCGCAGTGGAAAAGAATGAGTATAAACACTATTTTGCAGCCTCTAGTGAAGAACAAATTGTGCCACACTCCTACCCCTAGTACCAAAGGTTCCAATGCGTCCATTCTGCCTCTGCTGGTGAATTGTGAGTAACTGCTCCTATTGATTCTACCCTGGACCTTCTTATGGATCATCTTCTGTTTAATTGTGGGTAACTGCTCCTTTTGATGCAACCCTGGACCTTCTTCCAGTTGATTGTAGTAACTGTTCCTATTTACACTACCCTGGACCTTCCTTTGGTCAATTGTGGGTAACTGCTCCTATTGATGCCGCCCTGGACCTTCTTTTGGACCTTCTTCTGGTGAATTGTGGGTGACTGCTCCTATTGACGACACATTTTTCTTCTTCTGATGAAATATGGGTAATTGCTCCTATTGATGCCACCCTGGACCTTCTTCTGGTGAATTGTAGGTAACTGCTCCTATTGGTAACTGCTCCTATTCTTCTGGATCATCTTCTGTTGAATTGTGGGTAACTACTCCCCAGTACCAAGGTTTCCAATGCGTCCATTCTGCCTCTGCTGGTGAATTGTGAGTAACTGCTCCTATTGATTCCACCCTGAAACGTCTTCAGGACCATCTTCTGTTGAATTGTGGGTAACTACTCCAATTGACACCACCCTGGACCTTATTCAGGTTGATTGTAGTAACTGCTTCTATTGACACTACCCTGGACCTTCCACTGGTGAATTGTGCTTAACTTCTCCTATTGATGCCACCCTGGACCTTCTTCTGGTGAATTGTGGGCGACTGCTCCTATTGACGACACCCTGGACATTCTTCTGGACCTTCTTCTGGTGAATTGTGGGTAATTGCTCCAACTGAAGCCACCGTGGACCTTATTCTGGTGCCACCTTGGACCTTGTGGTTTCCATCCTGCCTCTTCTGGTGAATTGTGGATAACTGTTCTTATTGATGCCACCCTGGACCTTCCTCTGGTGAATTGTGGGTAACTGCTCCTATTGACGACACCCTGGACCTTCTTCTGGTAAATTGTGGGTAACTGTTCCTATTGATGCCACCCTGGATCTTCTTCAGGTGTGTGTAGTAACTGCTTCTATTGACACTACCTTGGATCTTCCTCTGGGGAATTGTGGGTAACTGCCCCTATTGAAGCTTCCCTGGACCTTTCTGCTCCTATTGACGCCTCCCTGGACCTTATTCTGGTGACTTTGTGGTAACTGCTCCTACTAGTGCCACCATGGACCTGGTGGTTTCCTCTTCTGGTGAATTATGGGTAACTGTTCTATTGATGCCACCCTGGACCTTCTTCTGGTTAATTGTGGGTAACTGCTCCTATTGATGCCACCCTGGATCTTCTGCTTAACTTCTCCTGGTGAATTGTGGGTAACTGCTCGTGTTGATGCCACACTGGACCTGATGGTTTCTCCAGGGCTTCCACAATAGGTTATATCAATAGGGGCACCATTAAATCACTTCCCTGCCTCCACTTGCACTCCATCACTAGTCACTCACTCCTTTGCTCCACCCCCCACCTGCCCCCCATGAAACTGTTAGAAAAAAATAACAAAAATAAACACAATGAGATATGCACCTGCAAATAAATCACACCATAAAATTCACAATATGCATATGAGGCTAATTATTTAGATTGGAGTTGGGAGAATAATGAAGTCTATTTATGGGGATGGGTTATTAGAATAAATTTGCTTGTTAAAATTCAATTGCATAATGTTCAGACAAAGCCAATAATTATACGTGATAGAGATGTATAATCGGGAGGCCGCCATCTCAAACCCCCTTGTCTAAACACCAAATTCTGGGGCTCCCCTGCAACCATAATACCACTGCACCCTCAGTTGCTACACTTTATATTAATAATGGGAGAAAGGCAAATTTTGGGGATGGCACTGGAGGGACAAGCAGAGGGTGCTCCCATTACACATTCATGATAAGAGCAGTATAAAACAGTGAATATCATGAAAACTGAAAAAAACATGCAGAAATGTTTAGAGGAGTCTCTCTGCATCTTCTGTCAAGTTTTGGGGGGTTTGCTTGCACCTGTCCCGGCAGTAAAATAAATGTTCTCATTGCATTCAAAGTTAGTTATATGCAGTGGGAAGTGCCCTAAAATTGGCACCTACCAGTGAAAAACACTGCACTTGTCCATTAAGTTGGATTGGATATACTGTATGTTTCTATTGTTACCTGATATAATGAACTAAATGAAGCTGAAGCAGATATCTGGCAAGACAGCCAACAACTGGTATTGACCCTGGAACAGTTTGGTCAAGAAAGGGACATGGGCACATTGCTTGGAAAGACCCTCGGGTCAATGTATTGCCACTGAGCGGCACTGTTGCCCTGAGACACCTGCTGCTGACTGAGCGATGAGAGACGGACTCTGAGCGGTGTCAGACTGGGGGGGAACGGGGCCCAGCAGGCTTCGGCATAAGGGGCCAACTGTGGACAAAATCAAAGATTATCTAGTAATTCTGGGGGGTAATTCAGGCCCATTGAGGCCCTAATTAATGAGAAATGTTAATATCCCATAGTATTCAATTTACCAATATTTTTGGGCCCTAGACATCAGACTCTTAGTCTCAGTTGGGTTCCCACTTTAATGTGTGGAGGAAGGGGGAAAATTAAGGAGATTCCCCAAGCCCAGAGTGTCCTCTCCCCCCCCGTAAACCATTTTGTCCCACAACGATATAATGGTAAAAACACAACACCAAAGACATTCTCTTCTGATGATCTCTCCTGAGAAACACCCAGGTACCGTGAAAAGCACCCTGGTATAGTGAGAACACCCTGGTATAGTGAGAAGCCCCAAGGCACAGTGAGAAGCGGTTGATGCGAAAAACAAGTTAGGGGAGTAAAGTCTATTCACTCTGTCAGGGACGTTCAGGACACTAAGTCCTCCTATAACACTATAGTGATACTACAGCAGGTGCTCACCTACCTTTATCTACCCACCTCATTCACGTGGCCCTGTTCCCTGACTTCACCAAGGCCCTAACTTCCTTGGGGCATTTACTTTACCGAGGCCTAAGTCCCAGGTTCTCAGCTGCATGCACCCTGTTCCACAGGCAGAACCCAAAGAGGAGAAGCAACCTACTCCCACATACTATATTAAATTATCATAGAAAGTGGTCACTACCCACTGAGTACACTGCCCATGTATTAGGGGTCCCAAGTTGGGGGTAAATTGGTAGATAATTGCAGTACAAATAATTTACCCCTGTTCCCATTTACCACAGTGGGTGTAATGGGAATGGGGATACAGATACCATGAGCAATATTTATGGCAATTAGCTTTCTTTACCCACATGTATGGCCGCTGGAACTGGACCATGTGCCGATCATTAATTTTGTATGACTTTTACATACCCAAGCATCTCACATGCCCATGTATCACACATACCCGCTCCCACAACCACGGAAGTTTTAAATAATCTTTGTAATCATAATATACAAGTTAAATAAACATAAACGATTCTATTGAGCCCTGTGCCCAAATGGATGGAGCTGCAATGACACAGTTTAAGGGTAAGGTCACACACTGCTATTTCGGTAGACTAGTCACCCATCGACAAATCAGTTCTTCTTGGGTGACTAATCTCCTCGAACTGCCTTCCCGCTGGCTAGAATGTAAATAGCCAGGCAGGATGGCACTCTGAGTACGTTTTTCAAAGTTGCCGGAAGTTGCCTCACGAGGAAACTTCTGGTGACTTCGAGAAGCTGAAGTGATCCGACTGCCATCCTGCCTGGCAATTTACATTTTAGCTGGCAGGAAGGCAGTTTGGGGAGATTAGTTGCCCGAGGACGAAGCATTTTGTCAGTATCTAAATGTACCACTACCTAAATTGACAGCGTATTTAATGGAGAGTAGCATGGGACAGTGGGGCCCCAGGAGGTAAGTTAAGTGAGATTTGAGGAGAACATCTATTTGCCTATCTAGATACTCCTGGAAGTCCAGAATGAAGGTCACCTTGGGTTTGGATATGGGGAAAACAATCATTGTCCTAAACATTACCCTAATAATATGTCCTAAACATTACCCTAATATTCCTCCATGTCTTACAATGTTGGGCCCAGAAAGTGAGAGGGGAGGTCTTGAGCCAAGACCCCCTGAATTTGAAGAAGAAAACAAATACATTAAACATCTGTCTTGACATAATTGTGAAAAGCAAACTCTACTGGGGGGATTGGGTAGAGAAACTGGGATCTTCCATTGACCCCAAGCAGAAGATCAGGATTGGTTGCCATCACAGTACTATTTTTGCTGTAGTGGTGTATATTCTGAATTCAATAAAAATATTTGGGCACTTGATCCAATATTTTGCTATTCCTGAGAGCTTTCAGCTCTGGTTAATGTGAAGGAGCATAAAGAAAATATAGATACATATGCTAATTATACTATTAAAATGCATGGAGGGTCCTTAATTGATTACTCACAACTTCCAGAGCAATTTGTACTCCTACATAAACCCAATTTCACAATTCATTTAATATCTAAGAAATCAATAAAGCAAAGGGAAAGCTGTAAATGAAATCAAATGATTTTAATTGATCCCAGTAAATATCCTGCTAACCTTGCATTTGGGGGCAGTTACACCAATGGGGATGACTCTGTATATGGACCTAATATCCCAATAATTACTTCTCATTGCTCTTAAGTGATTCAGCGATCGTTTCTATGCAGGTGTCATGCTAATTTAGGGTACGGTTGAAAAAAATCCTTAGCAGCACCAGCTGACGTCATTCAAATGTGTTGCCCCAAATGGCCGTAAATAACCATTTGTTTTACTTTAAAATATTTATTTGATTTTCACATGAACAAGAAAAATTTATAGATAGACAAAGTTGTCAGTGTCTTTCATGGGATATACGTTTTAGCTTAGAAGGTAACGGAAACTCATTGTTCTCTAGATTCAATAGAGCAACACATGGAGATAATTGTATCCTAATTTTGAATCGATTGTTCAAAAAACTAGTGACCTCCGTCCAAAATAGATTAACTTTAGGGCAAGACCACAAATAATTGAAAAGAGACACATATTTAGGACAAAACGGAACAGGACTCGGACCATTTGGTAGAAAGTTTTAGTAGCGGGTGTGGGCCTGACCCATACTCATTCTAAAATTTTTGAGAAATAGAGTCGATTGAGATCAAAGAAAGAAGTTCCATAAATTCAGTCAAATCCTCAGCTAGTTTGTGGTCAGATAATACTAGGTTATTAGGTTATCAAAGAAAGGCCACATTAACAAACAAGGTAATAATATGTATCCAACTGAATGAAGCTTATATTTTCCTTTGAGATCTGACCAAGATAGTAGTGTCCCTTTAAGTGGATTAAATAAGTCTTTCATTAAAACTAGTAATTTTTCCTTCATGGAAAATAAAAAAGGTATCATATTTTAGAAAGTTCAATGGCTTAGCTTTGCAGGCATAAAAGGCGTTGTGTGTATAGCTATAGCTATGACGAGAAAATAAACGTTTCCATACAAAAATAGAATCCCGAAAGAGAGGATTCTTTTTAAAATCACAAGGAAAATTTCTCCAATTGCTGTGTAATCTTGAAAAACTTCAATTTCAGGATTAGTAAATGTATTACCTTGGGAGATCCACTTAATGAGATATCTGGTGAGGGCTGATAAATTGAAAGCTATAAAATTTAGTAGTTTTAAACCACCAAACTTAATTGGAGCTCTTAACTTATGGTGGGCAATCTTTGCTTTTTTACCATTCCAAACTAAATTAATTAAAGCAGAATAAAGCTTTTTGATATATGAATAATTTATAAGCAGAGGAAGGTTATCATGGATTTATCAACTTAGGGAATATCAAAGACTTGAAAAAGAGCACTTGCCCCTTCAGGTTAAGGGGAGAATTGGTCCATATTGTACACATCGAAAAAAAACCTTCTAACACGTTGGAGTAATATTTAGTGCATATAAGTTGTTTAAATCCAAAGGAATCATTAAACCTAAATATTTTATCTGATGTTTTGGGTATAGTAAAGAGTTTGAAAGATAACAATGTATATTCATTACTTCAGATTTGGCTATATTAACTTTATAACCGAAAAATGACTGGAAGTCATGAAACAAATCAAAAACAATTTTAAGAGAAGACTCAACGTTTTCTTTAAAATTAGCAACAAATCATTAGCAAAGGCTAATAGTTTAAGTTGCTTATTATTGATGTTGATTCCCTCAATCAATTTAGAGGAGTCAAGGGAACAAATTAATGGTTCTAATGCAATTTTAAATAAAAGGGGCAATAAGGGACAGCCTTGCCTTGTACTTTTAAATATTTCAAAAGGTTATGACTAAGATTAAGATTATTTGGGTTTTGGGACATTTATAAAGACATTTAGGGGCACATTTACTAAGCTCGAGTGACGGAATTAGAATAAAAAAAACTTCGGATTTCGAAGTTTTTTTTGGCTACTTCGACCATCGAATTGGCTACTTCGACCATCGATTTGGCTACTTTGACCTTCGACTACGACTTCGAATCGAGCAATTTGAACTAAAAATCGCTTGACTATTCGACCATTTGATAGTCAAAGTACTTTCTCTTTAAAAAAAACTACTTCGACCACCTACTTCGCCACCTAAAACCTACCGAGCATCAATGTTAGCCTATGGGGAAGGTCCCCATAGGCTTTCCTAGCTTTTTTTGATCGAAGGAAAATCGTTAGATCGATGGATTAAAATCCTTTGAATCATTCGATAGAACGATTATTCCTTCGATCGAACGAATAGCGCTAAATCCTAAATTAAACTTAGAGGGTCGAATATCAAGGGTTAATTAACCCTCGATATCCAACCCTTAGTAAATGTGCCCCCGTATGTAATGGTAAAATGGGCCTGTAATACCAAATTTGCTAAGGCAAACAAATAGATGATCCCATGTAATATTATTGAATGCCTTTTCTGCGTCAATAATAAATATAGAGCTAGGAATTTTATGCTTTTTGGCAAAAAATAAAATATGAATAAAAGCCTTAATATTTTTGACTCCTGATCTATTTTTAATAAACCTATTTTGGGCCTCAGATATTACAGAGGGAAGAATTAAAGAATCCCCTCAGCAAGGGCCTTGGATAGTATCTTAGTAACCTGATTTAATAAAGTAATTGGCCTAAAGGAGGAGGGAAGGGATAAATCTTTGTCCTTTTTTTGGGATGACTCTAAGGTTTGAGAGTTCACTAGAGGGTAACTTTTTTCAAAAAAAAAACCATAATTAAATAAATTAGTTAGAAAAGGCAATATTTTGTCCTTTGCAATGTTGTAGAAAGAAGGAGTGAGGCCACCAGGATCACCTGTTTTTTAAATTTTCAGATTCTTGATAATATTGGACACTTTAGGCTTTCTAATTGCTCCTTCAACATCTGTGGGATTTTACAACTCTGAAAACATTTTTCATTTCCTCCGAGTCTATATTAGGATTAGAGTACAATTCTTTATAACATATTTTGAAAATGTCCACAATTTTTTTGGGATCATTTGTCAGCTGTTTAAGAGTGTCTTTAACCTTGATAAGTTTAGCCTGTTTATTTCCTGCTTTAGTAAGATTAAAAAGTAGGTGATTGGCTTTATTACTTTAATTATTAAGTTTAGCTTAGTAAGTAAAATGCAATAAAATTATGTCTAATCTTAATCCAGATTTTAAACTCATCCAAAATGTTCTTCTATTTTTGAGCATTTGCAAATGAGGGGTGCTGTTTAAATTGAAGAAATAGGACACTCTGTCTTTTACTTAAAGGGATACTGTCATGGGAAAAAAATGTTTTCCAAAATGAATCAGTTAATAGTGCTGCTCCAGCAGAATTCTGCACTGAAATCCATTTCTCAAAAGAGCAAAAAGATTTTTTTTATATTCAATTTTGAAATCTGACATGGGGCTAGATATTTTGTCAATTTCCCAGCTGCCCCCAGTCATGTGACTTGTGCCTGCACTTTAGGAGAGAAATGCTTTCTGGCAGGCTACTGTTTTTACTTCTCAATGTAACTGAATGTGTCTCAGTGGGACATGGGTTTTTACTATGAGTGTTGTTCTTAGATCTACCAGGCAGCTGTTATCTTGTGTTAGGGAGCTGCTATCTGGTTACCTTCCCATTGTTCTTTTGTTTGGCTGCTGGGGGGGAAAGGGAGGGGGTGATATCACTCCAACTTGCAGTACAGCAGTAAAGAGTGATTGAAGTTTATCAGAGCACAAGTCACATGACTGGGGGCAGCTGGGAAATTGACAATATGTCTAGCCCCATGTCAGATTTCAAAACTGAATATAAAAAAATCTGTTTGCTCTTTTGAGAAATTGATTTCAGTGCAGAATTCTGCTGGAGCAGCACTATTAACTGATTCATTTTGGAAAAAAATTTTTTCCCATGACAGTATCCCTTTAACTCGAGAAAGTTTTGGTGAACTTTTCAAAAGAAGTGGGACTTAAATGAAGATATCTCCCCTCTGACCACTGCCTTCCAAGTTTCCTACATTAAGGAAGGGTCATTTAAATGTACTTTGTTTTCATCTAGAAATAAATTACATCTGTTATGTAACATCTTAAAATCAGGGTTTTCTCTAAGCAAATCAGGAAAGGCCCAAGAGACGTAATTTTTGGGGCGGGAGTTTTGGTAACTAGACGTGACACTGGAGCATGGTCAGATACTGTGGGGCAAATTCACAGGCGCAACTTTGCCGCACTTCACCAGGCGTAGTTTCGCCAGCGCTCCGCAAATTCACTAAAATCCGAAGTTGCGCACAGGGGTAACGTAAGGTTGCGAAGTTGCGCTAGCGTTGATTCGCTATGTAAAGCGAAGTTACGCTAGTGAAGGCTAATTTGCATACGGCACGAAATTCAAATTTCAATGGAGGAACACGTATCAGCACTACAAATGGCTAGAAAAGCTTCAAATCAGCAAATACAAATTATATTTTGCCCTACACATGTGCCCACTGTCTAGGTAAGTTGCCATGAGTCAGGAAATGTAGGGGGGAAGGAGGGGAGCCCCAAAAATATTTTCGATCTTTTTCAGCCTATCACCCATCATGTAGAAAACACGCCAGCGTTTTTTGGGACTTAGAAAAAAATTTGACTTTTTTGGAAACAATCCCTATCTACCCTATTGCGCTTCGCCAGGTCTGAGGTGGCGAAGAAGTCTAGCGTAAAAGGTAGCGTTCAGTACACTGCGCAAGTTAGTGAATTTGCGTAGTTACGCGCTAGCGAAAATTCGCCTGGCGTAAGGATGCGAAGTAACACTAGCGAAACTACGCCAGCGTTCGTTAGTGAATTTGCGCAGTAACGAAAATGCCAAATGCTAGCGAATTAACGCTAGCGTTCGGCGCTTCGGCGCTTAGTGAATTTGCGCCTGTATGTCTATGTTTCAATGTTGTTTCTATAGTTCTATTATCTAAGTTTTTGGAGACTAAATTAAAGTCTATTCTTGTTCCAACATTATGGGCTGATGAAAAAAAAGTAAAATCTTTCTCAGTGGGGTGAAAGAGTCTCCATACATCATTAAGACATGTATCTTTGCAAAAACTATGAAGAAGATTGGACTTCTTATTCAGACTGCTTACTTTCCAGTCAGATCTATCTATGGAGCTGATAAAGGTCTCATTTAAATCGCCTGCCAATATGATATTATTAGAGGGAAGCAAAGAAACTTGTTTAAGCCAAGTAAAAAAATCATTCTTAGAACTATTTGGAGCATAAAGTGAACATAAGTACCATGTAACATCATTAATAATTACGTCTGTACATACAAATCTACCAAACTCATCCTTGATTGACTTAATAATTGTAACATTTAATTTGTGATTGAGCAAAATAGCGAAGTAGGTAGTCAAAGTTTTTTTTAAAGAGACAGTACTTCGACTATTGAATGGTCGAATAGTCGAACGATTTTTAGTTCGAATCGTTCAATTCAAAGTCGTAGTCGAAGGTCAAAGTAGCCTATTCGATGGTCAAAGTACCCAAAAAAAACCTTCAAAATTCAAAGTTTTTTTTAACTTTGAATACTTCACTCGAGCTTAGTAAATGTGCCCCTTAGTACTTTTTAATCTTTTGGAATAATGATTCAATCCATTCACATTCCAGGAAAAGATGGATAATGTTTCAGTTTTATGTGAGAATTTTAGCATCAAAGATGAGTTCATGCAGATTTAGAAAATACATCATAATAATAATATCATCGACTGGGATAAACAATTTTTTAAGCATTGTAAAAGTAGATCAAATTTATCAAATAAGGAAAACACTTCCTTTTTCCTTTAAAGATGGAAGTCAAATAAACTCTCTCAATGAGAGGCATTAAATACACAGGGTCATCAAGGAGTAAATAAGATCACATTTCTTTGAGAGTCAAGGGTCAGAGATCATGTCTTCTTCACTGGAGTGTGGAGGATTATTTATTTTAGGAGGACATGGAGACCTAGATCTAGACCTAGATTTGGCCTGAATTTGGGAAGATTTTAAATCTCTGGTAACCCTGGATTGGTGAAGTTTTTCATATCATATTTTACAATCACAGCTCTTGGTTGTAGATCTTTAGGAGGTCTGTTTCTATGGAGTCTCTGGAGTCTATGGAGTCTCTATAGCATTCTTGAGGGAGACCAAACTTTTGTGGAATTTTTTTAAAGATAAAAATATTTAGAGAGTCATTTTGATAAGATTCTGAAATGTTTATGAATCTAAGATTATTTCTCCTCCACCTATTTTCCAAAACGTCCAGCTTCAACTTTAGCTCTTCAGTTTGTTTCTCTAGAGAATCAATCCTAGATAGAGAGTCAAAAGTTCTGTCTTGGATTTGAGAGACCGTATTCTCTATCTCCTTAAATTGTTTATCATGAGCAAAAAGTTTATACGAAATGTCAGATATTTTAGTCTGGAGTTTGTCAATAGCTTTTTTAATTGTAGCCTCGACGACTGAATTTATAAGCCTGGAATCTGGATACTTCAGAGATTAGTCTTCAGAAAGTGATGGTCTGGAAGAAGCAGATTTGTGAGATAAAGAAGTATTATTAGCATCAGAATCTTGTCCCTTTCCATTTTTCCTGTTAGCGTTTTCGTATGTTTTACCATTAGCTTTGGAAGACGTAAATGAAGGAAATAATGTTTCCATATGTAAGGAGAAATCAGCTGCAATCACAATGCAATTAATATATAGTGTGAGGTTTTTGTTTTGCTTTTCCTCAGCTGTTATTTTTCCCCTTTCTTTCCCCCTTTTTGTTTATTTGCTTTGATAAAACTTTTGTATTCTTTTTTTAATTATTGTGTTTTTTTATTATAATTTTTTTGTGTTTTTTATTTTTGTATTTATTGTTTTGTATTTTTTTCATTCCTTTTTTTGTTCCTTCCTCCCCTTTTCAAGCCAAAAGTATTCTTATTTACTATTATCTGAAGTACTCCTAATGCTGAACAAGTAAAATATTGTGAAAAGCAAAATTACTGGAAAACCAGCCGCAAGTACCAAATATCTCCCCCAGATTTATAATCTAGTCACTATATCTTGAAAGTTGTAGTGGATACAGGTAGTCAGCCTGTTAAGTTGCAATGTGTAGATATTACATTAATTTCTAGGCCACCATTTTGCATACATACAGCCCTCAGATGTGTCACAGAGACTGAAATAGACCTTCACGGGACCAGAGACCATATATGCAGCAGAACTCCTCACCAGGAGAACCACCAGCACACAGGTCTCTCCGTTGGGTAATATTCAAAAAGCTTGCCATCAAATTCTTCTGAGCAGCAATGGTGCAGGCTGAGAGAAACAGCAAGCTTCCCTCCTTTCATGTTCCTTTTTAAGTTTCTTCCTTTGTTCCTTCCATCCTTCCATGTTCCTTATCAAGTTTCTTCCTTCTTTTGTCTGTTCATTCCTTGCATGTTTCTTCTCAAGTTTCTTCCTTCCTTGTTCCTTCCTTCCATGTTCCTTCTCAAGTTTCTTCCTTTCTTCCTTCTTTCCTTCCATGTTTCTTCTCAATTTCCTTCCTTCCTTCCTTCCTTCCTTCCTTCCTTCCTTCCTTCCTTCCTTCCTTCCTTCCTTCCTTCCTTCCTTCCTTCCTTCCTTCCTTCCTTCCTTCCTTCCTTCCTTTCCTTCCTTCCTTGTTCCTTCTCAAGTTCCTTCCATGTTCCTTCTCAAGTTTCTTCCTTTGTTCCTTTTTTTCCCTTTGTTCTTTCTCAAGTTTCTTCCTTTGTTCCTTCTCAAATTTATTCCTTTGTTCCTTCCTTCCTTCCTTCCTTCCTTCCATGTTCTTTCCGTCCATTTTCCTTCTCAAGTTTCTTCCTTTGTTCCTTCCTTCCATGGTGCTTCTCTAGTTTATTCCTTTGTTCTTTCTCCAGTTTATTCCTTCCTTCCTTCCTTCCTTCCTTCCTTCCTTCCTTCCTTCCTTCCTTCCTTCCTTCCTTCCTTCCTTCCTTCTTTCTTTCCATGTTCTTTCCTTCCATGTTCCTTCTCAAGTTTCTTCCTTTGTTCCTTCCTTCCATGGTGCTTCTATATTTTTATTCCTTTGTTCTTTCTCAATTTTATTCCTTCTTTCCTTCCATGTTCCTTCTTAAGTTTCTTTCTTTGTTCCTACCATGTCCCTTCTCAATTTTCTTCCTTCCTTTGTTCCTTCCATGTTTTTTCTCAAGTTTCATCCTTCGTTCCTTCCTTCAATGTTCCTGCTCAAGTTCCTTCCTTCCTTCGAGCTCCATCCCGGGCACAACCCGCACGGCAGGGTACAGGGGGCAATAAATATGGCACTTTGCATCTGTTCCTGTCACTTTGCTGCAGATATTTAATAGATTGTTGATCATCGGAATAAAAACTGCATTAAATCATGCAACACATTTCCCATAACATTTATTTTAATTAGGGGCTGTAGTGTAAGTGGGACTGAGCGGAGGACTCTATTCGCTATGGTACAGGGCTCCTAACAGTGGAAAGGGACGCAGCAGCCCTAACTCATATTACAAAATAAAATTGATTTTGCCCTTTAGTGTCAGAATGGGGGAATAAAAGCTGACAAAATCAAATATGAAACCTTTTCCTCCCCCAGGCTTTAATTTAGCCCCTAATAGGAGCCCTTAAATACACCAACAATATTTCATTATGTACCTTTCACCCGTCTATTAAAAATGCTTCACTGGTGAGAAATGTATGGAGGGGACTTATTCCTGCAATCAAGCTGCTTCAATCAATTCCGCTCCCCACATCAGTTGCCTGGCAACCAGTGTGCCTACTAAAGAGCCCATCGTAGCCGTTTTTTCCTCTTTCTTGCATTTTTTTGGTGCCAATCTGAAAATGTCAGACAGAACAATAAACTTATTGATTCACAATTACCCTTCTCAGTAACTGGCACAGAATCCTCTGATACCAATAACCTGACTGAGCAGCATTAACGGTATGAATAATAATTATGATACTTATAATTATAAATGAGCGGCAGATACACTCACTCCCCTGCCCGGATCAATATCAAACAACTGTACCATTTACATCTCATATACACAAATATTGATTTCTTTTGTTGGATATTATCAGAGTGTGAGCACCTGAATGAGCACCAGAGTGTGCAGAACCTCTTGGGGCACCTTTTTCAATTTACTTTGGATAAACAAATTGTTTATTTTTTCAAAAAAATGCTATTAAAGCAATCCCTATTTCTGTAGGGAAATAAGAGCAGAACAGACAGTAACCCTTCCAACACTTTCCTCTTGTCTGTGTCTCTAAGCAGACTGTGTGTGTGAAGCTCCTGGATGGAAGTGGAGACCCCGGTGTGAGAATTACTCACCCTGGTGGTCTACTGGGCCGGCGGGGATGCCCACAGCGCTCTCGACAGGGACGCCCGCCACGCCGGTCTTCCTTCCCTCAGGCGCCGGTTCCTCAGGGCATGCGCGGCTGCCTGGTAACCGACTCTCCTGTATCCATATCCCCTCTGATTGATCTCCTGGTTTGACCCTTGACTGCCTGACTCCATTTGTACTCTGCCTGTCCCGACCCGGCCTGATCAGACTAAGCTTTCTGTCTATGCCTTGTACCGCGACCTTAGCTGAGGGCTCCTCCCGAGGTGAAAGGCGGCTGTTAAAGGCGGAAGCAAGAGCCAAGAACAGGGTGCTTAGCATTGGTTCTGAATTTAGCATACCTCCCAACTGTCCCTTTTTCGAAGGGACAGTCCCTCTTTTGACAGCTCAACCCTCAGTCCCTCATTTGTACTGGAAAGTCCCTCTTTTCTCTGCACTGAACAGCCAGAAAAAGAAACAAAGTTTCTCACTTAATTGGCTTTTAGCAGAGAGCCCAGAACAGCTAACAGGTGCAAATAAGATACTTTGTAACAATTTTGAGACACAAAAACACAGTTTAGATAAGGAGAAATATTTTCAAACTTTCATAACCTGCCAAATTTTGTAAAACAAACATGGTAATTAGGGGGTGTGGCCACAGAAAGGGGTGTGGTCAAAAAATTGCTGCGCTATGTGCGGAAAAAACATTTTTGTCCCTCTTTTTACTTCCAAAATGTTGGGAGGTATGAATTTAGGGTGCCGACTGTGACACCCGGAGGATCGCCAAATTCGGCACAAACGTGTGGGAATGTATCAGGAACCAGGGGAGATCAGCAAGAGCCGGATCCCTGCGCTGGTTCTCAAGTTATGAATAATGAAAGTTTTGCTGGTGGGTGTGGCCAGTCAGCCATTACCTGTGTAAGTGATGAGGATTGTACAAACAGTTAATTGTGAGTGGAAGAGAAGCAGCTGCTGCTGGACACACTGTGAGGAATTCTGAGTTGGGAAATGCTGTCGTTTCTGAGGGAATTGATGGAAAAGGCTGCTCTGTACTTGAGCCCCAGGCTCCAGGGCCTGCACCTTCTCCAGCTTCTGATTTGTCCCACGTGCCCCTGGGGGCCCCAGTTGTGATGTCGTCTGTGAACTCTCCCCTAGTACATGATCTGCTCCAATTTGGGTCTGAATCTGATCTGTGTAACCAAAGTTAAATGTTTTCACCTAATGGAACTGTTATCCCTGATTTAACCTCTGAAGTGCATTGGCCCAGCCTGCCAATCCCACCCCCCCACAGCAAGCCCCTGGGTCCCACACACACTGGCTCCTGCCCTGTCTCCTGTAAATCCTCAGCAACTGGATCCCTTGTTTGTTTGTCCAGTGCAGACAAGGAGCAAGTCTAAGATGGCTGCCAATGCAGTTTCCCATAGGGAAAAGTCTTTACAACTTTCAGCCACTTCACAGTCTTTGTCTATAAATTTGTTTGCTGGGCCTTGGAGGGGGGACCCTGAACAACACCCCATAAAAGTTTTATCCCAAAATGAGCACTGTATTCCGACTGCCAAATGTGTTCTTGATTCTGCCACAACCAAGATGGCTGCTACACCTGTACAAAACAGGAGGCAAACAAATGGAAGTTTGTGCAAGCAATGGCAGGGGCAGCTGTGGGGGATCTGTAGGGGCTCTTAAGCAAGTATCAGTCACTAGTGAAGTTTATATTTGAAGCCCAGAAGCACTCTAGTGTGCCAACCAACAAAATGGCTGACACCTCCATATGTGTTTTTTAACCACAGCATTATGTAAGGAATTAAATTGGCTCCTGCTTCACAACAAGTGCTGCAAGTTGCCCCTAATGCAGATTGTTCCACTGTTTTATGTAGGGCAGCCAAGAAGGTGCTTTAGGTGCGGGAACCTTGGACACTTTGCTGCTCAATGTGCAATTAAGCGTTGTTCTAAATGTGGAGAGGTGGGTCATGAGGCAACATCATGTGACAAAGTGATGTGTAATTTATGTGGAGAGGCAGATCATGTACATGATGACTGTCCCATGGCTTGGCATAATGTCACTAGTGAACTTGAAATGGAAACTGCCCCACTTACTGGTAATGACACCAGGCCCAAACAAACCAATGGCCCGACCCAAACTAGACAGCTTGAAACAAATGCTGTGTGTGACATTCAACGAGCAGTTGCGCCTGCTACATCATCTAGGCCAGAGCTTGCTTCAGTACGTATTGCTTCAGTTGAGCACATGTAGAAGCTGTCCCTCAACTGTCACTCCCTACAGGTCAGTCTCTTGTTGCCCCTATGACTGCTTCAAATGAGGTTTCCTGTACAGCGAGAGAAGTACAGAATAACATTGTTCAGAATCATGATGCTCCACAGTCAAACCATAGTCTGGGCTCTGTACAGTCAGCTGTCTTCTCGGGCTGCTCCTTCTCAAACATCAAATGAGGCCTCTGAGACCGCCTCTACTTCCCATATTTCCCCTTCTTTACCAATCCTCTTGGGACAAGCCCAGGGGGCTTTCACAAGAGCTTGATCACACACAGAGGTTGCAAAGTGCTGATGAGGAGACTCATCTCAGCACTACGCCAAATGGTATAAAGAGATCCCACCCAGGAAAACCTGTTTTGTCTACCTCCAATGGGTACCAGGTCCGAGCCAACAACGGCAACAAATCGTCTGAGCAACAGAAACTTGATGAACTTCCAGAAGAACCCATAGGTAACTGGGGTGACTCAGTAGACCCAGGTGATGTTGACCGTCAGGCACTGTCACATGTCAATGAGATTCCTCAGGCTTCTCAGCCCTTGGAGGAATCCATTATTGAATCCTCTGGCAGCTCCTCGGTTGTTAAAAAAAAGAGGAGAAGGAGGAGCTTAAGGAGATAGAGTGACCAAATACATATAATACATAAATATGGCCAGCGAACACTGCAGAGTGCTATCACTAAATACATGCAGCATTAAATCTGATAAAGCCCGGTTCCTATGACTACCTTGCAGCTTCTGATGCAGAAATAATCTGCCTACAAGAGACCCCACTTACCCACAAGCTACAGATTGCTAAAGCCAGAAGGTATTGGAGGTTTGGAGCCTCCTTTTGGTCAATCGGGGGGGAACCTGCAGCTGGTGTGAGCATCCTCTTTAAAGGCCCTCAGCAACCGAAGGTGCATAGGTTAATTGAAATTTCAGTGGGTCGTTGTCTGTTGGGTAATACCAGGATAAGGGTCATTAATACCTACGGGCCTCAAATCCCCTCAGAAAGGACAGAACTATGGTCCGAGACAGCTCAGTATTTGATTGTTCCATATACTCTGCTGTTATTGGGGGATTTCAATCAGGGTCTCAGTCCCTCACGTAAAACTTCTGGTCCCTGAGGACATTGGTGCACCAGGCAGGTCTGGTTGACCTTTTTGCTGCTAATGGTAGGAGCTTGGCAAATACCGACGCCTGTGGTACTCGATCATCTCGCATTGATTTTGTGTTCGCTAGCCCAACTACAGCTTTCACTGACTGTAAGGAAGTTGTGGTTGAGTTCTTGGTCCATCTGGCCATCTCAGTCACTCTTGGTGTCTCCTCTGTGCCCACAAGGGGTAAAGGTTTGTGGCGACTAGGGCCAAATGCTCTTACAGACCCTGTCACCTTACAAGGATTTCAAGATTTATTAGATATACAGTTGCAAAGAGTCTCTTTATATGACTCCTACAGTAAGTGGTGGGAGCAAGCCAAACATTCCACTTTGGGGCAAATTCACTAAGAATCGGAGTTGCGCCATCGCTCCGCAAATTCACTAAAATCCGAAGTTGCGCACAGGGGTAGCGTAAGGTTGCGAAGTTGCGCTAGCGTTGATTTGCTAAGCGAAGCGAAGTTACGCTAGCGATGGTTAATTTGCATACGGCGCCAAATTCTAATTCCAATGGAGGAATACGTAGAATCACTACAAATGCCTGGGAAACCTTCAAAACATCAAATATTTTTTTTTTTTTTGCCCTACACATGTGCCCACTGTATAGTTAAGTTGCCATGAGTTAGGAAATGTAGGCGGGAAGGAGGGGAGCCCCAAAAATTTTTTTGATCTTTTTCAGCCTATCACCCATAATATAGAAAACACGCCAGCGTATTTTGGGACTTAGAAAAAATTTGAACTTTTTTTGAAGCAATCCCTATCTACTCTATTGCGCTTTGCCTGGTCTGAGGTGGCGAAGGAAGTCTAGCGTAAAAGGTGGCGTTAAGAACAATGCGCACGTTAGTCAATTTGTGTACTTTCGTTCGTTGCGCAAATTCGCCAGGCGTAAGGGTGCAAAGTTACACTAGCGAAATTACGCCAGCACTCGTTAGGGAATTTGCGAAGTAACAAAAATGCCCAACGCTAGCGAATTGTTGCTAGCGTTCGGCGCTTCGGCGCTTAGTGAATTTGCCCCTTTAAGTCTTCTGCGTCTGCTAAGTCTGCTAGACGATATCGGGCCTATCTGGCTGTCAGAAGTAAACTAGAATATGCCGTCTCAAACAAATTGTCCCCGCAGGACATTAAACTCCTTAAGATGCGGCTCAGAGAGCTCCAGTTCTCCCGATATGATTCGCTCATCTTTGAGAGAGACTATGGCAAAACACCTGACCCCTACTTGCAGTGTAGAGAGAAAGAGAATGCCAAATTGGTAACCGGTTTCTTTGACTCCAAAGGTCAGCTACAAAAGTCAAAAACAGGTATCTTGAATTTTATAAGGAAATGTTCAAAGATAAGGCAATTGATGCCTCTCTTATTGAAGGTTTTTTGGCCTCTGCAGAACCCCCTTTAGCCAATGTAGATTTCTCATCACTCACAAGAGAGATAGACGAGGTTGAGATTATGGAAGCATTAGCCTCGCTTCCTCTCAAAAAATCCCCTGGTCCTGATGGGCTGACCTCAGAATTTTATAAAGTCTTTTCTAAGGAGCTCTCACCAATCCTTCAGAAAGTGTTTACCCATTGCCTGAAAACAGGGAGGCTGCCAAGGTCACTGAGGGAATCTGCCCTCATTTTATTGTCTAAGGGCGAAGACCGCAGGCAAATTGTTAACTGGAGGCCCATAGCTTTGCTCAACACAGATCGTAAAATCCTGGCTAAGGTCCTGTTCAATAGGCTGATATGTTACTATCTGAAGATCAATATTGTGCCGTGAAGGGGAGAGGGGTAGTGATGGGCGAATTTGCGCGATTCGCCGCCAGCAAATAAATTCGCGAAACGCCTGCGAAAATTCCCGGAAAAAATTCGCCGGCGTCAAAAAAAATTTTGTTAGAAAAAACGGACGCTGGTGTCAAAAACGGGCGCCGGCGTCAAAAACGAGACGCCGGCGCAGTTTCGCGAATTTTTCACCGTTTCGCGAATTTCGCGAATATTTTGGCGAAGCGAAATGGCGCAAATTCGCCCATCACTAGAGAGGGGTCCTTCAGGCAGCAGCTACAATAAGGGAAACAATTGAATATGCAAAAGCAACAAACTGTGAAAAATACCTTTTGGGGCTTGACCAAGTAAAAGCCTTTGACCAGGTCCAACATCCGTACCTGTGGGCTACTTTGTCTGACCAAGCTTCTTATTCCCATACCATGAGTCCAGAGTACACATTTGCCACCCTTAATTTGTTTGTTTTTGGGGATTTTGGTTCTGTATGAGTGTAATACAGTCAGGTCCGGACTGAGAATTAAAATAGGCCCTGGCATATTTTAATTCTCAGAGGTACACAGAGGCCCAATCAACCCACACAGAGGCCCAAACAGCCCCCACTAGCCCACTAAATACTGACTTTCTATGGGAGCTTATATCAGCCACTCTGGCATTTGCCAGAACCCACAGATTGCCAGTCCTGGCCTGAATACAGTGTTATTGTACATCACAATGGGCTTAACCAAGAAACACTCCACATACTTTTCACATAAGAAATAATCTCCTCCTGGGAGCAATTTCAAAATACATTCAAACTACAAATAACGGAGCAGTTTAAATACAAACAAATTGTACGTTTCATACATCAAATTGCCCTGCGGATGCTTCATTACATACAAACTTTGAAAATATATGTTGCCTCTCACTGCCAGGAATATCTCATCTATAGATCAAATTCTTCTAACACAGACAATCAATAAACTCTCTCCTCTAGCACCCTTTAAAAAATGGGAGAGTGCGTTAGTCCAGATTCTGACCAGGACTGGGAGAATATCATCACCAAGACATTTACCGGACCCAGAAGCTGCAGAATACTGGAAAAAAAAGGGCAGGGTAGTGAGAGGACTGGATATAAAACAGGTCAGGTAAAAGGCAGGGTCAGGAATCTGGAACAGGCCAGGCAAGGTTGTTTCAAGGTCAAGGCAAGGAAAGGTACTAGATAGGGTAATGAAGACAAGACAATGCAGTTCAGGGCAAGGTAAAATCAAGAGAAGGGGCTGGAGCTGGAACCCTTAGCTATGGACGATGCCACACTGCTAGTTTGGGAACCAATCAGTCTGCTGCCGGGCTGGGGCTGCAAAGGCCAAGTAATATATAGTGAATAACCCTACAGGCTGCTCATCTGGCCCAGTGGTTAAGACATTAAGCCAAGGTCCCTGGCAGGAATCCCAGCAAAGCCTGACAATGAGCGACTCTTAGACATCAGGCCTCCCCTAATATCAACCATATACCCTTCCTCAGCCTGACATCCCCCAATTTTTTCCCCCTATAAAAACAGTTTCCATCCAGCCCTGACACAGACAGAGAACAGTAAACATTATACAGTTTCACCTAAATGACTGAAGGCAGCAGACCCAGTATTGATTTGTTACTTGAACATTGTCACTTTCTGAAAATACTAAGACTGGGTCGATACAGAAATGTAGCTCTTTAATAAATATGACATGGAAAGTCTGCTGCAATACGAATGGAATTGTATATCACTGCTGCTTCGTCTAATCTGGAGCTGGAACTAATGTTCTATGTTAATTTTTGTAGGTTAATAAAAATAAAAAAATAATAGAAAAAAAGTGGATATAAAACCTTTCATAAAAACAAACACAATGCCCTCTATTTCTTTGGGGGGGGGGGGGAATGATCCTAAATTCAAAATTAGAGATGCAAGACAATTCACTCATCTACAATTGGGTAGAATTCTGTTGAATGTCATGGTTTATGCCTTGTACTTAAAAAGACATTATATTTGTGCCAAAATTGAAAGGATTTATCTGATTCCCAAACAGAATCCTGGGGGCAAATTCACTAAGATGCGAAGTTGCGCCAGGCGCAACTTCACCGCACTTCGCCAGGCGTAGTTTTGCCAGCGCTCCGCAAATTCACTAAAATCCGAAGTTGCGCACAGGGGTAGCGTAAGTTTTCGAAGTTTCGCTAGCGTTGATTCCCTATGTAAAGCGAAGTTACGCTAGCGAAGGCTAATTTGCATACGGCGCCAAATTCAAATTTCAATGGAGGAACACGTATCAGCACTACAAATGCCTAGAAAACCTTCAAATCAGCAAATAAAAATTTTATTTTGCCCTACACATGTGCCCACTGTCTAGGTAAGTTGCCATGAGTCAGGAAATGTAGGGGGGAAGGAGGGGAGCCCCAAAAATATTTTCGATCTTTTTCAGCCTATCACCCATCATGTAGAAAACACGCCAGCGTTTTTTGGGACTTAGAAAAAAATTTGACTTTTTTTGAAACAATCCCTATCTACTCTATTGCGCTTCGCCTGGTCTGAGGTGGTGAAGGAAGTCTAGCATAAAAGGTAGCGTTCAGTACACTGCGCAAGTTAGTGAATTTGCGTAGTTACGTCGCTAGCAAAAATTCGCCTGGAGTAAGGGTGCGAAGTAACACTAGCGAAACTACGCCAGCGTTCATTAGTGAATTTGCACAGTAACGAAAAATGCCAAACGCTAGCGAATTAACGCTAGCGTTCGGCGCTTCGGCGCTTAGGGAATTTGCGCCTTGGATCGTGGGGTAGGGGGGTGAAAAGTTTTTGACCAAACTGTTTGGGGCCCAAACGTCAAACCCCAAGGTCATGCACGGATCGCCTCGACTATTTAATGTAGCGATGGACGAATTTGTCCCGTTTCACTTCGATGAATCATTTGTGAAATGGCAAATAAATAAATGGGTGTCAAAATAATTTTGAGGCGCATAAATTTTTGACTCGAGTGACAATTTTTAAATGCACAACTTTTTTGTCCAAATGCATTATAGTCAATGTGCGTCTGAATAATTTTGACGTTTAGTTTCACGTTAACATTCGCTGGGTGGCAAAAAGCAGAAATTCGCCATGAATCCACGCCTGCCGAAATGATTCGCCCATTACTAGTTTAAAGGGCACCAATCATGACCAAAATCATTTACTAAGTAAATACACTGTGTGAAAGTTCAAGAAATCTGATTTTTAAAACCGTTAGAATTATTTGTATAATGTAAATGATCAGCTCACTATTCCTTCTGCAAGATCTCCCCTATCTCCCCTGCAGTTCTAGCTGAGGCAGCCATCTTGGATTTCACTGGCTCCTCCTACCTATATCTTCCCAGCCAACTGTAGCTCTGAAATCTCGCACATGCTCAGTTCAAATTCCTTGTTTGCTTATCAACCCTTCTAAGCTATTTTCAAATCAGCCAAACCTGTGTGTTAGCTGCTGTACAGTAGTGCTGCCCCCTGCTGGAAGTTAGTAGGTAGCAGCACTTCTAGTGGATACTTCTAGTGGAGGAGTTTACTAAAACAAGGCATTCTGGGTAGAATACTCAAAGCAGTGTTACAATCTGAGCATGCTCCTGAAATTTGCATATTAGAGTCTCTGTTAGAGTCTCAATATGGCCTCCCTCAGTGAAAGAACCCATTTGACAAAGTAAGGGATTTTTTTAAAACCTGCAGTTTTTTCAAAAAACTATATTTGTAGTTTGATTAAACGTGTTTAGCTTGTACTGGTCAGATTGTTAATATGTGTTTGATTTTGGCTGTGATAGGTGCCCTTTAATGTCCTCCTTGTGGGAGGACATTAAACTCGCTCCTCGCCCCTTCTCTTGCTTCTACTTCTTATATTTTCTTCTCATGTCTTCACTTTTATTTGACGTATGAGTGGTAAAATGAAAACCTTTAAATAAAAACTCACCAAGTTCCTCCTGGAAACAATAAAAAAAAAACATTATTGAGGATTAACAAGAGAACGTCTTTGGCTCCAGAATCATTAGCCTTTTTTAAACTGTTTTTAAATATATGAATAAAACTTGCAGTTATTAGGGCTCTTACTGATGAGCGGTTGTAGCTGCGCCCCCCTGCGTTCCGTTTTTCTGCGTCTAGCCGCAGGGGAGCGCAGGAATAGACGCATTACGTTTTTTACAATGGGGCTGTACTCACACAGGCGCATGTAGGCGCCAAACGGAGGAAAAACGAAGCATGTTGCGTCTCAACCTGCATTCTGCGCCAAGACGCGCCTGTTTGAGTACAGCCCCATTGGAAAAAACGTAATGCGTCTATTCGTGCTAGAACCGCTCGTCAGTAAGAGCCGTTAAACAGCCAAGGAGTTCAGGCTTTTGTTCAATTAAATACAAATTTGTAGCTGATCCAGAGACAGGGGAACCCCCCTCCTCCATCTCAAAGCATCTCCAGTTGCTTCAGAAGAGAGAGAATTCAGTCCTTGAATCAACTTTGTATTAGTTGCCCTGTATTTCTGTATCTTATGTATCTGCCAGGGAGAGAATCCCACAAATTCCCAGCTCTCCCTAAAACAACCGTTTTCTCCCTTGAACATGGAACTTTCTTTCCTTTAATCACAGGAGATGTTCTTGTTTCCTCTGGAAAACAAGTCGTTAAGCAAATCCCCTGTAACCAACTTAGAACAATCCAGCCACACTCTCATCCCTCATCTTTTACTGCTGATATGTGAATATTTTTGGGGGGATTAGTTTATACAAGTGAAGAAAGCAGTTCCTCGTTTTCTATTTTTTCTTTCTTGATTGTTGCTTTACACCTCAGCATTTATTCTTCTTAAATGATGTCTCTGTCCCGCCTTCAACTCTGCTTTGATATAATCTTTAAAGAGAAACCCTTTTATTTTCTTGTTTATAGCTGGGAACTTAACATCTCCTTAGAGACAGATTGTTCTTGTAATACAAAAGTTGTGTCCGTCTCTTCTACTGATCAGCTCTAATGAGACTTGAAGGAAAAATCTCTCAATTCCCTTTGCTGTGTCCAACTGAATCAACATCATTTGCATCAAGAAAGCAAATGTCATTGTAAATTGCAAATTTACAAAAGAGAAACAGGTGACAGTTATTAGGGAATTTGGGAAGGAATAGGGGACAAGCAAGTACCACAAGTGATCTTATTAGCATGTCTAGAATTAATGGTGTGCTCATTATAAATGCTCTTTCTGACATGTCTAGGGTTAATATGATTATGTCCATTAGCTCCAGCAATATTAATGTCACTGTCCATTTCTGCAGTCATCTTTCTGGCATATCTAGGGTTAATGGAGGGCTCATTATCCATTTTTACTGTGATCTGACTAGCATGCCTGGGCTTAATATGCTTATTGTGCTTTTCTGCAGTAGGCATATCTGGAGTTAACATGTTCATTACCCATTTTTGCAATGATCTCACTGGCATTTTAAAGGTTAACATGCTCATTGCCCATTACTGTAGTGATCTTACTGGCGTGTGGGGGGTTAACACATTCATTGTCCATTTCTGCAGTGATTTTACTGGCATGAGGGGGGTTAACACATTCATTGTCCATTTCTGCAGTGATTTTACTATCATGCCTGGGGTTAATATACTCATTGTCTATTCCACAGTTACTTGGGAGTTAGGGTCAGTGACTGGTGTCTGAATCTGTCCCTGGCAGTTAGGGGATTAGTTCTGAGGATTCACAATGTGATTGATCAATGCCTGAGGCATAAACCCTGAAACAAGCAGAGAGTGGTGGTGAATAAGTCCACTTTAATTATTTGGCATTCAGGTTTCAGTGCTGTTTGGAAATTTTAGGGGCAATTCTACACCCTGTGTCATCCAGAGGCAGCTTTGCCCCCCCCCCCATTTCTCCATGCACCAAATCCATTATTTTGGATTCGCCCGAACCCCAGAATCCTTCTCGAAAAATTTGGCCGAATCTTGTACCTGTCACCTGTCTCCCCTGTGCCCCTCATCTCCCCAGTCTTATCATTTATATAGAACCAAATCTGCTTTCGTTATGCAAATTACTTTGTAAATCCTTTGATTGTGTTGGACAAATGAAGGAGGGTTCAAGTGTCATTAGAGCGAATCCAAGAGACGGGCGCGACTTCACAACAAGAACAATGTGTTTCTAAATTCCGACACAATACGATGTTTCCCATAGGGAATGGCGGATACACTGGCAGATATTCAGTGTTAATACACACATATATACAGTATGTATACAGTATATATATAAACAAGGGAAAGTTGTGCTCACCACTCATTTTTAAAACCATTAGGCGGGGGTGCAATGAGGCTGTGACCACAAAATACATATAGTCAAATACAAGAGTAGTTGTTCAGCTTAAATATATTGTAATATATGGACAAACAGTCCCTGTTGTGTTTAAAGGGTAAGGCATTTTTCAGTAGCAGTAGCACAAAATGTCTCTGTCTTAAATATATTGATAATGGGTTGAGTGCAGAGGAATCTTGTATTTGTCTATATATATATATACTGTATATATCAATCCGCTCTATTTAATAGTTTTAACCCTTCTAAGGGGGGTTTTGTGCTTTGTCCTGTGGGGGAGATGCGGAATCTGCAGCCCAGGAATGGGGTTAGGCAGGTTAAAATAGAGTTAAAAGGTTGAACTTGATGGACGTGTGTCTTTTTCAACCTAACTTACTATGTTACTGTGTTACTGTTTTACTGTTGTACTATGTTACTATGTTACTGTGTTACTGTGTTACTGTTGTACTATGTTACTGTTTTACTGTGTTACTGTGTTACTGTGTTACTGTCTTACTGTGTTACAATGTCACTGTGTTACTGTGTTACTGTGTTACTGTGTTACTGTGTTACTGTGTCACTGTGTTACTGTGTTACTGTGTTACTGTGTTACTGTTGTACTGTTGTACTATGTAACTATGTTACTGTTTTACTGTGTTACTGTGTTACTGTCTTAGTATGTTACTGTGTTACTGTGTTACTGTGTTACTGTGTTACTGTGTTATTGTGTTACAATGTCACTGTGTTACTGTGTTACTATGTTACTGTGTTACTGTGTCACTGTGTCACTGTGTTACTGTGTTACTGTGTTACTATGTTACTGTGTTACTATGTTACTGTGTTACTATGTTACTGTGTCACTGTGTCACTGTGTTACTGTGTTACTGTGTTACTATGTTACTATGTTACTATGTTACTATGTTACTGTGTTACTATGTTACTGTGTTACTGTGTTACTATGTTACTATGTTACTGTTTTACTGTGTTACTGTCTTACTGTCTTACTATGACACTGTGTTACTGTGTTACTGTGTTACAATGTCACTGTGTTACTGTCTTACTATGTAATTTATTCAAACACAACTGCCGGATTGGCTGGGAGGGAGGATTCAATGGCACCGGCGGAACCTGCCACAAATGGTTTATTGATCATAAGAGGAGGAGGAGGAGGAGGAGGAGGAGGAACAATGAAACGTTATAGAGAGAAGAGAGATGGTTTATAGCCCAATATAATGAGGGATGGGGAGGGGAATTCGGAAATGGAACAAATAAAGTGTTTAGTCTGGTTCAGCTCAACATATTGTCTAGTATATTGTGCTTTGTCTATAGGGGGTCAGACGTATGGTCCATATGAGAAGCTTCTCTTTATGACTCTGAGTAACAAAGTAACACGTGAGTATTGTTGTGAGACTGTTACAGATAGACACGTAATACACAGGGACACGGATACGTTGTAATTATAACAATATTATTATAAAACTCTCTGTACTGATGTTGAAAATGTAAAGTTTGGTGATACCTTTCATTGGCTAATGGAGTTATTTTCCCACTTTATGGAAGAATTTCTTAGATTTCAAGTTCAATGGTTTTGTTTGTTGTGTTTCAGTAAATCTTTCTCAGGGTTTCTGCCCTTGTGGCCAAGTGATGAGCGAATTTGTCCCGTTTCGCCTAAAATTTCTTGAATTTCCCACAAATTTCCCACAAAACACGTAAAAACGCTAGAAAATTTGCAAAACGCGTCACTGACGATAATTCCGATGCAGAATTGGGAAATTTGCTGCGAATTTGCGCCTGGCGAATAGATTTCTCCATTACTCACCGGGCAGCAGAGTAACAAACACGACATTTACACAAATCCTGATCATTATTTCCCTCCCCAGAGCAACACAAGGAGCAATTGAGGTTCTTATTAAGCTCAGACTGGTGGAGTTTGATGAAAGGCAATAAAGTGTCAGAAGCAAAGGCGACAGATAGAACGTCAGCGGGTGCTACACGTAAGGGACACACTCAGTTACTGGGGGCTGATTAGGAGGTAGTGGAGGTGATTGTACAATGGAGTTCAGCTCTGACCAAGTCCAGGAATCTATTAAGGGAATCACTTTCCTATAAGTCTCTAAGGGAAATCAGACTCCACCTCCCCCAGGGACCCTCAGACAATGTTTCTCCTGGAGTCCTGATGTAGAACTCAAAGGATCCTGTGAAGCAGAACGATACAATAAAAAGGCAGAATCATCTGATATGTCCCTGTGAGGGTCGGTGTGGGGCTTGGAATGTGCCGCTCGGGGTCCCAGCACTTTTGTCGTCACATGAAGCAAAAAGAAATGAATCACTTGCTGTTACTTATTATTTTCCTCTAAATGAATCTACTCAATGGTTTCCCTGCAGTTTGAGTGTGTCCTGGGGGGGAGAGAATAAAGCAGTCCCAGTCCCAATCCCCAAGGAACTGAAAAGAGCAGCACGTTAAACCCAAGATACCCCCAGGCTAAATTGTTCCATAAAATATGAGTTTAGTACATTTCATTATTCACGGGCGGCTGCACAGTCATTCCACCTACTCCCTGCAACTCCCTGCAGAGAAAACAATCAATTCACCAGAAAATACCTTGAGTTATTCAAAGAGGTTTACTATCAGCATAGGAAGGGGTTCTTTACTGTAAGGACAGTCAGGTTATGGGATTCCCTACCAAGAGAGGGGGAATGAGTGATTCATTGGTGGGGAGGAAAGGAGATCTCACCATCAGCATAGGAAGGGGTTCTTTACTGTAAGGACAGTCAGGTTATGGGATTCCTTACCAAGAGAGGGGAATGAGTGATTCATTGGTGGGGAGGAAAGGAGATCTCACCATCAGCATAGGAAGGGGTTCTTTACTGTAAGGACAGTCAGGTTATGGGATTCCCTACCAAGAGAGGGGGAATGAGTGATTCATTGGTGGGGAGGAAAGGAGATCTCACCATCAGCATAGGAAGGGGTTCTTTACTGTAAGGACAGTCAGGTTATGGGATTCCCTACCAAGAGAGGGGGAATGAGTGATTCATTGGTGGGGAGGAAAGGAGATCTCACCATCAGCATAGGAAGGGGTTCTTTACAATAAGGACAGTCAGGTTATGGGATTCCCTACCAAGAGAGGGGGAACTGTGTTTGGTTTGTTCTGGGCTTGTGGCTCTGATACAGTTCATGGGCAAAAAGCGTTTTCAACCCAAACTGGTCAATATTTAAATGATCCTCTGTAAGGTATTGATTGAGGATTTGGGAACGTGGATTTGGTTTAAATGCTGTTCCAGTGTTGATGCACAAACAGTAAACTCTATCCCTAATGAATGAACAACTTAAAGGAAAACTATACCCCCAAAATGAAAACTTAAGCAACAGATATTTATCAATTTACAGAGTTTATATCAAATTGAATGACATATTAAAGAATCTTACCAAACTGGAATATATATTTACATAAATATTGCTCTTTTACATCTCTTGCCTTGAGCCACCATTTCGTGACTCTATCTGTGCTGCCTCAGAGATCACCTGACCAGAAATACTACAACACTAACTGTAACAGGAAGAAGTGAGGAAGCAAAAGGCAGAACTCTGTCTGTTAATTGGCTCATGTGACCTTACATGTGGTTTGTATGTGTGCACAGTGAATCTTACGATCTCAGGGGGCGGCCCTTATTTTTTAAAATGGCAATTTTCTATTTATGATTACCCAATGGCACATACTACTAAAAAAGTATATTATTATGATAATGGTTCATTTACATGAAGCAGGGTTTTACACATGAGCTGTTTTACTCAGTATCTATTAATAGAGACCTACATTGTTTGGGGGGTATAGTTTTCCTTTAAGCTTTTTGTCAAGTTGGTAAAATGATATTGAGTGTAGATTTCTTTTACAGGCCATTTAGACGGCCAGCTAGCCTTAGTTATAGATCTCCTGCCGGATCAAGTAATGGTGAGTCATTTGTTACAGGAGACTAGATTTATAGGCTAGTTCCCCTTTAACTGCACTTTCCTTTTACCCACAGGCTTCACTAATGGACAAATGGTGTAATGTGGACATGGAGATTTTGGACTCTTTAATGCAAATAGGGGCAGATTCACTAAAGGGTGAAGTGTCTAACGCTCGAGACTTTTCACCAGCGCTGCCACCCGCAGGGACATCGGCAAATCACTAACAGGCCAATTCTCTAGCCAACGGGACCGTCACTAGCGTTCAATCCAAATCTCCAATGATCTTTACTCACTAAAGTGCGGATTTTACTGAACGTTAGCTCTTTTGCCAGCGTTGCCTTCACCACATCAGACCAGGCGAAGTGCTAAAAAGCAACTAGATCTTCCTCAATCTTCTGTCACATCATATTCTGTCTGCTGGAAATACATTCAAGTTCAAAAAACGCTGGCGACTTTTCCTTATTTAAAGTGGGATTGCCGCAAAAGTCCTAACATAGGGGCAGATTTACTAACCGGTGAAAATTCACCAGCGTCCACTTCACACCCAGCGCAACACTTCACCGGGTGAAAATTCGCTCAGACGACACTAATTCACTAAAATGCAGAGTTTCGTCGTGGGCGCCCAACACTGGCGACTTTTCGCTAGCGTTACTTTGGCAATGTAAGCATTTGATGTTTGGTGCAAATACTAACAAATTACACTTTTTATTACACAAGTCCAGGGAACCACAATAAAGACGAGAGAGTTAATATTCCCTAATGTAAAATGAATGTTCCATATGTTTGCAAATGTATGGGGAAAACCGCTTACCGTATATATACTTTAGTGTAACGAAAAAAGGAAAAGTCGCCAGCGTTTTTTGGACTTGGATGTATTTTCGGGTCGCAGAATATAAAGTAAGTGACAGAAGATTGAGGAAGATCTAGATCTATAGCACTTCGTCTGGTCTCAAACTCTGGCGAAAGAAATAACGTTCAGTAAAATCCGCACTTTAGTAATTTCGCGAAGCAGCGTCCGTTCAACAGAGTGAATTGTCGCCTGGCGTCAGAGTGCTAATAACCGCAAGCGACTGTCTCTTTCACTAGCGAATTGTCGACTGTGTCCGTTAGTAAATTGGAGAAGTCCCTGCGGGCGGTAACGCTAGTGAATTGTCGCCACTTTACCCTTTAGTAAATCTGCCCCTTAGACTTTTTTTGGGTAAGCGGTTTTCTCCAGACAGAATTATATTAACTCTCTCGTCTTTATTAAGGTTCCCTGGACATTTGTAATAAAAGTGGTAACTTCAAAGCATTTGCACCAACATTTATAATAAAGACGTCTGTACAACTTTAAATTTCCCGCCTCATGCAAATTGACCTAAACGCAAGATCAGTAGTGAATTTTCCGTAGGTAACGCTGGCGCATCCTCTCTATGAAATGCTTGCAGTGCCGAAGTAAAGAGAGCGAAAAGTCGCCAGCATTCGACGCTCAGGACGTAACTTCACATTTTAGTGAATTAGCATATTCGTAGCGTATTTGTGCCCGGCGAAGTGGTGCGAGGGGTGCGTAGCTGACGCTGGCGCAAATTCGCCCGTTAGTAAGTCTGCCCCTTGGTATGAACCAATTATTGTACATGGAGAGTGTAACATTCATTTATTTCATTTCTAATGTCACTTTGTCTATTGACTTTGCTCTCAGTAGTAGTTGTAGTTGCGCTGACGTGCGCTTCGCCGTGCTTCGCTGCACTTCGCCAGGCGTATTTTCGCCAGCGCTCCGCAAATTCACTAAAATCTGAAGTTGCGCTCAGGGGTAGCGTAAGGTTGCGAAGTAGCGCTAGAGTTGATTCGCCAAGCGAAGCGAAGTTACGCTAGCGATGGTTAATTTGCATACGGCGCCAAATTCAATTTCTTCCAATGGAAGTATTCGTAGCATCACTACACAAGCCTGGGAAACCTTCAAAACATCAAATAAAATGTTTATTTTGCCCTACACATGTGCCCACTGTATAGTTAAGGTGCCATGAGTCAGGAAATGTAGGGGGGAAGGAAAGGAGCCCCAAAAATTTTTTCGATCGTTTTCAGCCTATCACCCATGACAAAAACACCAGCGTATTTGGGACTTAGAAAAACTGTAACTTTTTTTGAAGCAATCCCTATCTACTCTATTGCGCTTCACCTGGTCTAAGGTGGCGAAGGAAGTCTGGCGTAAAATGTAGCGTTCAGAACAATGCGCGCGTTATTGAATTCGCCAGGCGTAAGGCTGCGAAGTAACACTAGCGAATTTTACGCCAGCGTCGGTTAGTGAATTTGCGAAGTAACAAAAATGTCTAACGCTTAGGCGCTTCGACGCTTCGGCGCTTAGTGAATTTGCCCCCTTGTGTCTGATCTAAACGCACCCAATCTCCTGTTCCATTAAATACTCACGTGTTACTTATTCAATCTCCCCGGTAAACAAACAGCAAATGGGTCGCTGGTCCATGAAATACAATATAATAATAATAATATATAATATAATGCAATGAGCAGAGACTTCACTTTATTAGTTTGTTTCCCCTTTAGTCACAGATTTTATTTCTTTCCGTGTCCAAAAGATGCAGTACCCCCCCCCCAAACATGGGAATGTGCTGATCCGACCGCAGTTCCTAAATACTTTGTAACAAACCCACTGTAAATACAAAGAGGCGACCGGGATTTGTCTGAATGTAGTGAGAGCAGACAGTAACCTTTCCTACACTTTCCTCTTCATTACTATATATTATACCTACTGTATCACTATCTACTACTAACAATCCCTTATTGGACCAATAATAAAAAACATTGATTTCTTAATACAGCTATGGGACCTGTTATCCAGAATGCTCAGACCTGGGGTTTTCCAGATAACGGATCTTTCCTTAATTTGGATCTTCATACCCTAAGTCTACTATAAAATGATATAAACATGAAATAAACCCAACAGTCTTGTTTTGCCTCCAATAAGGATTAATTATATCTTAGTTGGGATAAAATACAAACTACTGTTTTATTATTACACAGAAAAAGGAAATCATTTTTAAATATTTGAATTATTTGGATGAAATGGAGTCTATGGGAGACGGCCTTTCTGTAATTTGGAGCTTTCTGGATAACGGGTTTCCAGATAACGGATCCCACACCTGTATTTCCCTATATAATTACAATGTAACAGATCGGCGTCTTCATCCCATAATCTCAGCAGATAAAGGAGAGAATCTCTGAAGCTTTAGTTAACTCTATAAAGGAAATTGCCTGTGAAGCTGAGGGATCTCTGAGGAATTATTTTGAGTGAGTTTATTAATCTGTCATAACTGCTGCTGGGGGTTTCCTTTCCCTAAGGAAGTGCGCTGACTCCTGAAAATTCCATGTTATAATTGAACCATCAATCTGCAGCAACAAAGTGTCAGCTCTGGGATCATCTGCATAAATGCAATGAAATAGGACATCAGTCAGGAACCCCACTGTCCCTCTATACTCCTCCTGCACCCCTAAACCTTGGGATAATGATCTGTATCTCACACATATATTGATATTGTACATCATTCAGGAACCCCACTGTCCCCTCTATACTCCTGCACCCCAAACCTTGGGGATAATGATTTGTATCTCACACATATATTGATTTTGTACATCAGTCAGGAACCCCACTGTCCCTCTATACTCCTGTACCCCCAAACCTTGGGATAATGATCTGTATCTCACACATATATTGATTTTGTAAATCAGTCAGGAACCCCACTGTCCCTCTATACTCTTTCACTCTAACTGCCAACTAGAAAGCCACTAGCCACCAGACAGCTACCAACTTACAACTAGAGAGCCACTAACCACCAGACAGCTACCAACTGAGAACTTGAGAGCCACTAACCACCAGACAGCTACCAACTGAGAACTAGAGAGCCACTAACCACCAGACAGCTACCAACTTACAACTAGAGAGCCACTAACCACCAGACAGCTACCAACTGAGAACTTGAGAGCCACTAACCACCAGACAGCTACCAACTGAGAACTAGAGAGCCACTAACCACCAGACAGCTACCAACTTACAACTAGAGAGCCACTAACCACCAGACAGCTACCAACTGCCAACTAGAGAGCCACTAACCACCAGACAGCTACCAACTGAGAACTAGAGAGCCACTAACCACCAGACAGCTACCAACTGAGAACTAGAGAGCCACTAACCACCAGACAGCTACCAACTTACAACTAGAGAGCCACTAACCACCAGACAGCTACCAACTGAGAACTAGAGAGCCACTAACCACCAGACAGCTACCAACTGAGAACTAGAGAGCCACTAACCACCAGACAGCTACCAACTGAGAACTAGAGAGCCACTAACCACCAGACAGCTACCAACTTACAACTAGAGAGCCACTAACCACCAGACAGCTACCAACTGAGAACTAGAGAGCCACTAACCACCAGACAGCTACCAACTGAGAACTAGAGAGCCACTAACCACCAGACAGCTACCAACTGAGAACTAGAGAGCCACTAACCACCAGACAGCTACCAACTGAGAACTAGAGAGCCACTAACCACCAGACAGCTACCAACTGAGAACTAGAGAGCCACTAACCACCAGACAGCTACCAACTGCCAACTAGAGAGCCACTAACCACCAGACAGCTACCAACTGAGAACTAGAGAGCCACTAACCACCAGACAGCTACCAACTTACAACTAGAGAGCCACTAACCACCAGACAGCTACCAACTGAGAACTAGAGAGCCACTAACCACCAGACAGCTACCAACTTACAACTAGAGAGCCACTAACCACCAGACAGCTACCAACTGCCAACTAGACAAACACTGGGCACATTTGCCTATGGGCAGTTTCCCATGGCAGCCAATCAGTGATTAGCTTTTTAAAGTAGAAAAAAGAATGCAACAATCTGGCAAATTGGCTCAGTGCTGATAAATGACCCCCAGTGACCAGCAACTAGACAGCCAGTGACCACCCAGTAAGTCTCCAGGTAATTAAACCATGGCCCTACTAAATGAATTGACTAGCAGTTTTCTCAGGACCAACTCTGTATATGGGGAGAAATACTGAATATTAAGGGATTGTATGATTTATACACAGAATTCTTTGCATTTTTCTCTATATTTCAGACTGGGGCGGTGTCAGAATGTTCTTATGTCATTTCTGCTCTACTTGTGAGAGGAAAAGGTGGGTCGTTGGGGGCATAAGAGGTAAGTGGAGGCCGCAGGCTGCAGAGGAATCAAACGAAAGAAATATATAATTCTTGTTAATAAGCAGCGAAATGACTTGTCACTTGTGTTCAGATCAGTTGAGATCATGAGGCTTCTGAACTGTATGAGGAATCAGCACCAATTTGTGCTCAGAATACGACCCCCAGTCATTAAATTGATAATTAATTCCTGAAAATATTCAATATAGTCCCAGTTCTGCGCTGTTTGAAAAGGCTAATAATTGATACATCACTATCTGAAGCTTTTATATTTCAGAGCCACAACACCTGCAGATAGAATACCTATATCTATACCTATATGTCTACACTCAAGCGACAACTATGTGATTCTTAATACATGTATATTATTTGTATAAGACGTACTACACTATATATTGCTTCCCTTTTTTTAGGTTTTGGGGAAACATTGATTAGCAGATATCAGCGCACTGAACCTTGTTTAATTGATAATTAATTCCTGTCCCGCCAGCAGCTGATGAACTACAATTCCCATCATCCTTGGCAAACATCCAATCAGCACTGGGCAGCCAGGGATTGGGTAAGAGCCGGCATAAGGAATGTGTGTCTTGAGGTTCAACATGTATATATATATATATATATATATAAATATCAATCCATCAGTTCCAGTTTTATGCCTGTGGGGTCATCGATTGTTGATTCCAGACATCTCATCAATATAACAGGAGCAGTGTAACCCCCAACTAATCCTGCACTGGATATTAGAAGGTTATGTATGTGGGTCGGGGAAGCTTTTTCTTGTTCTTTGCTGCCACCCAGTGTTTGTTTGGTCACATCACATGTCAGGATTTGATATCATTTATATACTGCCGACATATTCCACGGCACCACCAGGCCTGATAGGCAAATGCTGTAAAATGCCATAGACAGTCACTATTTATTGAGCTGGTTGGGGGCCCTGTCCAAAACAAATGTATAGAAAACAAATGCATGGAGGCCAAAGAGCAAATATCCAAGAAATAAAAATGCTTTATTGCTTTCCCAGACCCAGCAAGCAGATAGACAAACATGGGATTATAATCAGACAGACAGACAAGGGCATCTGCATAACATTTTCCAGGTGGTGGTAAAGTCTTCAGTTTACTAAACCTGTATATATATAACTAGGATCTGAGTTTGTAGGATATCAATTGCCCATAAAGTCGCTCACAATTTACACAAAAGCACAAAGCTGCTTAACTTTTTGGCAATGTGCACTTAGTGAACACACCCACATCTGTTTTACCAAAACTTACCCCAGAAATGTCAGTATAATTCCTATAGAAAAAGGATAATGAGCTTATTAACCCCAGCCAGTATTAGGGATGTAGCGAACGTCGGAAAAAAAGTTCGCGAACATATTCGCGAACTTGCGCAAAAATGCGAGCGGTTCGCGAACGGTTCGCGAACCCCATAGACTTCAATGGGAAGGCGAACTTTAACATCTAAAAAAGACATTTCTGGCCAGAAAAATGATTTTAAAGTTGTTTAAAGGGTGCAACGACATGGACAGTGGCATGCCAGAGGGGGATCAAGGGCAAAAATGTATCTGAAAAATCTGCCTGTGTGTGCTTGGAAGAGATAGTGTAGGGGGAGAGCTGTTAGTGATTTCAGGGACAGATGATAGTAAGTTTGCTGGCTAGTAATCTGCTTGATACTGCTCTGTATTGGAACAAAAAAATAAATAAAAGCAGTCCTTACAAGGACTACTGTTATTGCAGCAGTCAGCAGATGAGATCAGAAGCAGGACAGCTGCCCACTGCAGCTACATACAGAGCACTGCAGTAGAAGGTAGATTACTAGCCAGCAAAGCTACCTAAGCTTAAATGTCCCTCAAACCCCTGCAGACTTCTGTCCCTCCAATAACAGAGCAGTATCAAAACGATTACTAGCCAGCAAACTTTCAACTGTCCCTGAAATCACTAACAGGCAGCAGCTCTCTCCCTACACTATCTCTTCAGCACACACAGGCAGAGTGAAAAAATGCTGCAGGGCTTCGGTTTTTATAGGGAAGGGGAGTGGTCCAGGGGAGAGCTTCCTGATTGGCTGCCATGTACCTGCTGGTCTGGGGTGAGAGGGCAAAAAAAAGCGCCAACAATGGCGAACCCAAAATGGCGAACGTCGCGCGACGTTCGCGAACTTCCGGCGAGCGCGAACACCCGATGTTCGCGCGAACAAGTTCGCCGGCGAACAGTTCGCGCCATCTCTAGCCAGTATAACCACTCAACAAACAGCCATTTTAACCCCATTTTGACCAGCCCAGGGAGCTGAGAAAAGCCGAGGACAAGCGAGGAAATGTGGGACATTTAAACAGCGACCTGAGAGGTATGTTAAATTCCAGGCGAGTCCCCTCCTTGCTCCTACAGTGCTACGCAATATGTTGGCGCTATATAAATACATGTTAATAATAATAATAATAATAATGTGGAGATGTCCATGTCGACAAATATCGGATTATACAGGAACACCAGCAGAATTATCTCTTTCTAATAACAAAAAAAAAAAAAAACAACCAATCAGGAATCATTTTTCAATAGTCAACTGCTATTGGTTGCCAGGGGTTACTGAACTAATGTGCTCAGAATAAAAAAAAAATCTGATTGGTTGCAAGAGCGGGACCAACTCTGCAAGACCACAAGAGAGTCTCCAATGAAAACAATATATATATATATATATATATATATATATATATATATATATATATATATATATATATATATATATATATATATATATATATATATATATATATATATATATAGTAGGAACTGAAGATCGCACTCACAGGTCTTATGTATGAAAAGGATCAATTTATTCGGTGAACAGTCGCTGACGTTTCGGCTGATACGACAGCCTTTCAGCCGAAACGTCAGCGACTGTTCACTGAATAAATTGATCCTTTTCATACATAAGACCTGTGAGTGCGATCTTCAGTTCCTACTATACATCCATTTCCTACAAGGACTGCACCCAGGCATCATATATGTCATTTTCGAGAGTGCTGGCTTCTTCTCCTCACTATATATATATATATATATATATATATATATATATATATATATATATATCATGTCACATGATCAATAATTATCCCATTAGAAGCACCAGTGTCATGAGGCCCAATCAGGAGCAGTGATGGTGTCAGAAATCTGTGTCATAAAACCCAAACACCAACGGGAATTTTAATGCAGAGAAGCAGGTGACACGTGTTTTATTTACTTTCAAAATGGCCCCGGGCCGTTCTCACTACCTTCACTCAAGCGGCAGCTCTCTAGAAGTTATAAGGGGTGGCAAAAAGTCGGTCCCGGTACCTTTAAGAGCCCAATTTCTGTTGTTTCTAGAGCAGAGAATACAATTTTACTCTCTACGCTAACAATGCGCCAGTGATTTTAAGTTAAGCGCAACGGGCAGGGGGCAGTGGCATTTCGAACGCCGTCTCAGGCGACATTACCGACTGAAACACGCCGGCCTGGCCCTACACCTGACACCAGTGGATTTATATTTCTCTTCTATTATTTACAACTTCTTTGTCAAGTTAAATAACACATTTCACTACATTGCAACTGAGACATGTCAACTCTCTGATTTACCTGGTTTTTGGACCTACCCCCAGTTTCCCATCGCCATCCCTAAATCTCCCAATGTTTTCCATTTAAATGTAATTAGAATATAAAAACATATAAAACTGAAATTCACATTTCAAAGTTGCTGTTGCAAATCAGCAGATTATACAAAGGTGTGACGGATGATATAATGATGAATTGGATGATATAAAGTTGTTTCAGATGATATAAAGGTTTATAGGATGATATAAAGGTGTATCGAATGATTTAAAGGTGTATTAGATGATCGGATGATATAAGGTGTATCAATGATAAAAAGGTGTATTTCGGATGATATAAAGGTTGAAAGGATGATATAAGGTATATTGGGCTTTAATCCAGGCCATTATTGCAGCAGAAGAACGTTACCTTGTTACACTGAGGATACTTACTGTTGGGCCAGTAGAAGCCAAGTTGTTACTGTATAACTCAGTCTGCAGTCTTGTGTCTTTATATGGTCACAGAACAACCCCTCAGTGACTTCTAATATCCTTATCATTTACAGTAGGGGGTACATTATCCCTTATAATACATGAGTGATACTCAGAGTTCCCTGTATAACTCAGTCTGCAGTCTTGTGTCTTTATATGGTCACAGAACAACCCCTCAGTGACTTCTAATATCCTTATCATTTACAGTAGGGGGTACATTATCCCTTATAATACATGAGTGATACTCAGAGTTCTCTGTATAACTCAGCCTGCAGCCTTGTGCCTTTATATGGTCACAGAACAACCCCTCAGTGACTTCTAATATCCTTATCATTTACAGTAGGGGGTACATTATCCCTTATAATACATGAGTGATACTCAGAGTTCCCTGTATAACTCAGCCTGCAGCCTTGTGCCTTTATATGGTCACAGAACAACCCCTCAGTGACTTCTAATATCCTTATCATTTACAGTAGGGGGTACATTATCCCTTATAATACATGAGTGATACTCAGAGTTCCCTGTATAACTCAGCCTGCAGCCTTGTGCCTTTATATGGTCACAGAACAACCCCTCAGTGACTTCTAATATCCTTATCATTTACAGTAGGGGGTACATTATCCCTTATAATACATGAGTGATACTCAGAGTTCCCTGTATAACTCAGCCTGTAGCCTTGTGCCTTTATATGGTCACAGAACAACCCCTCAGTGACTTCTAATATCCTTATTATTTACAGTAGGGGGTACATTATCCCTTATAATACAAGAGTGATACTCTGAGTTCAGCTGGCGCAGAATAAAGACAATTTGCCGTATTGTTCGTGTGTTTCTTTTTAATTTTTCAGATACATCATCAAAGGGTGTGTTGCGCTACTACATATCAAAAGAGTCATCACAATGACGAGATATTTTTATATATTGCTTTTATAAAACACATTCTAGTAGGAATTTTTTTCCAAAAAAACTTTCTTAAAAAAAATCAGTAAGTTGTTAAAGGTCAGTGGTAAAATGTCACATTTACAGAAAGATCACGTTATTGGGCGGCTGTCAATCATCCTCGGGTACAAGACTTCTAGCCAGCGAGGGGCGGAGCCATCGTTAGTGGAGGTTGATTTGTCTGTGTGACCCTACGGTGTCTGTTTGAGGTCATAATAAGACTGCCCTGCTGAAGCTAAGGAGGGAGTAAAGAGCAACTGTAAGAAAGCTTTAGACAATGATGGACATTATGATGTGAATAAGGATCTCAGCCTATGAGTAAGTGCCCCATCAGGCACGAAACACGTTAGGTTTGATGTCCTAATCCATTTTCTATTTCTTTTACATAATTTGTTTTTGATTATTGGGGATCCTCACACTCTTCCTTTTGGATTTAGTGTCTTGAATAAGGATCTTGGGCCAAACTGCCAGCAGGAAAATGACATTTTGTTAATGATCTTGAAAGGAACAAATCGACATTGGTGACACCAGAATGTTCTTTCAGCTCCTCCAACTTCTCTTCACCAACTCCTACACAACATTAACCCAGTCCCATAAACACTAGAAGATATTTGACCCCAAAGCCTGGAACCTGGAGGGTAAAATTTGTTTCCTCATAAGGAACGCCATTTAGGGTTTGGTTTTTGTTGAGATTCAGGGAATGTTGCCTGAGTAGGACAACTGATCATGTCTCATAGAATGGACAATAGAGATGCCCAAAGACCCACTTGCACCAAACGTTCATGTCAATGGCACAAAAATGTCATGTTTTTCTCGCACGGTTGCCTTAAACAATGGGGGGGGCTGTTTCCCTGGAAAACATGGATTGTGTGGAGCTTTGAAAACTCAATGATGTCAATCTCAATCAGCAGAACTGTTCAGAAGCTTCAAAATAACAAATTTCCTTGAATTTCAAGACTTTTCAATTCCCCAAATGGTGAATATGTTATATCTATAGGTACGGTATATTATACATATATCTGCGCTATCTGCAAACAGATCTGGGGCTGAGAATAAATATTGGACTACAAATTGGGGGAGCAAATGTTGAAAAAGTCTGGTACCATATTGCACATCTTCACCAGGACTGGGCTAGTGATGTAGGGGCTGCTGGTGGGTTCGGGCTGAACTGTAGCCTCCGTACGTCCCACCTGTAGCCTTCTTCTGCCCCACTTCCACCTCTGCGCACGACTTTTATATACGTGTGCAGGCCCCACCCCTTTTGCGATGTCACAACTGGGCGTGTCAGGCGTGGGTACATAAAGAGAGAAGCTTGGTGGGTTACGTTCAGGTGTGGGTGGAGGAGCAGTGGGTTAGGGTCGGTGCTGATTGAGTTTTTCTATATAGTAAATACTATACTGGGCTAATCGTGGGCTATTGTGAATAATGTTTATACTCAGTACTTCTTTACTTATGGCTCAAGTGGTTCTCTGTAGTGATGTGCTGATTGAGAAAAACCCTAACCTGCCCCCCAAGAACCCACGCTCCTATTAATATACTCGCACCTACCCTACACCACAGTGATGTCATGGAAGGGGCAGGGCATGCCGATACCTGAGTATGTAATAAGGAGCACATCTGGCAGAAGTGGGGCACTAGGAGGTCACAAGCCGTAAACTTTGTGCGCAAGTTGACCCGAACCTTCCCGACCTGGGGGTCCTGTGAGCTTCGGGTCGGCCGGCACATCCCTAATTCTCTGATATCAAACTGAATTTATGGCTCACAGATGATGATATACACCTTTATATCATCTGATACACCTTTATATCATCTGATACAGCTTTATATCATCTGTTACACCTTTATATAGTACGATACACCTTTATATCATCTGATACACCTTTATATCATACGATACACCTTTATATCATACGATACACCTTTACATCATACAATACACCTTTATATCATCTGATACACCTTTATATAATACGATACACCTTTATATCATCTGATACACCTTTATATCATCAGATACACCTTTATATAATACGATACGATCAGACCATACTTCCTAGTAGTGAAACTATTTACTAAATTTTGATTTGAGATTGATCAAATCACCTGAATTTTCACTCAAAACAATTGGACCAGGTTGACCTGTTCCAATATTAATTGAAATGTATTATTAATTAGGACCTCATGGGGCCCCTATACCCTCTGGCCCCCCTGCAGCCGCAGGGTCTGCTTCCTCTGTAGTTATGCTACAAATTGTTTGGATGGGAACATATGAGGAGAGGGGTTCCTATCTGCCTATTATCCCAGTGGTAATTTTACTTTAGAGGAAATATAAACACTCAAAGAATAATTTATATCTGCTCTGTGCACTCTCCTAAGCACATTTGCAATTTACATGATTTTTTTTTCTAATTTTCAAGATGTGAGCAGTTTTCAGACTGTTAATATAATGAATGTGAATCAACAGTGCCATCTGCTGGTCATTTCTAAGGCCTGGCTACACTGAAAATGAATTCATGATTGAAGCCTGGTTGGTTTTGTCCAGCAGGTGTCACTGTTGTTTCACATTCATTATAGTAACAATTCAGTTTGATATCAGAGAACTAGTAATGTGCCGGCCGACCGAAGCCCAAGGGCCCCACAGGTTGGGCAGGTTCGGGTCAATTTGTGCACAAAGTTTACATTGATTTTGATGCGCGACAATTTCTAGAAGGCGAATTTTCACTAAAGTTAAGCAAAAACATTCAAGAAACGTGGAAATTCGCCACAAATCCTTGCCTGTCAAATAAATTTGCCAATCATTAGTATTTAATGCTAAAATTGTGTTGTGGAAATATTGTTTGACGCAACCACCATGGATTCTAAACTTACAAAGTGTCAGAACCCTGAACAAGGAATCACTGAGTTTTATAAACTTGTATAAGGGCAGTTACTGGTGGGAGAGCAAAGAGATATTGCTCCACTGCATAGAAAACAAAGAACTGCTCTTACAGCCAAACAGGTGGCTCTGCCTCCAGGCCAGGGAACTAGTAACCAAGTCAGGGGGCTCCCAGGGGAATCTGCATACACAGTATTTTATTCTCTCTCAAGCTCTTTAAGGACCTTAATTGCTGGTCCATTTCTTCTGGTCTCTATTATGACCAAATCTGAAAAAAAAAATCTATTGCTATAAGAAATTGATTGACCAATAGCGAGTCCTGGCCAGCATCTCTGTGAAGCTTCATATAGTTATAAATGGCTAAATGGTCTGTGTATAATAAAGTGTATATTAATATAAATATATAGCATAGTCATTTCCCATATAATCCTGTGTATTAGTTAGTATATATTATAGGATTTATATATATATATATATGAACGTTATATATATTGGGGGTGAGGTATTGGGAAGAAGAACAAGGGATCATGACATTGTACAACTGTATCTGCCATTGCTGAGGGCAAAGCTGACGACACACGGGGGGTCATTTATCAACACTGGGCAAATTTGTCCATGGGCAGTAACCTATAGCAACCAATCAAATTGCTGTAATCATTGTTTTACTTGCAGCTGGCTTTAGAAAGCTAATCACTGATTGGTAAAACAAAGTATATATTTCACTTCCTTGTTTGTGTGACGAAAAGTCATATGATTTTTTTTTTGGATTGGGATTCAGTTCGGCCAGTCACATGGATTTTACCAAATCCAAATCCTGCTGAATAAGGCCGAATTTTGGCTGAATCCCAAACCGAATCCTCGATGCATCCCTGTTGTATAAACCTCTGCTCATATATGATCGGACATTGACTCAATCACTTAAGTCAATAACCTATTGTTCATATCTGTGTCCTATAGAGAACATTACCAGGGTCGGACTGGGCTGGAGGGACACCTGGAAAAAACCTTGTGGGTGGAGTTGCCACCTGGATCAAAAAGACAAGAACCGTCACTCAGGGCGATTTCAAGCAGGGGGCAAGCCCCCTTACGTGTTTATTTGCCACCTGTCCGGCTTTGACCCAGAAAGCCCAGTATTATGAAGGGTTGCCTGGGTCAAAACCTCCCTTGATTGACACGGTCGATCGTCACATTGTAGCCCCGCCCCCTGATGGCACAACCACTCCCATCAACATCACAGCCCTGCCCCCTGACATCACAGCCTGCCCCCTGCCTGGTCTCCGCCATATGGAAAGGTGGCAACCCTACTTTTGGGCCCTGTCAGCCCAGACTTGCTCCTCACGGCAGCCTGTAATGCTGCTGCTCATCTGCACTGCTTTATAGCTGCCCCTGGCCACATACAGAAATAAGGAGGTATGTGCTGGTGTTGTGGGGGGTTGCAGCAGAGGGACCAGTGGTAGCAGAGGGGGAGGCATGGGGACCCAAGGGTGGCGACAAGGAAGGCCCTGATGTGGCAATGTGAGTGGGCCTACACCCCCCGGTCCAACACTGATAGATTGGCTGATATATTAGATAGGTACAAGGAAGGGTCGGATGCTATATTCACCAGTAGCTCCTCCCAGCAGACAGGAGGGAGCCAATGAGATTAGAGGAGGGAAAGGGGTGTTACAGGGAGAGCTGGGAAGTGAATCAGGGGTACAGGCTGATACATTAGATAGGTACAAGGAAGGGTCGGATGCTTTATGCAGCAGTAGCTCCTCCCAGCAGACAGGAGGGAGCCAATGAGATTAGAGAAGGGAAAGGGGTGTTACAGGGAGAGCTGGGAAGTGAATCAGGGGTACAGGCTGATACATTAGATAGGTATAAGGAAGGGTCGGATGCTTTATTCACCAGTAGCTCCTCCCAGCAGACAGGAGGGAGCCAATGAGATTAGAGGAGGGAAAGGGGTGTTACAGGGAGAGCTGGGAAGTGAATCAGGGGTACAGGCTGATACATTAGATAGGTACAAGGAAGGGTCGGATGCTTTATTCACCAGTAGCTCCTCCCAGCAGACAGGAGGGAGCCAATGAGATTAGAGGAGGGAAAGGGGTGTTACAGGGAGAGCTGGGAAGTGAATCAGGAGTACAGGCTGATACATTAGATAGGTACAAGGAAGGGTCGGATGCTTTATGCAGCAGTAGCTCCTCCCAGCAGACAGGAGGGAGCCAATGAGATTAGAGAAGGGAAAGGGGTGTTACAGGGAGAGCTGGGAAGTGAATCAGGGGTACAGGCTGATACATTAGATAGGTACAAGGAAGGGTCGGATGCTTTATTCACCAGTAGCTCCTCCCAGCAGACAGGAGAGAGCCAATGAGATTAGAGGAGGGAAAGGGGTGTTACAGGGAGAGCTGGGAAGTGAATCAGGGGTACAGGCTGATACATTAGATAGGTACAAGGAAGGGTCGGATGCTTTATTCACCAGTAGCTCCTCCCAGCAGACAGGAGGGAGCCAATGAGATTAGAGGAGGGAAAGGGGTGTTACAGGGAGAGCTGGGAAGTGAATCAGGGGTACAGGCTGATACATTAGATAGGTACAAGGAAGGGTCGGATGCTTTATTCACCAGTAGCTCCTCCCAGCAGACAGGAGGGAGCCAATGAGATTAGAGGAGGGAAAGGGGTGTTACAGGGAGAGCTGGGAAGTGAATCAGGAGTACAGGCTGATACATTAGATAGGTACAAGGAAGGGTCGGATGCTTTATGCAGCAGTAGCTCCTCCCAGCAGACAGGAGGGAGCCAATGAGATTAGAGAAGGGAAAGGGGTGTTACAGGGAGAGCTGGGAAGTGAATCAGGGGTACAGGCTGATACATTAGATAGGTACAAGGAAGGGTCGGATGCTTTATTCACCAGTAGCTCCTCCCAGCAGACAGGAGAGAGCCAATGAGATTAGAGGAGGGAAAGGGGTGTTACAGGGAGAGCTGGGAAGTGAATCAGGGGTACAGGCTGATACATTAGATAGGTACAAGGAAGGGTCGGATGCTTTATTCACCAGTAGCTCCTCCCAGCAGACAGGAGGGAGCCAATGAGATTAGAGGAGGGAAAGGGGTGTTACAGGGAGAGCTGGGAAGTGAATCAGGGGTACAGGCTGATACATTAGATAGGTACAAGGAAGGGTCGGATGCTTTATTCACCAGTAGCTCCTCCCAGCAGACAGGAGGGAGCCAATGAGATTAGAGGAGGGAAAGGGGTGTTACAGGGAGAGCTGGGAAGTGAATCAGGGCTACAGGCTGATACATTAGATAGGTACAAGGAAGGGTCGGATGCTTTATTCACCAGTAGCTCCTCCCAGCAGACAGGACGGAGCCAATGAGATTAGAGGAGGGAAAGGGGTGTTACAGGGAGAGCTGGGAAGTGAATCAGGGGTACAGGCTGATACATTAGATAGGTACAAGGAAGGGTCGGATGCTTTATTCACCAGTAGCTCCTCCCAGCAGACAGGACGGAGCCAATGAGATTAGAGGAGGGAAAGGGGTGTTACAGGGAGAGCTGGGAAGTGAATCAGGGGTACAGGCTGATACATTAGATAGGTACAAGGAAGGGTCGGATGCTTTATTCACCAGTAGCTCCTCCCAGCAGACAGGAGGGAGCCAATGAGAATAGAGGAGGGAAAGGGGTGTTACAGGGAGAGCTGGGAAGTGAATCAGGAGTACAGGCTGATACATTAGATAGGTACAAGGAAGGGTTGGATGATGTTTAGCTCATAGTACAAGTCATAGTACAAGCTGATCCAGGGACTGGTCCCATTGCCATTTTGGAGTCAGGAAGGAATTTTTCCCCTCTGAGGCAAATTGGAGAGGCTTCAGATGGGTTTTTCTTCCTCTGGATCAACTGGCAGTTAGGCAGGTTATATATAGACTTAAGGTTGAACTTGATGGACGTGTGTCTTTCTTCAACCTCACTTACTATGTTACTATGTTACTGGACATTACTGACCTTCACTGTTATAGATCAGTAGTACATCAGAAAGCCAGACAAACAAGATATGCAATAGAACTCACTAGGACTAGTAGATCTCTCTTTAAGTGATGGAAGGTCTCCTATTAAACTTACAATTGGTTCATATCAGCTAAGTAACGACTGTGTGTCCAGCACTGGTCCAGTTGTGAAGGTGTCAGATGAATGAATATAAATATGATGAATATTCTCTGTTATTGATCTCATGATCTGTCGCTACAATTATGGAACAAACTTGATGCAGTCACTGCAACAATGCGACGCATTCCCTGCGCGGAAAATAAGAAATGAGCGCAAGGACATTTCAGGGCAAATTTACCAAACTCAGGTATTTGCAAGAAATTTGTAGCAAAAACACATTAACCTGAATTGTTTCTATTTATAAATTGAATATTAGAATTTTAAACAAATGCGGCCACTAAGACCTGCCGATCTTCTATAGAAGTCAATGGGATGTGTGTTTTCAGTGTTCAAAATGAGGAAAAACTCCATCAAGTTCAATTTCAAAAAACAAACAATTTCAGGATGGAATTTGAGAAGACTTCAGTTTGGAAAAGTGAAAAATCAGCAGCCACCCCTATGGGAATTCAATTAAATCAGCGCAGAAATGCAGTTAAAGGGGTTGTTCACATTTAAATGAACTGTTAGTATGATGAAGAGAGTTATTTTTTTATTATTATTTTTGGTTTTTAAGTTATTTAGCTTTGTTTTCAGCAGCTCTCCAGTTTGCAGTTTCAGCCATCTGGTTGCTAGGCTCCAACTTCCCATAGCAACCATGCATTGATTTGAATAAGAGACTGGAATATGAATAGGAGAGGCCTGAATAGAAATAATAAAACCTAGTAATAACATTTGTAGAGTAACAGAGCATTTGTTTTTTAGATGGGGTCAGTGACCCCCATTTGAAATCTTGAAAGAGTCAGAAGAAGGCAAATAATTCAAAAACTTTAAAAAAAGATGACCAATTGAAAAATTGCTAAGAAATTGGCCATTCTATAACATTCTAAAAGTTAACTTAAAGGTGAACCACCCTTTAAATAGTTCCGTGGGGGTTGTTTTGTGTGTTAGCAATAGGGATGCACTGAATCCAGGAATCGGTTTGGGATTCAGCCAGGATTTTGCCTTTTCAGCAGGATTTGGATTCAGTCGAATTCTTCTGTCTGGCCCAACTGAATCTGAATCCTAATTTGCATATGTAAATTAGGGCCGGGAAGGGAAAACAAGTCACTTTTCGTTGCAAAAAAAGGAAATAAAATGCAAATTAGGATTCTGATTCTGTTCGTGATTCAACTGAATCCCAAATACAGTGAAACCTCAATTTTACATCCCCTAATTTTGATTTTACCCTCATTTTACATTGTTGTTTTGTGGTCCCACCTATATTTATACATAAAACATTTCCCTGATTTTACATTTTCCTGGATTTACACAGTTTTTTTCTGTTCCCCTGAAAAATGTAAATTGGGGGTTCTACTGTAGAGGAGTCGGTGCATCCCTAGTAAGATCCAGAATAAATTCATCCAGATTCCTGATACCAGCAAAGGAAAGGCTCCTTTAGGTCCCCAGAAAACAGTCAAATTTACCTTTTTTTTAAAGTGATTTTTTTTTAACCTCACAAGAGAAATATCCGTTGTGGTTACACAGATCAGCGAGACTCTACGCAGTCCAATTAATAAACGCTGCTAACGAGGAACCTGTAAAATGGCTGTTCCTACAGACAAACACGTTATAAAGATCCGGACAGATTAGAAACACGACACGTCATAAAGTCCAGGTATAAAAACGGTACAGTTCACTATAGGAAACGATGGACAACATCACATACAACTGCCACTAAACAACACTGTCACTTATATAACACAACAAGTGTACAATGTGCACTTTAAAATCAACCTGTTAAGATTTTGTGCGGAACAAGCGAGACGCTACATTTAAGTGAAATCTCTCGTTTTTTTTGTTTGAGTTTGTGTTTCACAAAACAACCAGTATTTTGCCTCAGAAGTGCGTTTCCTTTTCTGTAATGGCCGAAATGTTCCCGTCGCCTTTAAGTTTAGCGTCACAGTCATTTACTGTCGGGGTGCAGGCGTCGGCCCCCAGCTTCCCCCTCATTTTCAGGTCTGGACTTGGTAACGTCAACGTCTTCAGTTTCTGCGGGTTCAACACATGAACATTAGAGCAGTTGCGACTCATTAGAAATATCCACAGGTTTATACCGACAATATAAAATAATCCCAATCACCAACAAATTATACAACCAGTACTGGAGAAGGGGAACATGGAGATATAGTTGGGGTTCCGGGTTGTGTAGAGAAACAGTAGGAGTGAATGTAGTAAAAAAGTGAAGAGTTCTTTCAGTTGATCTAAGACAGGGGTCCCCAACCTATTTTAACCGGGAGCCACATTCAAATGGAAAAAGAGTTGGGGAGCAACACAAGCATGAAAAAGTCCATTGGGTGCCAAATAAGGCCTATAATTGGTTATTTGGTAGCCCCTATGTGGACTAGCAGTCTACAAGAGGCTTTACTTGGCGCTATACTTAGTTTTTATGCAAATAAAACTTGCCTCCAAGCCTGGAATTCAAAAATAATCACCTGCTTTGAGGCCACTGAGAGCAACAGCCAAGGGGTTGGAAAGCAACATGTTACTCACGAGCTGCTGGTTGGGGATCACTGATCTAAGATATCCACAGACTAGAGTCCTGCATCGGGTCGGGTACTCAAGTAATAGCCACAAGATGGTCAGGTTTTGGGAATAAATTTGTGACTGTCTGATTGTGTGTGTAACTGTCTGGGTACCTGGATACATTGGATTGTATGTTTTTTTCAAAACACATCAGTTAATAGTGCTACTCCAGCAGAATTTGATATTTTGAAATCTGACATGGGGCTAGACATTTTGTCAATTTCCCAGCTGCCCCTGGTCATGTGACTTGTGCCTGCACTTTAGGAGAGAAATGCTTTCTGGCAGGCTGCTGTTTTTCCTTCTCAATGTAACTGAATGTGTCTCAGTGGGACCTGGATTTTACTATTGAGTGTTGTTCTTAGATCTACCAGGCAGCTGTTATCTTGTGTTAGGGAGCTGTTATCTGGTTACCTTCCCATTGTTCTGTTGTTTGGCTGCTGGGGGGGGGGGAAAAGGGAGGGGGGTGATATCAGTCCAACTTGCAGTACAGCAGTAAAGAGTGATTGAAGTTTATCAGAGCACAAGTCACATGACTTGGGGCAGCTGGGAAATTGACAATATGTCTAGCCCCATGTCAGATTTCAAAATTGAATATAAAAAAATCTGTTTGCTCTTTTGAGAAATGGATTTCAGTGCAGAATTCTGCTGGAGCAGCACTATTAACTGATTCATTTTGAAAAAAATGTTTGACAGTATCCCTTTAACGTTCAACTTGATGGATGTGATTATTTTACTATGTAAAAGCCTGTAAGCTGGTATAATTTAGATGTTAGATTCCATTGTTACTATATTCCCCATTATATTGATGAGCCATGCTGCTTCTCTTACCTGTAAAAAGCTGCCTTCAGTCTTGCACATCTTGATTATAATCCATAAAGGAATACACACCATGGAGGAGAGAGCCATCATCCACCCTATGCCATATCCCCAGGCAGGATACGTATATACATTATTGTATTTCAGTGGCTTATATTTCACCAAGAAAAATATGAAGATGCTCTGAAAGAGAGAGAGAGAGAGAGAGATATGTTTGGTACAAAACAATTAGAATTATTATGGCTCAATCCCTTTAAAGGGGTTGGTTCACCTTTAAGTTAACTTTAAGGGGCAGATTTACTAAGCTCCAGTGAATTTTCAAAGTTAAAAAAAGTTCGAATTTCGAATTAATTTTTTGTATACTTCGACCATCGAATAGGATACTACGACTTTGAATTTACTTCAACTTCGATTCGAAGTAAAAATCATTTGAATATTCGACCGTTCGATAATCAAGGTACTGTCTCTTTAAAAAAAACTTTGACTTCAGACTTCGCCAAATTAAAGCTACCGAAGTCCAATGTTAGCCTAAGTCTTTGTCTTTGCACATCGAATAGAAACCCTTTAATCGATCGCTAAAAATTGTTCGAATTGTTCGTTTCGAACGATTGAATCATTCGATCGAACGATTTCTGTTCGATCGTTCAATCGATCGAATACGCTGAAAATCCTTCGACTTCGATATTCGAAGGATTTCAATTGGAGGGACCCTTAGTAAATCTGCCCCTTAGTATGTTATAGAATGGCTGACATTTCAATTAACCTTCATTTTTTCTTTTGTATAGTTTTTTTAATTATTTGCTTTCTTCTTCTAACTCTTTCCAGCTTTCAAATGGGGGTCACTGACCCCATCTAATATACAAATGCTCATAAGGCTACAAATGTATTGTTATTGCTACTTTTTATTCCTCATCTTTCTATTCAGGCTTCTCCTATTCAAATTCCAGCCTTTTATTCAAATCAATGTCTGGTTGCTAGGGGAATTTGGAGCCTGGCAACCAGATGAAATTACAAACTGGAGAGCTGCTAAATAAGTCAAAAACCGCAATGAAAACCAATTGCAAACTGTCTCAGAATATCCCTCTCTACGTCATACTAACATTTAACTCAAATGTGAATATCCCCTTTAAAGCCTAGAAATTGGAGGCTAAAATCAGCATCACAAAGTCACAAGGGGAAGAAAGAGGAGCCCAGGGGAGCTAAAAGCCTAGTTCTCTATTTGTACTAAAAAAACAAATTACAATTAGTGATGGGCGAATTTATTCGCCAGGTGCGAATTCGCAGCGAATTTGCGCGTTTCGCCGCCAGCGAATAAAATTAGCGGAAAAAAATTTGCCGGCGTCAAAAATTTTTTTTTCGAAAAACGGGCGTCGGCGTCAAAAACGAGACGCCGGTGCCGTTTCGCCACTAATTCGCCCATCACTAATAAAAATTACAAAATGTTGAGTATTGTTTCTAATTGAAAATGTGTTAATTTTCTATATTTTTACTACTTTTTTTCTCATTTCAACTTGATCATAAAGAGCTTCACCAAAACATCACTGGTCCCTCAACAGAATAAAACAGAATTATTTACAAAGAGCAGGATGAAGAATGTTTTTGGGCAGAAAAGTGGGAGAAAAAGCAGGTACAGTATAAGTTGTTGAATTTAGGATTCAGTACATTTTTCCCAGATCCGTGATCCGTTATCTGGAAGCCCATTATCCAGAAAGCTCCAAGTTACAGAAAGACTCTCCTATAAACTTCATTTTATTCAACTAATCCAAATTTATAAACATGATTTCCTTTTTCTGTGTAATAATAAAACAGTCGCTTGTACTTGATCCCAACTAAGATATAATTAATCCTTATTGGAGGCAAAACCAGCCTATTGGCTTTATTTAGGGGACTATTTATCAAAGGTTGAGTTTTAGAGGTTTGTGATGTTTTTATACCTCAAATTAACTCACAACTTGAATGTTTTCAAATTTAAGAAAATACTTGAATGTAAAAAAAAAACTTCAATCAGTGTAGTCAGTAGGGATGCACCGAATCCACTATTTTGGATTAGGCCGAACCCCGAATCCTAAGCAAAGGATTCGGCCGACTACCGAACCGAATCCGAACCCTAATTTGCATATGCAAATTAGGAGTGGGAATGGGAATTTCTTTTTTACTTCCTTGTTTTCTGACAAAAAGTCACGCGATTTCCCTCTCCACCCCTAATTTGCATATGCAAATTCGGATTCGGTTCGGCCAGGCACAAGGATTTGGCCGAATCCGAATCCTGTTGAAAAAGGCTGAATCCTGGCCGAATCCCGAACCGAATCCTGGATTCGGTGCATCCCTAGTAGTCAGGGTGAAAAACTTTAAGGCTTGAATTGAATTTTCAGCGGAAAAATACTCAAATTTGTCGAGTTTTAAAGCAAAAGCCGCCAAGAAAAAAAAACTTGAACATCATGAAGGCCACAAACATCTTCAAATGGTTCAAGGGACCTCTGCCTCTGCCCTTCTACATGATCTCGGCAGGTTTTAGCTGGTGTATTTTTGGATTCAAACTATTTCCAGTTTCAGGGTACAGTATAATAAATCTAGAAAAATTTGAGTTTTTTTTTTTAAAAAAACTTGAGAAATTCAAATTCAGACTAGAAAAATACCCCTGGTAACTTAACTCGACCTTTGATAAATAACCCCCATTAATGATTGAATTTTTAGTAGACTTGAAGTATGAAGATACAAGTTACAGAAAGGTCCGTTATCCAGAAAAACCCAGAGCATTCCAGATAACAGTTTCCATACCTGTATTCCCATTCCTACAACAACTGTGTCAGCCAATCCAACATCAGAACTGGTGCAGATGGAGAATTTGTATATTTTTCTCTGGTCCCAGATCCATATAAATCACCTTCATGGGTTGTTCCATTGTCTCACTATTTACATTATCATTAACCCATTGTCCAGCTCTGCTTTATCATTTTATTATTAATAAATCTGAGGTACAGATTGATTGGAGCATCAGATCCAGATCTATAGACCCAGGCAGGAAAGGCTTTGTCACATACAAATGTTTGGGCTGGACAAGTCTCACATTGCTCTTCTTTAAATCAGTCCTTTTGTTTAAAAAGAATATTGCTATTTATTATCGTAAAGAGCTGAATAAGGAAGGAGAGTGATGGGAAATGTGTTGTGACTCCTGTGTTTCTAAGCTTAGCGGCAAGGATTTTGGATATGGGATGAAGCAATAGTTGCAGAAGACTTGATTATTCTTTGTCTGAGCTGCTCTGCTGGAATTGGGTTTGATACCTGTGTAGCCATGAGAACATATAGTAGTCAGGAGGGCATTCATTTTGGGGCCCATGGGCCACTAGGGTTATGAGTCAAGAGAAGCCAAGTCACCAGTCCTGGGGGCAAATTCACTAAGATGCGAAGTTGCGCCAGGCATAGTTTCGCCAGCGCTCTGCAAATTCACTAAAATCCGAAGTTGCGCACAGGGGTAGCGTAAGGTTGCGAAGTTGCGCTAGCGTTGATTCGCTATATAAAGCGAAGTTACGCTAGCGAAGGCTAATTTGCATACGGCGCCAAATTCAAATTTCAATGGAGGAACACGTATCAGCACTACAAATGCCTAGAAAACCTTCAAATCAGCAAATATAAATGTTATTTTGCCCTACACATGTGCCCACTGTCTAGGTAAGTTGCCATGAGTCAGGAAATGTAGGGGGGAAGGAGGGGAGCCCCAATAATTTTTTCGATCTTTTTCAGCCTATCACCCATCATGTAGAAAACACGCCAGCGTTTTTTGGGACTTAGAAAAAAATTTGACTTTTTTTGAAACAATCCCTATCTACTCTATTGCGCTTCGCCAGGTCTGAGGTGGCGAAGGAAGTCTAGCGTAAAAGGTAGCGTTCAGTACACTGCGCAAGTTAGTGAATTTGCGTAGTTACGTCGCTAGCGAAAATTCGCCTGGCGTAAGTGTGCGAAGTAACACTAGCGAAACTACGCCAGCGTTCATTAGTGAATTTGCGCAGTAGCGAAAATGCCAAACGCTAGCGAATTAATGCTAGCGTTCGGCGCTTAGTGAATTTGCGCCCTGGTCTAAACCCGAGTTTACGATGACCATAGTCTTAGCAGTTTAGGTTATTACAGGAGGAACTTACTGCACAAATTCCAGGGGTGAAGAACATCCAACACCATTTTATTAATACAAACGGGCGATGTCCAATCATATCTTCAATATTATCATAAAACCTATTGCTTCCTGTAAAAAGAAAGAACATCTTAGGTCACCCAATCAGATTAGAGGAAATGAGGGAAAAGGATCATTGAAATAACAGCCGGGAAGTTTATGGGATTCTCTCCCTGAATTATGGAATTCCAGTTTGGCTTCAAGAAAGACTTTTTGTCCATTCTGTGACAGCTGCTCATAACTTACACACAGATGCCCCTTTGTTATGAGCCAAGAGATCATTTAATGTCAAGAATCCAATACACCCAAATATCATTACTCTAAAGATTCAGCTTAGAATGATATGTCAGGCCAATAAGAACCAATGAGTCAGTCATCAGTATTTCAATTATTAACTGAGCCTCCGAGACTGATAATCATAAAATGAATTTGTGTATCATGATTTCCTTGCAAATCTTTTGCTAATTATGAACAAACTCCTTTCAATTTGACTCAAGAAAGAACAGTTTGTGCTGAAAAGAATCTGAAATTATACAAAATATGCCAATTTAACTGCAGGGTAAAAGTCACCCTGCTATAATTCCAGGGGTACCCAGGGTACAAATAAACACTCACCCCAAATCTCCCCCTAACTGACCTTCAGACTGGGCCCCCTTAGCTCATAACAAGGTTACAGATATATAGAAACATTGGGGTAACAGTCACCCTGCTATAGTTCCAGGGGTACCCAGGGTACAAATAAACACTCACCCCAAATCTTCCCCTAACTGACCTTCAGACTGGGCCCCCTTAGCTCATAACAAGGTTACAGATATATAGAAACATTGGGGTGTCACCCTGCTATAGTTCCAGGGGTACCCAGGGTACAAATAAGCACTCACCCCAAATCTCCCCCTAACTGACCTTCAGACTGGGCCCCCTTAGCTCATAACAAGGTTACAGATATATAGAAACATTGGGGTGTCACCCTGCTATAGTTCCAGGGGTACCCAGGGTACAAATAAACACTCACCCCAAATCTCCCCCTAACTGACCTTCAGACTGGGCCCCCTTAGCTCATAACAAGGTTACAGATATATAGAAACATTGGGGTGTCACCCTCCTATAGTTCCAGGGGTACCCAGGGTACAAATAAGCACTCACCCCAAAGGCTGCACCTAACAACTTAATATTTTTGTTCCTATTCAAGTTAAACCTTGCGGAGACGAGAATCTCAATTTAAGACAAGCGCACCCTCTTCTCCCCCATGTCTAACCCCCACAATCCAAACCAATTGCAGCCCCTTTACATTCGTGTTAGTGAAGTCTAATCCATTTCACTTAGGAATTACATTCCCAACAATCCCATTGGCTCATAAAATTATCCAGGGTTCAATTTCTATCACTTTTATGCCCTTATACCATAGGGCCCTTTTCTACCCTTTTCCTTTATTATATCCCATACTCATCCCATACTCCATCTTTTGCTTCTCTCTGTGTTTTTCCTTTATTAATAGACAACTGGATTATTGACATTATAAAAAAAGGAACCAAAGGGGAGAAGTTTGGATGGAAATCTGAGACAAAAGTGATGAACGCCTTAAATTTATTTGTTTTGTCTAATTGGTAGTGATGGGCCAATTTCTCCTGTTTGGCTTCGCCGAAAAATTTGCGAATTTCCAGCAAAATTCGTGAAATTGTAAAGTTCACAAAACAATTGAGCAATTTGAACATTTTCATGAAAAAAATCGGGGTTTCGAACATTTTCTTCAAAAAAGTCGAGCAATTAGAAAGTTTTCACTAAAAAATTCGAGCAATTAGAAAGTTTTCACTAAAAAAATTTGAGCAATTTGAAAGTTTTCACAGGAAAATCGAGCAATTCTAACGGTTTCACTAAAATCGAGCAATTCGAACATTATCACTCAAAAATCGAGCAATTCGAATGTTTTCACAGGAAAATCGAGCTATTCGAACATTTTCACTAAAATCTAGCAATTCAAACGTTTTCATTAAAAAATCTAGCAATTCGAACATTTTCACAAAAAAATTGAGCAACTCGAACGTTTTCATAGAAAATTGTGGAATTATTTCGGAAAGTTGCAATTGCAATACCTGGGAAATAGCGACTCTACTTACCATAAATCCAGCCGATACAGATGCACTCGAATACGGCTACAAAGAGCAGACACATTCCGCTCGCTGCATACGAGTCAAACAACTGGAAGACGTACATTCCCCCCTGAATAACCGACACAATGGGATATTAGTGATGTTAGTGGCTCAGTCCTATTGTTATACAGAAATCAGTGGATTACAGTTTGTATTGTAGAGTTTTATTGCAGATCTTCTCAATTATGGGGCGGGGAGTAGTGATGGGCAAATAAATTTGCCAGGTATGAATTTGTGGTTTTGCCGGCGTCAAAAAAAAACAACTCAACATTATTTGGACGCCCATTGACTTTAATGCCGGCGTCAAAATTAGGGATTCACCGAATCCACTATTTTGGATTCGGCCAAACCCCCGAATCCTAAGAAAAGGATTTGGCCGAATACCGAACCTAATCCGAACCCTAATTTGCATATGCAAATTAGGGGTGGGAAGGGGATTTTTTTTTTTTTTTACTTCCTTGTTTTGTGACAAAAAGTCACGCGATTTCCCTCTCCACCACTAATTTGCATATGCAAATTAGGATTCGGATTCGCTTTTGCCAGGCACAAGGATTCGGCTGAATCCTGTTGAAAAAGGCCGAATCCTGGCCGAATCCCGAACCGAATCCTGGATTCGGTGCATCCCTAGTCAAAATTGACGCGGAAAATTTGCCCATCACTAGTGGTGAGTCCTGTATTGGTTATTGTGGTCTGGGCTGTCCGTATGTAATTAAGAAATTATAATTTTAGAACTGTGGTGTCTACACACTGAAGTCAACAACCAGATGACACAAGACACTCCGGGGCCCCCAACAACATATACCAAATAAAGTCTTGTTGGGCCCAAGGAATGAAGGGGCCTGATACAGTTGGTATTGTGAGCGCAGAATGAGGTTGTTGATAAGTTAGGGAACCATATTCCCTCCAGTTCCAAAGTGGGAGATCCCAGATAAATTTCTCCAAGGTCTCCTGGTCTCTAGGTATATAGTCAGGGGTGTAACGACTAGGGATGCACCGAATCCAGGATTCGGTTCGGGATTCGGCCAGGATTCTGCCTTTTTCAGCAGGTTTCGGATTCGGCCGAATCCTTCTGCCAGGCCGAACCAAATCCAAACCCTAATTTGCATATGCAAATTAGGGGCGGGGAGGTAAATCACGTGACTTTTTGTCAGAAAACAAGGAAGTAAATTTTTTCCCCCTTCCCACCCCTAATTTGCATATGCAAATTAGGGTTCGGATTCGGTTCGGTATTCGGCCGAATCTTTCACAATGGATTCGGGGGTTCGGCCGAATCCAAAATAGAGGATTCGGTGCATCCCTAGTAACGACAGAGGAAGAGGAGGGGCAGGAGGTATAGGGGATCCCATGAGGGCCAAATAATGAGCAATTTCGATATATATTGGCAGAAAAGTTATGTTGAGGGCCCTAAAATTAATTTGCTGTGGGCCCCTATATTATACAGGGACTATACATAGTCCCTGTATGATTGGGCCCTGTACTTACCACCAGTCTAGACATAAAGTGCACACACAGGGCCACGTTTTGCACTTTGTGCTCAATTCAGTGGCAGGTTAAAAGCTCAGGCTGCTCAGGACACTAGAGCCTTTAATGGGCATTTGTGATATTTTAGCACTTGCACCCGGGGACTGATAAGTGAAGCCAGACTGTGGGATGAGTTGCAGGTCTAGTGAGGTTCCAGGGAGATCCTTACTCGAGTTTCTGTTTCAAAGCTACTTATTATCATCTACAAACAATCAATAATTCTGGCACTATATTTTAGAGTATTTTTCATTTGATTTTTTTGGACACTTTGCAACAAAATGTCACGGAGAAACAATTGAAGGCATAAAATATGAATGGCCGAGGCCAATGACATAGGAAGGGTCTCACCTCAGTTAACATTATGAGACCAATAAGATAAGACACAATAGAAAGTGCCAGAATCAACAGTTCTCTCCGGTAACCTCTTCGGAAAATCTTTGGATACAAGTCCACGACGGCAGTCACTAAACTCTCCACACAGACAAACTGCACGGGTCAGAGACAGAGAGCAATTAGTTGAAATATTAATTAGTGACAGACACATTGTAGTCTCAGTGCACAGTCTCACCTGACTATCAAGTCCAAGGAAAATGAGCATCATGAAGAAGAGCGCTGCCCAGAGAGGAGCAAGGGGCATCATGGTGACGGCTCTAGGGTAGGCAATGAAAGCCAATCCAGGACCTGGAACACAAAGCAAAGAGATTGGAAACCAAGGGAAGGAGAATCACGAAGTTGCCATGGGCAGAAGCCGTGAATTCCTCACAATGGGAAATGTCAACGGCAAATTGAGATGTTCCAAATGCTTTTTCACAGTGAGAAAATAAAGCCGTCAGTGTTGGAGGCCCCGAGGGGCAGGAACGGCTTAAGCTAAATACAAACTCTGGGGGTTAGAGGAATAACTTGTATATAAAGGCAGAGCTTTCCTTCATAGAACGTGTGCATGTTTTATATATGTTATATATATGATACTGTATGTGCCGCCATCAGGGGGCTGTTCTATATATACTGTGTCCTCCATGTAACATTGGGCAGGAGCATTTTACTGAGTGTCAGTTTCAGACACAACGTGTAGAGCTTCCCTTTCAAGTGTGAAATGAGGGAAGAGACTGGCGGCCACTTAATTATCAATGGAATCGATCAAACACTGAGTGTGGCACAAGCCACTGCAGCTCTGTTGTGAGATGGGAACAGTAAATTACTATATATATATTTATTTCTAAATGTTCCAAAACATCCTGGGTTAAGTTGTGTTTTTAGTTTCAGCTAAAAAACACATAAAAAAACATAAAAAACAGTGGTACCATTCTACACTCCATCCAGTGCTCCACTTTAGTGGTACCATTCTACTCTCCATCCAGTGCCCCCTTTAGTGGTACCATTCTACTCTCCATCCAGTGCCCCCCTTATAGTGGTACCATTCTACTCTCCATCCAGTGCCCCCTTTAGTGGTACCATTCTACTCTCCATCCAGTGCCCCCTTTAGTGGTACCATTCTACTCTCCATCCAGTGCCCCCCTTATAGTGGTACCATTCTACACTCCATCCAGTGCTCCACTTTAGTGGTACCATTCTACTCTCCAACCAGTGCCCCCTTTAGTGGTACCATTCTACTCTCCATCCAGTGCCCCCCTTATAGTGGTACCATTCTACACTCCATCCAGTGCTCCACTTTAGTGGTACCATTCTACTCTCCAACCAGTGCCCCCTTTAGTGGTACCATTCTACTCTCCATCCAGTGCCCCCTTAAGTGGTACTACTCTCCATTAAGTGCCCCCCTTTAGTGGTACCATTCTACTCTCTATCCAGTTTAGTAGTACCATTCTACACTCCATCCAGTGCTCCACTTTCGTGGTACCATTCTACTCTCCATCCAGTGCTCCCTTAAGTGGTACCATTCTACTCTCCATTAAGTGCCCCCCTTTAGTGTTACCATTCTACTCTCTATCCAGTGCCCCCCTTTAGTGTTACCATTCTACTCTCTATCCAGTGCCCCCCTTTAGTGGTACCATTCTACTCTCCATCCACTTTAGTGGTACCATTCTACTCTCCATCCAGTGCTCCCTTAAGTGGTACCATTCTACTCTCCATTAAGTGCCCCCCTTTAGTGTTACCATTCTACTCTCTATCCAGTGCCCCCCTTTAGTGGTACCATTCTACACTCCATCCAGTGCCCCCCTTTAATGGTGCCATTTAACACTCCATCCAGTGCCCCCCCCTTTAAGTAGTACCATTCTACTTAAAAGGGGTACACTGGATGGGGAGTAAACTGGTACCAATAAAGGGGGGCACTGGATACTTGGCAGATGAGGAGCCAGGCTGTGGGGGCCACTGAAAATGAATACGAGGCTACAAAAGACACAGTAATTTTGCTCTTCCTTCTTTAAACTGTAATAAAAAGGGATCATATTGAGCTGCTGTGCGATTAGATGATAGACTCTGAAAATTGTATTTTTACTCTTCTTTTAGTCCTTTGTTCATTGCCAATTGTTAGAGAATAAAGAAAACCTAAACGACCAAAGGTGCACAAAGCCCATTTTGATGTTGGGTTTATTTAATGGCAATGGGAGTTGGGTTTTGTAGGAAAACTTATATCCCATCGGGAGCCTCCATTGTTCTGGGAGCAAAGGATTTTTTTCAGAGTCCAGTTACTGTTGCTATTGGCTGCGGGAAGGCAATTTCTGATCCCATTTGGAAGATCAATTAGTTATTAATTCCGGGGGTGCAGATAAATAGTTACATAGTAAAGGACAAAAAAGTGTCACATTAGTCGCATTCACATCGTTGTGAAGGGAAAATGTAGGATAAGCCCATAGGATTGTGTATCCCTTGCACTGAATTATTTATACATAAGACATGGGGCAAATTCACTATGCGCCGAAGCGCCTAACGCTAGCGTCAATTCACTAGCGTTGGGCATTTTCGTTACTTTGCAAATTCACTAACGAACGCTGGCGTAAATTCGCTAGTGTTACTTCGCACCCTTACGCCTGGCAAATTTGCGCAACGGACATAACAACGCAAATTCACTAACTTGCGCAGTGTACTGAACGCTACCTTTTACGCCAGACTTCCTTCGCCACCTCAGACCTGGCGAAGCGCAATAGAGTAGATAGGGATTGCTTCAAAAAAAGTTAAAAAATGTTCTAACGCCCAAAAAACGCTGGCGTTTTTTCTATATTATGGGTGATAGGCTGAAAAAGATCGAAAACATTTTTGGGGCTCTCCTCCTTCCCCCCTACATTTCCTGACTCATGGCAAAAAAAAAAATTTTATTTGATGTTTTGAAGGTTTCCCAGGCATTTGTAGTGATTCTACGTATTCCTCCATTGAAATTAGAATTTGGCACCATATGCAAATTAACCATCGCTAGTGTAACTTCGCTTCCTTACGCTACCCCTGAGTGCAACTGAATTTGCGAAGCGCTGGCGAAACTACGCCTGGTGAAGTGCGGCGAAGTGCGGCAAAGTTACGCCTGGAGCAACTATGAATCTTAGTGAATATCCCACATAGTGCAGCTTGGACTCATTATGTATCATTGGGTCTGTGTGGTCTTGGAGAAGGGATCACAACTGTTCAAACAATATAATTATGGGGTATCCTAAGACTCCATTCTGGGGCCCCTTCTATACTCAATCTCACTGCTGGTCTTAGTCAGCTGATCAGCTCTTTTGGGTTTACTGTCACTTATACTCAGAGGAATCCACCTCTCCAGACCTGCCTTGTAGCTTGAGTCTTTCTGTTACCCGGTACTCCTCTCCTGGGTTGCGGGCCCCATCGGGGGTGCAGGGGTATGGGCCCTGGGGCGGCCGCACCCTTTGCACCCCTGGTAGTTCCGCCACTGAGTCTAACTCAGTCTCTTCCTTTATGTCCTCTCGTGTATAATAATAATAATAATAAGAAGAATAATAAGCATGGACCTTATATAGTGCAAAATAGTAACTGCCCGTTAATCACTTACCTGACTCCGCCACCTCAGCAATTGGCACCCCTTGTTCATAAGCCATAAATCCAAGTACAGAGAATATCGCAAAACCCGCAACAAAACTGGTGCCGCTGTTCAAACAGCAAAGCAAGAGGCAGTCTCTGTAAATAAAGAACAGAATTCCACTTAGATTTCGCTGAACTGAATTTGGTATTGTATATATTGAGCAAATTATTCTAGATTTAGGCAGGTAAAGGTTTTGCTAGGCTTTATTTTGGGTCCAAATTCCCCTAGTAACCATGTATTGATTTGAATAATAGACGAATAGAAAGATACATAATAAACAGTAATAATTGTAGCCTTACAGAGCAATTGTCCTTTTGGCCACTGGGGTCAGTGACCCCCATTTAAAAACTGGAAAAAAGAAGAAGGCAATACAGGAATGGGACCTATCAAGAATATTTAGGACCTTGGGGTTTCCTTAATTGGATCTTCATACCTTAACTCTACTAGAATAATAAACCCAATAGGCTGGTTTTGCCTCCAATAAGGATTAATTATATCTTAGTTGGGATCAAGTACAAGCGATTGTTTTCTTATTACACAGAAAAAGGAAGAGACCTTTCTGTAATTTGGATCTTTCTGGATACCGGGTTTCCGGATAACGGATCCCATACCTGTGATTCAAAAACTATGAAAAAAACATGTAAAAATTAAGATTTATTGAAAAGTTGGGCATTCTATAAAATACTAAAAGTTAACTTAAAGGAACACTGACATCAAAAAATTAAAGTGTTTTAAAGTAATAAAAATATAATGCAGTGTTGCCCTGCACTGGTAAAACGGATGTGTTTGCTTCAGAAACTCTACTATAGTTTATATAAACAAGCTGCTGTGTAGTCATGGGGGCAGCCATTCAAGTACAGGATACACAGTAGATAACAGATAAGTACTACTATAGTTTATCTAAACAGGCTGCTGTGTAGCCATGGGGGCAGCCATTCAAGCACAGGATACACAGTAGATAACAGATAAGTACTACTATAGTTTATATAAACAAGCTGCTGTGTAGCCATGGGGGCAGCCATTCAAGTACAGGATACACAGTAGATAACAGATAAGTACTACTATAGTTTATATAAACAAGCTGCTGTGTAGCCATGGGGGCAGCCATTCAAGCACAGGATACACAGTAGATAACAGATAAGTACTACTATAGTTTATATAAACAAGCTGCTGTGTAGCCATGGGGGCAGCCATTCAAGCACAGGATACACAGTAGATAACAGATAAGTACTACTATAGTTTATATAAACAAGCTGCTGTGTAGTCATGGGGGCAGCCATTCAAGTACAGGATACACAGTAGATAACAGATAAGTACTACTATAGTTTATATAAACAAGCTGCTGTGTAGCCATGGGGGCAGCCATTCAAGTACAGGATACACAGTAGATAACAGATAAGTACTACTATAGTTTATATAAACAAGCTGCTGTGTAGCCATGGGGGCAACCATTCAAGTACAGGATACACAGTAGATAACAGATAAGTACTACTATAGTTTATGTAAACAAGCTGCTGTGTAGCCATGGGGGCAGCCATTCAAGCACAGGATACACAGTAGATAACAGATAAGTACTACTATAGTTTATATAAACAAGCTGCTGTGTAGCCATGGGGGCAGCCATTCAAGCACAGGATACACAGTAGATAACAGATAAGTACTACTATAGTTTATATAAACAAGCTGCTGTGTAGCCATGGGGGCAGCCATTCAAGTACAGGATACACAGTAGATAACAGATAAGTACTACTATAGTTTATATAAACAAGCTGCTGTGTAGCCATGGGGGCAACCATTCAAGTACAGGATACACAGTAGATAACAGATAAGTACTACTATAGTTTATATAAACAAGCTGCTGTGTAGCCATGGGGGCAGCCATTCAAGCACAGGATACACAGTAGATAACAGATAAGTACTACTATAGTTTATATAAACAAGCTGCTGTGTAGCCATGGGGGCAGCCATTCAAGCACAGGATACACAGTAGATAACAGATAAGTACTACTATAGTTTATATAAACAAGCTGCTGTGTAGCCATGGGGCAGCCATTCAAGCACAGGATACACAGTAGATAACAGATAAGTACTACTATAGTTTATATAAACAAGCTGCTGTGTAGCCATGGGGTGTTACTGTTGCTTTAAAGGTGAACCATCCATTTAATAATTGACATGAATACCTGTAGCAGTTATTATTGTAATTATTGTAGCTGCCCAGAGCCGTCAGGCACCCCAAGCAGATGGCGTAGGAGAAGAAGATTTGTGTTCCCGCATCGACCCAAACCTGTTGGAGGAAAAGCAAAGTCAGAGTTTCAGTGTTTCCCAACAGAGCGAGATCAGAGACAAGAGAAAAGCAAAACGAAACAAAACCCAAAGGAAAAGAAAAGCCCCGTCGGCGTGTGCCGGTTTCTCACTATGGCGGCTTTGAACTTTCCGAGTGTTGAGATGTCGAGTACAAGGCGACCTACATACGGAATAACAAGCGGAATCTGCTCCAGGACCTGCAATGGGAATCCTGGGACACGAGGGCAAATATGTTCCTTAATAAAATGGATTGAATAGCGACAGATCCCCACACTGATCCGAGTGGAACATCAGGACCAATTAAATCCAACACGTTATTATTAATATATCCAAAATGGGAGTCAAGGTCATTTATCAATAAAGATCAGACTCTTGAGACACGAGCCCGGGGCACAAGGCTGCAGGCTGAGTTATACAGGGAACTCTGAGTATCACTCATGTATTATAAGGGATAATGTACCCCCTACTGTAAATGATAAGGATATGAGAAGTCACTGAGGGGTTGTTCTGTGACCATATAAAGGCACAAGGCTGCAGGCTGAGTTATACAGGGAACTCTCAGTATCACTCATGTATTATAAGGGATAATGTACCCCCTACTGTAAATGATAAGGATATGAGAAGTCACTGAGGGGTTGTTCTGTGACCATATAAAGGCACAAGGCTGCAGGCTGAGTTATACAGGGAACTCTCAGTATCACTCATGTATTATAAGGGATAATGTACCCCCTACTGTAAATGATAAGGATATTAGAAGTCACTGAGGGGTTGTTCTGTGACCATATAAAGACACAAGGCTGCAGGCTGAGTTATACAGGGAACTCTGAGTATCACTCATTATTATAAGGGATAATGTACCCCCTACCAAATGATAAGGATATTAGTAGTCACTGAGAAAAGAAGATGGGGAGCTACTGGGGCATCTTTGGAGACAGAGATCTTTACTGCTAATGGGCTGTGGTTGTATTGGGCATATATATATATACGTAGAAGTTTAAAACTTTTTCATTTTGCACTACACCTTTAGTTTTCTCTTTTAAATGCAGTCAGTTTGCAATTAGCATTTATTACAAGTGCCCCTGATTGTTTAATGGCCAAGTAAACTTACAGCAGAGCAAAATAGCTCCATAAGGAAAAGTTGGCTACAGTAGGATCATAGGATACAATGATTCTAGTATAACAGCAGGGCAGCAGTAGTGCAAGACGTTAGTATTCCCAACGTGTTTTATCTACAGTAAGTCCTACATTTACTAAAACTCAGTCAATTATCAATTTTGAGGAGTTGTCCCACATGTCCCAGGATTGGGGGTTTCTAGAAGATGAGAGTTGGTGAAGTGCATTGAAATCCCGGGGTGAGTAGATAACAGGGAGTGTAATAGAACAAGCAATGACGGGTTCCAGTAGAGAGTAGAAAATAATTGAGCAGAATCTCTATCTCTGATGGAGCCGATAGTAAAAGAAATTACATTTCAGTTTTCCCCATGGAAAGAAATAAGTTAATAAACTGGTGGAAAATGAAGTGGAAAATAAAATGAAATTTGACAAGCGCAATGAGAATCAGAAGATCCGTCTGTAACCCGCACACATCCTTGCAGTTGGGCTTCTTGAATTTTACTTGAATTATACTGGGATGGTGTATGGGATAGTGGGGTGTGAGTGTAAATACAGAACCCCGGTATATTATAATATATGTGATGTGCTGCGATATATCTGTGGCACATGAGCTGCAAGTGGGGCAAGTCACTGGGGCAATTATTTCATTAAATTCAGAGAGATTGAGCAAAGGCAAAGAATCGCTGACTCTGGGTAAAAGTAAAGTTTCATTTTTGATTCTTCTGATTTCCATTGGTTATAGAGGTAACCTTAAACGTATATATTATAACTATATTACAGAATGGCTACTTCTAAGCAACTTTTAAATTAGCCTTCATTTTTTCTTTTTTTTATTGTTTTTCAATTATTTGCCTTGTTCTGAATCTTTCCAGATTTTGAGTGGGGGTCACTGACCCCATCTAAAAAACAAATGCTCTGTAAGGCAACAAATGTTTTTTTATTGCGACTTTTTATTACTGATCTTTCTATTCAGGCCTCTCCTATTCATATTCCAGTCTCTTATTCACATCAATGCATGGTTGCTAGGGGAATAATAACTCAAAACCCATAAATAATAAAAAAAAAAAATGAAAACCAATTGCAAATAGTCCCAGAATATCCCTCTGTAACAGCCCTGCCTGGCTCAGCTGAGAGCACTTCTGCCATTACCAGTAGCTCTGCAATCAGCTTGGCCAGTGTTTTAGCCATGGAGGTAGCCATCTAGGGTTACTAACTTTCCCCTGATGAATTCCGGGGGGGGGAGGCGGGATTATGATGTAGGGGAGGGGGCATGATGTGATTAGGTGGGGCTGCAATGTATGGGCGGGGCTATAACATGACGATTGGCCGACCGCCACATCAATCTCAGGAAATTTTGGGCGCGTTTCCTAACTTGGAAAACTTGGTAGCCAGTTTTGACCCAAACAGCCCTTCAAAAAACTAGGCTGTCCAGGTCAAAACCAGACAGGTGCAACCTTACAACCATCATGGAGGAGGCAGCATTTCTGAGCATTGGGGAGGCCCTGGGAAGGGAGCTGCCATACAGCCCAGCAGTGATTCCAGCAACAGACCAGCAGAGGGAGCCCAGGAGCAAGAAAGTGCTGCAGAGGGATTGTGCCAGTGGTATGGATGAGATTGGGGGGAGGAGGCACAGACTGAGTGTAGGCTGGTGGGTGAGGATGTGGCGAATGAGGGGAATCCAGTAATGCAGCCCTGTCTCTCTCTGTCTCAGACTCTCTCTCTCTCTGTCTCAGACTCTCTCTCTCTGTTTCAGACTTTCTCTCTGTCTCAGACTCTCTCTCTTTGTCTCAGACTCTCTCTCTCTCTGTCTCAGACTCTCTCTCTGTCTCAGACTCTCTCTCTCTCTGTCTCAGACTCTCTCTCTGTCTCAGACTCTCTCTCTGTCTCAGACTCTCTCTCTGTTTCAGACTTTCTCTCTGTCTCAGACTCTCTCTCTTTGTCTCAGACTCTCTCTGTCTCAGAATCTCTCTCTGTCTCAGACTCTCTCTCTCTCTGTCTCAGACTCTCTCTCTTTGTCTCAGACTCTCTCTCTGTCTCAGACTCTCTCTCTGTCTCAGACTCTCTCTCTCTCTGTCTCAGACGCTCTCTCTGTCTCAGACTCTCTCTCTGTCTCAGACTCTCTCTCTGTCTCAGACTTTCTCTCTGTCTCAGACTCTCTCTCTCTCTGTCTCAGACTCTCTTTGTCTCAGACTCTCTCTGTGTCTCAGACTCTCTCTCTGTCTCAGACTTTCTCTCTGTCTCAGACTCTCTCTCTCTCTGTCTCAGACTCTCTTTGTCTCAGACTCTCTCTCTGTCTTAGACTCTCTCTCTGTCTCAGACTTTCTCTCTGTCTCAGACTCTCTCTCTCTCTGTCTCAAACTCTCTTTGTCTCAGACTCACTCTTTGTCTCAGGCTTTCTCTCTGTCTCAGACTCTCTCTCTTTGTCTTAGACTCTCTCTCTGTCTCAGACTCTCTCTCTGTCTCAGACTCTCTCTCTGTTTCAGACTTTCTCTCTGTCTCAGACTCTCTCTCTTTGTCTCAGACTCTCTCTCTTTGTCTCAGACTCTCTCTCTGTCTCAGACTCTCTCTCTGTCTCAGACTCTCTCTCTTTGTCTCAGACTCTCTCTCTTTCTAAGACTCTCTCTCTGTCTCAGACTCTCTCTCTCTCTGTCTCAGACTCTCTCTCTTTGTCTCAGACTCTCTCTCTGTCTCAGACTCTCTCTCTGTCTCAGACACTCTCTCTGTCTCAGACTCTCTCTCTGTCTCAGACTCTCTCTCTGTCTCAGACTTTCTCTCTGTCTCAGACTCTCTCTCTGTCTCAGACTCTCTTTGTCTCAGACTCTCTCTCTGTCTCAGACTCTCTCTCTGTCTCAGACTCTCTCTCTGTCTCATACTCTCTCTTTGTCTCAGATTCTTTTTGTCTCAGACTCTCTCTCTGTCTCAGACTCTCTCTCTCTCTGTCTCAGACTCTCTCTCTTTGTCTCAGACTCTCTCTCTGTCTCAGACTCTCTCTCTGTCTCAGACTCTCTCTCTTTCTCAGACTCTCTCTCTGTCTCAGACTCTCTCTCTCTCTGTCTCAGACTCTCTCTCTTTGTCTCAGACTCTCTCTCTGTCTCAGACTCTCTCTCTGTCTCAGACTCTCTCTCTGTCTCAGACTCTCTCTCTGTCTCAGACTTTCTCTCTGTCTCAGACTCTCTCTCTGTCTCAGACTCTCTTTGTCTCAGACTCTCTCTCTGTCTCAGACTCTCTCTCTGTCTCAGACTCTCTCTCTGTCTCATACTCTCTCTTTGTCTCAGATTCTTTTTGTCTCAGACTCTCTCTCTGTCTCAGACTCTCTCTCTGTCTCAGACTCTTTCTCTGTCTGAGACTCTTTCTCTGTCTCAGACTCTCTCTCTGTCTCAGGCTCCACATGCCCCTTGCTTGTCTCTCAGGCTTCCTCTGATACTGGGGAACAAGCAGAACCCCCAGGTTTTGGAGCACCCCCATTTTAACTCTACAGACAGCTCTACTCTCAGCTGTCACCTAATAATCTGTCTGGGAGACAGTGGGTGCCTTAATTATACATGTTTATGCCAGAGGTATTTTCTACACAGTCACAATACAAGGGAGGTTATAGAGATATTCTCACTTATAATTATAATTTAAACAGAGTCTAACTGACTAACATAGGTAGTAAATACCAGGCAATTACCTGGTTGGTGTTGGTCCTGGTGCAATTTCGTATGATTGTAGGGAAGGGGGCATGAAGTATGTCTGTATTTTATGCAGATCTTGTGCTGCACATGTCACTGTATGAATAAATCAAAGTAATCTCAGTAAGACTGTGTCTGTGCAGCCCCATCAGCTCATTCCTGGATACTTAAGTCTCTGATGTTCCATTGGTAGAACAGTGCCAGGCCCAGCCAGAGGGGCACCTAAATAATCTGTCAGCTGCCTCACCAACCCAAACACTTTCCGAATACCTCAATGTTTTAAAAAAAAAAAAAAAGTCAACCATCCACAAAACAAAAAGATGTGAATATGTGGAAGCAAAAAACCTTTGGAAATGGTAAATACAGGGGAACTGCACTGAAAACAAAATCCAAAAATAAGTTCCAGCCAACTCTAAACTCAATTGGGGTCCCCAGGTCACAAGCAATAAATGTTCCTCTCCCTGAATTCCCAGAAAATAGGATTTCGTTATATACACCTTCTTTGGTTTGCCTGAAATATTCCCTCCAGTTCCCACAATTTAGGGGTAAGCGAGAGCCACATTCAAGAATTCTTAAATAACAAGGCTGGGATCAAACGTAAAGGCCTGGATCATTATTACAGGGCTACTGAACCCCACAGTTAGTGCACTAACTAAGCTCAGTGTATACAGTAGAGCATTTCTAGAATTTTAGGCTTCAGTTCCCCTTTAAAGGGCAAGTTAACCCCAAGATAATAATGTGCAGAATAAAAGAAAACATAATTCTAAGCAACTTTCCAATATACATTAGTTCAGATTTTTCAGTGCTCTCCAAGTCTGTAAAAATAATAATGTAATTGCTATTGAAAGCAGCATTTGCTGAATTCCCGGTTGTTACTTTTTAAACAAGGTTGCGAAAGTCTTAGTTCCCCAGCAGCAAAAACAGGTCTGTTAATCATCTGCCTTGTCTTGTCTTGTATCAACAGTCTGAACCAGCAATGCAGAGAATAGAAAGAGACAAACACTGCTTTCAAAAGCAATACATATACAAATAAGTTAAAAACCATAGAAGTAATAAATGTATATTGCAAAGTTGCTTAGAATTATGTTTTCTTTTATTAGGCACATTTTTATTTTGAGGTTGACTTGCCCTGTAAGCAGGGCCGCCATCAGGGGGGACAGGGGGGACAATCGTACAGGGCCCTGGCATGAAGGGGGGCCCGGCAGCACTGCATTTTTTGAAGATCTGGGCCCCCCTTACGAGCGCCCAAGCCGTACGTCCTCCATCTGCGTTGCCGAATGCGGAAGTGCCGAAAAGCCGAAGCCGATGCGCCGAAAAGACCCGATGTCCCGAAGCGCCGAAAAGACCCGAAGTCACGAAGCGACGAAAAGGCCCGAAGTCACGAAAACAGCCGAAGTCCTGAAGCGGCGCAAAGACCCGAAGTCACAAAAGGAGGTGAAGTTGAAGTACTGAAGCCGTGAGTTCAATTCTACTGAACACCAGTTTGTGTATTTTTTTTTTTTTAATCCTCTGGCCACCAATGTATTATTTTAATATTCTATAGGCCCCTGCCACCAATGTTTTTGTAAAACATTTTTTTTGGGGTCCCAATTTTTTTTTAACTTGTAAGGGGCCCCTTGCCACCAATGTTTTTTTTTTTTTTACTTTTTTTTTTACTTTTTTTTTTTTTGGGGCCCCAATTTTTTATAAGGGGGCCCTGACCATCAATAGCTTTTTATAACTTGTGTGGGGGGGTTACTTTTTTAGCGCTGATGTCTGTGTGGTCTTTTAACTGCAATGTGGAGTGGGCGGCATATGGGGTGGAGCTTGGTCATCAGTGTGGGCGGGGCCCAGGGGGCCCCAAAAATTTTGTTGTATGGGGCCTCATGATTTATAATAGCGGCCCTGCCTGTAAGGCCCACATGCAGTTGCAACTTCTATACTGAGTCGGACTGGGCTGCCCAGACCTGTGCTTCATTTTTTTCTGGCCATTCTGCATCTCTAGATAAACGTACTCGTGAGGAGGGGGAGAACTTTGTGGGTGGGGGGGGCATCGGGGATGGTGTGGGGGGCCCCTGAGGCTGCAGGCCCAGTGGCCCCAGTCTAGACTCCTGCACGGATCCTTTTTTTGGTACCCGCAACCTGCAATTCTAAACCCAGACCCGCAACCCACATTCTTACCTGCTTGGTCCCGCTACCTGACCCGCAAGTACCTTATCCGCAGCCCGGATCCCCGACCCACTGACCATCAAGAATCAGGAAGTGTTGTCATTGTAAACCGGAAGTGACATTATCGTAAGTAGGCGTGATCAGAGAAACGGAGTAAAGATCGCTATTGAGAAGACCTGCGGCCCAACCTGCAAACCCGCAGAACCGCGACCCGCGTCTATACCCGCACCTGGAACTTCTACCCGCAACCCGCAGGTTTTTGCAGGTACCTGACTCGCTGCAGGACCGACACTGTGCGACGCTGCCTCTATACTTATTCCTTTGGCTTAGACTCTTTGTGCATTGATGACTGATACCTGACAGAGAGCAATATTAGGTGGCAATTTGGCTAAACTGCCTGTACAATGATTTTCACTGCAGGTGCAGATATGACATTTGGGCTGAGACGTCTCTATCCACTTGTTGCTACAAGAGATCTCAACAAATGACAAGAGGTTTGTGTATTTCAATAAACTTTTATAATTTTATCTCGTCCGGTCTTTTCTCTCAGCTGAAATATCTCCATTTATTCGTGCCGGGGATGTGCAGCCTTTCAGCGGAGCATTAGAAGTGCATTTGCCGTGCACCAGTGCTTCCCATGGTTTCCCAGCTGTCATACTGAATAACACACAACCCATTACATCTCTGGGCTTCACCACTCGCAAGAAAACCCAGCGCCTTTTGACAGACAATCTCTTTAATAGAACTGGAAGCCAGCGGCAATCATAGGTCAAGTGAAAAAGTGAGCACTCTCCCAAGATTCCAGGCAGCAAAATCATCTGTAAATGGAATTATAGGACTAGAAGCGGCCGTGAGGGTCCCACGAGGGGTCTGCACATTGGCTTGTTCACATTATGTACAGGTGCTGCTATTTGTTTCATGTAAGGCCAGGTCAGGATTTTGGCTGAAATATTTGGGTAAATATTTCATTTCTGGCTGACAGCAAAGGGCCCCATTGTGTGCTACATATCTGCCATCAGTATGTGTTATTACTGGCCATGTACTGGTAGCCACATCTTGTTCTGATCCAGTCCCACAGTCCTACTGGGATCCATAGAGGATGTCCTTAAAAAAGATACTTTGAGCACAAAATGCATCATGTAAACATATCGGTTATACGTTCAACCTAATCCACAACCTGAATTCTGTGCAACACTAATAGAAAGGAGGGAATGAGACATTGATATTTGCTTTAAGAAGCCCAGAAGTGCCCCAAATGTGAAATGGAAACATGTGCCACTCACTTTTATTTGTCCCATGGAAGTAAAGTGTCTCCAGAAGATCCATCTATACAGTGGGGCTCATTTATAAACAGTGGGCAAATTTGCACCTGGACGGTAACCCACGGCAACCAATCAAACGATTGCTTTCAGTGCTCAACCTGCAGCTGGCTGACAAAAAGCTAATCACTGAATGGTTGCTATGGGTTACTGCCCGGGTGCAAATTTGCCCAGTGTTTATAAATGAGCCCCAATGTGTCATATCATTTCTAGTCTAGCTGCCTCCTTGTTTCACACATTCACTCAGTGTTATATTGTGTGTCCTATTGCCATTATCCATACACGAGTGTGAGTGTTGATACATATATATATATATATATACACAGGGTGTAACTACAGATGAAGAAGCCCCTGTGGCTACAGGGGGGCCCAGGAGGAATAGGGGCCCCATAAGGCCCTAATTAATGAGCAATTTTAACATATATTGGTAAAAATGGACAATTTGTGGAAATGGTGGGGACCCTAAAGTTAATTTGCTGTGGGACCCAGTAACATCTACTTATGCCACTGTATATACATACATATAATATACATATACTTACCATATACATATACATACATAGCATATACATATACATACATATCATATACATATACATACATAGCAAATGAAAACCTGTTTATATATGTTCTCACGCATGGCATTGTAATAAATGACAACTACTTAGAAAAGGGTATTTCTTTGTTGGATTAGTTGTGTATAGGATTAGTTGTGTATAGGATTAGTTGTGTGTAGGATTAGTTGTGTATAGGATTAGTTGTGTGTAGGATTAGTTGTGTATAGGATTAGTTGTGTGTAGGATTAGTTGTGTGTAGGATTAGTTGTGTTTAGGATTAGTTGTGTGTAGGATTAGTTGTGTGTAGGATTAGTTGTGTGTAGGATTAGTTGTGTGTAGGATTAGTTGTGTATAGGATTAACTGTGTGTAGGATTAGTTGTGTGTAGGATTAGTTGTGTATAGGATTAGTTGTGTGTAGGATTAGTTGTGTGTAGGATTAGTTGTGTGTAGGATTCATTGTGTGTAGGATTAGTTGTGTGTTGGATTAGTTGTGTGTAGGATTAGTTGTGTGTAGGATTCATTGTGTGTAGATGGCATTAGCATGTATGTTCTTGATGCCAGAGGGGTTCTCTCAAGAAAGAATTCACTCGCTGACACTCTGATTTTGGGAAAAGGCTGAATGTGGGTCCCTTGGGTGCTTCTGTTCTTCCTCCACTAAGTCCCACGCTGTACTTAGTCCTGATGGAATCAGCTCACAATGAATAAGATTTCTACAGAATCAGACAGGTGTCCCCTGTGAGACAAACCTGAGATACAAAGTTCTACTGATGCACAACTGGATCCTGCTGCTTATTGGTCAGCTTTTGGTCAGGTGTTGGTTTATGTTCCCTTTAGCACTTGTGTCACATCTCAGGGAAGAATAGTAACCAGTGTGTGAGCTGTAGTGATGTGAGAGTCTACAAATTCTCAGCCCCGCGCCCAACCCTAACCTGACGCATATGGACCCGCACCCAACCTAGCCCACAGTTCAGGGTTGCAAAGTTGTCCCGTTGCCAGCCAAACTGGGCTACTAATTTAAAGCCCAGGTGGGTTCTGTATACAAACTAGCCAAGGTACGAATTTGGGCTACTTTTTGGGCCTCTGGCTGGTTTGTACTTTGGAAACCAGCCAAAGTTTTTTCTTGCCCTAATGTGCCAAGCCTGCGTCTCCCAATGCATGTTGGGTAATGTAGTTTTTGTTTAACAATTTGCCCACTGCTAAGTTGAATGTAAGACTACAATACCCAGCATGCAATGGGTCTGACTTGTGTAGAAGTTGGGAGTTACCAGATTTTGGGCTCTGTACCCCAGTCTCATGTCCCTCATAAGCATTCTCACATTTTATAGATTACATTTTTGGGCAAAAATCTGCTGGCCACCAAAATGTCTACAGGTAGACCTGTTTTACCAATATTTATTTAAAAGTATTAGGCCTTATGAGACCCCTATACCTCCTGGGCCCCCCTCTGTAGTTACGCCCCTGGCGACGGGGGCAAATCTTCATCTTTGCTTCATGAAAAGATTTGCAAATCAGGTAAAAATTTGAAAAAGGCGTATTTTCACATATATTCATTTATTTTCTTAGATTTTTTTTTTCACTGCAGATATTGTGCTATTTTGGGCTACTTTTGAAGTGCCTCTTGGCTAGTTTTGGGTTGGTTTCATAGCCTACATTGGCTGGTTTTGAAAATTAGACAACCCAGGGCCACATTTTGGGAGGCGGAGCCCCAAGGCTGCAGTGCCGGCAAATTCTTGTGCGCCTGCCCACCGCCGCCGCATGGTCCTAGCGCCGGCCCCGGACCCTCCCTACTCGAGCGCAAGTAAGCGCCCTCTCTAACATCCGAGCAGTGGGGTTGCTTTTGGGTTGTGGGCAGGGAGGGAGGTAACGGCAGCAGAAAGAGCTCAGCCTGAATATTTTGGGTGTGTGTTGTACCAAACCTGACTGATCCACAGGTCCCGTAAGTTTCGGGCCGGCCGGCACATCACTAGTGCATTAGATCAGGATGAGGAATAGTCAGACAATCAGTGGGAAATCCTTGCCCCCAACTATCCAGGGTTCATTTTGTACAGTAATACAATGAGAGGTCACACAGTCATTATTAGTTGTTATCAATGTGTCGTAGCCTGTTGGACTTTTAACATCACATTGGGGCTCCAGACTCCCCACTTTTCTCTTTCCTTTATAAAGCTCTGACCTCACAATCCAAGTGGAAAAGCAGCCGCTCTGATTGATTTTTCTTTTCTTTGTGAGGTCCCCAGGATTGTTGGTCTGTCCTTCCCAGCGCTGCAGGATTTATAGGGCAAAGTTTGTGTAACACGTTGGGAGGTAGAAAAACAATATTGTATTTATTGTGACCCCTCTGGCACTGAAAGTGTTACAGTCAAGTAAGTCTCAATAATATCCCTTCCCAAGGACATTGTTTGCCCTAATTTGTATTACTTCCCCGCAGTCGTCACACACTCACATCACTTTCTTTCAACTCCTTTCTTACCATTTTCTCTGGACTCGGATAAAAGTGACATTTCACTGAGCTAATTAGAGGGAAAACAAGTACCAGCAAAGGGGGTGGTTTGTGGGGGGTTTGTGTTTTGCCTTTACATCTCCCCAAACACTTTAACAGAGACCTCAATGCAGACTCCACATCTAGTCTCTCTATGTTAAAGGAACAGTAACACCAAAAATTCAAGTGTTTAAAAGTAATGAAAATATCTTGTAGTGTTACCCTGGACTGGTAACGCTGATCTATTTGCTTCAGAAACACTACTATAGTTTAAGCTGCTGTGTAGCCATGGGGGAAATGAAAAAAAAAGGCAACTTGGCACAGGTTAAATAGTGGATAATAGATAACACCAGAGCTTATCTGCTGTGTAACCTGAGTCTTTGCTCCTTTGAATGTCTGCCCCCATGGCTACAGCAGCTTGTTTATATAAACTATAGTAGTACTTATCTGTTATCTACTGTGTATCCTGTGCTTGAATGGCTGCCCCCATGGCTACAGCAGCTTGTTTATATAAACTATAGTAGTACTTATCTGTTATCTACTGTGTATCCTGTGCTTGAATGGCTGCCCCCATGGCTACACAGCAGCTTGTTTATATAAACTATAGTAGTACTTATCTGTTATCTACTGTGTATCCTGTGCTTGAATGGCTGCCCCCATGGCTACACAGCAGCTTGTTTATATAAACTATAGTAGTACTTATCTGTTATCTACTGTGTATCCTGTGCTTGAATGGCTGCCCCATGGCTACACAGCAGCTTGTTTATATAAACTATAGTAGTACTTATCTGTTATCTACTGTGTATCCTGCGCTTGAATGGCTGCCCCCAGGGGCGTAAATATAGAGGAAGCAGACCCTGCGGCAGCAGGGGGGCCCAGGAGGTATAGGGGCCCCATGAGGCCCTAATTCATATACGATTTCAATAAATATTGGAGAAACAAGTCAACCTCTAAACATTTTGGGGGCCTGAAAAATAATTTGCTGTGGGGCCCAGTAATATCTAGTTACGCCACTGGCTGCCCCCCATGGCTACACAGCAGCTTATTTATATAAACTATAGTAGTACTTATCTGTTATCTACTGTGTATCCTGTGCTTGAATGGCTGCCCCATGGCTACACAGCAGCTTGTTTATATAAACTATAGTAGTACTTATCTATTATCTATTGTGTATCCTGCGCTTGAATGGCTGCCCCCCATGGCTACACAGAAGCTTGTTTATATAAACTATAGTAGTACTTATCTGTTATCTATTGTGTATCCTGCGCTTGAATGGCTGCCCCCATGGCTACACAGCAGCTTGTTTATATAAACTATAATAGTACTTATCTGTTATCTACTGTGTATCCTGCGCTTGAATGGCTGCCCCATGGCTACACAGCAGCTTGTTTACATAAACTATAGTAGTACTTATCTGTTATCTACTGTGTATCCTGTGCTTGAATGGCTGCTCCCATGGCTACACAGCAGCTTGTTTATATAAACTATAGTAGTACTTATCTGTTATCTACTGTGTATCCTGTGCTTGAATGGCTGCCCCCATGGCTACACAGCAGCTTGTTTATATAAACTATAGTAGAGTTTCTGAAGCAAACACACCAGTTTTATCAGTGTAGGGCAACACTGTATTATATTTTTCTTACATTAAAACACATTCATTTTTTGATGTTACTGTTCCTTTAAGACGTATAGCATTCACAGCTTCCATTGAAATACATTACTAAAGTAAAATTATACCTATACTTGTCCCATACCCACCCAGGTATAATATTCAGTGAAGGTCAGTTAGGGGGAGATTTGGGGTGAGTGCTTATTTGTACCCTGGGTACCCCTGGAACTATAGCAGGGTGACTGTTACCCCAATGTTTCTATATATCTGTAACCTTGTTATGAGCTAAGGGGGCCCAGTCTGAAGGCCAGTTAGGGGGAGATTTGGGGTGAGTGTTTCATACCTCCCAACATTTTGGAAGTAAAAAGAGGGACCACAAATTTTTTCCCGCACGTAGCACAGCAATTTTTTTGACCACACCCCTTTCTGTGGCCACACCCCTTAATTACCATGTTTGTTTTACAAAATTTGGCAGGTTATGAAAGTTTGAAAATATTTCTCCTTATCTAAACTGTGTTTTTGTGGCTCAAAATTGTTACAAAGTCTCTTATTTGCACCTGTCACCTGTTCTGGGCTCTCTGCTAAAAGCCAATTAAGTGAGAAACTTTGTTTCTTTTTCTGGCTGTTCAGTGCAGAGAAAAGAGGGACTTTCTAGTACAAATGAGGGACTGCGGGTTGAGCTGTCAAAAGAGGGACTGTCCCTCCGAAGAAGGGACAGTTGGGAGATATGGTGTTTATTTGTACCCTGGGTACCCCTGGAACTATAGCAGGGTGACACCCCAATGTTTCTATATATCTGTAACCTTGTTATGAGCTAAGGGGGCCCAGTCTGAAGGTCAGTTAGGGGGAGATTTGGGGTGAGTGCTTATTTGTACCCTGGGTACCCCTGGAACTATAGCAGGGTGACACCCCAATGTTTCTATATATCTGTAACCTTGTTATGAGCTAAGGGGGCCCAGTCTGAAGGTCAGTTAGGGGGAGATTTGGGGTGAGTGATTATTTGTACCCTGGGTACCCCTGGAACTATAGCAGGGTGACTGTTACCCCAATGTTTCTATATATCTGTAACCTTGTTATGAGCTTAGGGGGCCAAGTCTGAAGGTCAGTTAGGGGGAGATTTGGGGTGAGTGTTCATTTGTACCCTGGGTACCCCTGGAACTATAGCAGGGTGACTGTTACCCCAATGTTTCTATATATCTGTAACCTTGTTATGAGCTAAGGGGGCCCAGTCTGAAGGCCAGTTAGGGGGAGATTTGGGTGAGTGTTGATTTGTTATTTTGTTACTTTGAACAAAAAAGATACAAGAACAAAAGTTCTGCATAAGTCATTTATAAAATTCCATTTATAGAAATGAATACTCCTTTAAATTTAAAATATATGTATTAAACATCTCTATAACAGTAAGACGAGGCCGGCAGCTCTTCCCAGACATTGTCTCAGTCACTAGGTCCATTTATATAAATATACTTTCTAGTATGTTATTAATGGAGACATTTCTGGTAGAATAAACTTTAGATAAAGGGAGATCACAAGCCATTTACTGTAATCCAATCTTTTCAATCTTTCCCTGGAACATTGACTTGTCATCTATAAAGCTCATATAGTGAAGGCATGAGAATAATGGTGCAGTTTATAAGTGATGGACTCTCATATAAATAGTCTGTAAGTCAGTGTCAGTGTCTATCTAATATCATCTCTGTATAAAAGTAACAGGCTTCTTGTCTTGAATGAAATCTCTATCTGTGGGATTGATAACTGGCCCCAAGTGGTACAGAAACCTGGAGATATCTGAAATAAATCATTCGGACTTATTAGAAATATACTGGGGATGTGAATGACCCACGTGGCCCCAAACGTCTGTGTTACAGATTATTATTACATAGAGCTTTGCAGAGAGGAGCGCTAATAATAGTTGCTGCTTTTTGGATTTTTATGTCTTTGATCAACACTTTCATGGGGTTTTTTACAGCCAGCGGAGGTCCCTCTCCTTTAATACTCCCATAATGAGAAGACACAGAAATCTCCAGCCAACTGTACGTTATATGTAAATGAACTCTTTATATAATGGTTAATTTATCCTACAACTTGTTCTGATCATGTGTGTTTAACTGGAATCCTATCCATAAAGCACCAAAAAGCTGCTGGAGTTAGCCAGAAAGGAAGTAGAGACAGTAACACGAGTACCAGGAAATACACTCCCCCATGCAAAGGAAGTAGAGACAGTCACATGAGTACCAGGAAATACACTCCCCCATGCAAAGGAAGTAGAGACAGTCACTTGAGTACCAGGAAATACACTCCCCCATGCAAAGGAAGTAGAGACAGTCACATGAGTACCAGGAAATACACTCCCCCATGCAAAGGAAGTAGAGACAGTCACACGAGTACCAGGAAATACACTCCCCCCTGCAAAGGAAGTAGAGACAGTCACACGAGTACCAGGAAATACACTTCCCCATGCAAAGGAAGTAGAGACAGTCACATTAGTACCAGGAAATACACTCCCCCGTGCAAAGGAAGTAGAGACAGTCACACGAGTACCAGGAAATACACTTCCCCATGCAAAGGAAGTAGAGACAGTCACACGAGTACCAGGAAATACACTTCCCCATGCAAAGGAAGTAGAGACAGTCACATTAGTATCAGTAAATACACTCCCCATGCAAAGGAAGTAGAGACAGTCACAGGAGTACCAGGAAATACACTCCCCCATGCAAAGGAAGTAGAGACAGTCACATGAGTACCAGGAAATACACTCCCCCATGCAAAGGAAGTAGAGACAGTCACATGAGTACCAGGAAATACACTCCCCCATGCAAAGGAAGTAGAGACAGTCACATGAGTACCAGGAAATACACTCCCCCATGCAAAGGAAGTAGAGACAGTCACATGAGTACCAGGAAATACACTTCCCCGTGCAAGGAAGTAGAGACAGTCACACGAGTACCAGGAAATACACTCCCCCATGTAAAGGAAGTAGAGACAGTCACATGAATATCAGGAAATATGCTCTCCCATACAAAGAAAGTAGAAACAGTCACATGAGTGCCAGGCAGTGATGGGTGAATTTGTCCCGTTTCGCCACGAATCCCATTTCACCATGGGCGAAAAATTTGAATTAATTCGGCAGGCGTGAATTTGCTGTGAATTAGGTAAATAACCGGCGTCTAAATTGTGGCGGTAAATTCGCTAATTTATTTGCTGGTGGTGAAACGCGCAGAATAACAGTGAATTCGCACCTGCCGAATAAATTCGCCCATCACTACTACCAGGAAATATACTCCCCCATACAAAGGAAATAGAGACAATCACATGACTAAAAGTCAACCCACTAGTCACTAACTTACTCCTAGAACATTATACTCTTTCTTTCCTCCAAAATGATCAGTGAGCGAGGGTTTAAGGGTTTGGGGCAGTAATGAGGCACAATGACAGCTGGAATAGAGAGAAAGAGGAAAGCAACAACAGAACAATTCTGTGTGTTGAATGTTGGAGAAGATATAGTGGAAACACAATTTCACCTGCAGATATGTTGCATTAAATTCCAATAATTAAATAATACAAATCATCATCATCATCATGCTTATAATGTATAATTATCTTGCTTGTTGCTCAGTGCGTCAGTCACTATAATAAATATTATTATTATTTCCTCACGACTCACAATTATTCAGCACAAGTGAATGATATGGAATCACAGTGACTGTCAGCGGGTTTTTTTCTCTTGCGCACAACAATATACAATATTCCTACTGAATTGTTTCTTTATTGGAATGACATTTTAACCTACTTATACATTGAAAAATGATAATAGATGCCCCCAAGAGATATATCTGCCTGAATTGAGTTACTGTAGCGCAGAATAATCAGAATAAACGTATCCGTATATGTTATTTGAAACCAAAATCCATGTTTATCACTATTGCATTAACATATCTTCTTCTGCATTATTTTATAGATCCAAACCAACATCTAGTGGAAAAAACACAGTTACACTTTTATAACCATTACCCCCAGACCTGCTAATATAAATAAATAATAATTCTATGGGGTTTTTAGCCTCAATAATAGTTTATGTGTTATACTAAATATTAATGGAGGAAGGTAATACTGTATGTATTGTCCACTGTGTAAAGAGCAGATGTTTTTTCCTCAAAAATTAGAGTTTTTGAGTTGTAATTTTTTTTTAGTGAAAGCTAACATGTTCAGGTTAAAAAAAAAACTTGAATCGATTGAGTTTAAAAAATATCGAATATTCAAGCTTTATTATTATACCTTGATCCTGGAAATAACTGAAATCCAAAAATACACCACCTAAAACCTGTCGAGGTTCTGTAGAAGTCAATGGCAGAGGTCCCTTGAACCATTTGAACAAGTTAACAGCCTGCTTGTTTTTTTGGAGGGTTTTGCCCAAAAACTCAAATTGAGATCTCGATTTGATCGATTCAAGATTTTTTCCATTGAAAACTCAATCAATTCAAGTTTTCAGGTTGCAGGACCTGAACGCGCATATTCGGGGTTTTGCTATCCATGTTTTTTCTCACCGTTTGAGGTCATTCGAGGTCAAAAATAGCACTTGACCTTTGATAAATAACTGCGTTAATGTTAGGAATAAATTCTGTGTTGTACAGAGCCTTTATGATGAGTCATTTTTAGTTTCTCCTTTGGACACAGAATCCTGATTTTTTTTTAAGAATTTCTTTAGACTTGGGGCCGAATATCATATGAGCGCAAACACACATGCATTGACTATTGGGGAACGTAAAAGGAGGGATAAAGGCTCAGACTAGGGGTCAGTGACAGAGGAGGTTCGTGTCTAGCGCTCCCCCTCCCCCATTGTGCCAAAGACACTTGCCTCTTCTACCTACCCCTAGTTCCAGCCCTGATGAAGGGCAACGTTATCCCCCAAAACAATCAGGCAAATCACAGAAATGAGGGAATATTTAAGCCAGAGACCTACCTGTGGATCCGACAGCCGGGATAGATCTGGGTACAGGTAGAATTTGATTCCTTCAGATGCTCCAGGTAAAGTCACCCCACGAACAAGAAGAATCAGAAGCATTACGTAGGGAAATGTGGCCGTGACATAGACAACCTATTGGAAAGGGAACAAAACAGCAGGTAAGGCAAATATTTCATACCCAGATTCAAATATTCATATCAGTAGGAATTCTTCGGCACAGATCAAGATATTTCCCCAGAGAAAGTTCGACAATTGCTTAAATGATTTACTTATAAATTCATGGTGTCAGACCTACTTCCTAAAGCTCCTCCAGAAAAACAACTTGGCACCCAGGGACCCATCGCTCTGCTTCCATTACAGACGCAAGAATAGAATTGTCTTTATCTGTTTATCTGTACTGACCTTCAAGTGCACAACTAGTATCATCATTTTAAAGACAGAAATGTAGATAGTCGGATAGATAGAAAGAATAAAGATGATAGATAGATATTTATGAAGAAAGAAAGAAAGAAATACACAAATATAACACAACTGTGTAGCACAACACAACTCTATAACACAACTCTATGACACAACACTATAGGTTGATAAAGCCCAGAAACATTGCACTTCCACATTAAATATTTGCAAGGGTTCATCCTACATCTTGTGTGCCAGTGTGCTTCTTTTGTACATATATTGGGCGGTTGCCATATCCTCTGTCATTGAGCACCAAGCATTCCAATATTATTTAACAAGGGTGTGTGAGAGCCTTCTTGATATTAGTAAAACACTATAGCACAACTCTATTTCTCAACTCCATGGCACAACCCTATGGCACAACTCTATGGCACCACTCGATGGCAAAACCCTATGGCGCAACTCTAGAGCACAACTCTATGGCACAACCCTATGGCACAACTCTATGGCACAACTCTATGGCACAACTCTATGGCACAACTCTCTGGCACAACTCTATGGCACAACTCTATGGCACAACTCCATGGCACAACTCTTATGGCACAATTCTATAGCACATCTCTATGGCACAAATCTATGGCACATCTCTATGGCACAACCCTTTGGTACAACTCTATAGCACAATCCTGTGCCACAATTCCATGGCACAACTCTATGCAACAGCTCTATAGCACAACTCTATAGCCCAATTCAATAGAACAACGCTATGGCTCAACTCTATAGTAGTACAACTCTATGGCACAACTCTATGGCACAAATCTATGGCACAAACCATGGCACAACTCTATGCAACAGCTCTATAGCCCAACTCTATGGCACAACTCTATAGCACAACTCTATGGCACAAATCTATGCAACAGCCCTACAGCACAACTCTATAACACAACTCTATAGCACAACTCTATGCAACAGCTCTATAGCCCAACACTATAGCACAACTCTATGGAACAATGCTATTGCACAACTCTGTTGCACCACACTGTACATAGTTACATAGTTACATAGTTAAATTGGGTTGAAAAAAGACAAAGTCCATCAAGTTCAACCCCTCCAAATGAAAACCCAGCATCCATACATACACTCCTCTCTACTTTTAATTAAATTCTATATACCCATACTAACTATAGAGCTTAGTATCACAATAGCCTTTGATATTATGTCTGTCCAAAAAATCATCCAAGCCATTCTTAAAGGCATTAACTGAATCAGCATCACAACATCACCCGGCAGTGCATTCCCCAACCTCACTGTCCTGACTGTGAAGAACCCCCTACGTTGCTTCAAATGAAAGTTCTTTTCTTCTAGTCTGAAGGGGAGGCCTCTGGTACGGTGATCCACTTTATGGGTAAAAAGGTCCCCTGCCATTTGTCTATAATGTCCTCTAATGTACTTGTAAAGTGTAATCATGTCCCCTCGCAATCGCCTTTTTTCCAGAGAAAACAACCCCAACCTTGACAGTCTACCCTCATAATTTAAGTCTTCCGTCCCTCTAACCAATTTAGTTGCACGTCTCTGCACTCTCTCCAGCTCATTTATATCCCTCTTAAGGACTGGAGTCCAAAACTGCACTGCATACTCCAGATGAGGCCTTACCAGGGACCTATAAAGAGGCATAATTATGTTTCATCTCTTGAGTTAATGGCCTTTTTTATGCAAGACAGAACTTTATTTGCTTTAGTAGCCACAGAATGACACTGCCCAGAATTAGACAACGTGTTATCTACAAAGACCCCTAGATCCTTCTCATTTAAGGAAACTCCCAACACACTGCCATTTAGTGTATAACTTGCATTTATATTATTTTTGCCAAAGTGCATAACCTGCATTTATCAACATTGAACCTCATTTTCCAGTTTGCTGCCCAGTTTTCCAGTTTAGACAAATCACTGTGCAAAGTGGCAGCATCCTGCATGGAACCTATAGTTCTGCACAATTTAGTATCATCTGCAAAAATAGAAACAGTACTTTCAATGCCCACCTCCAGGTCATTAATAAACAAGTTGAAAAGCAAGGGACCTAGTACAGAGCCCTGCGGTACTCCACTAACAACACTGGTCCAATTAGAAAATGTTCCATTTACCACCACTCTTTGTAGTCTATCTTTTAGCCAGTTCTCTATCCAGGTACAAATACTATGTTCCAGGCCAACATTCCTTAATTTAACCAGTAACCTTTTGTGTGGCACTGTATCAAATGCTTTAGCAAAATCTAAGTAAATCACATCCACTGCCATCCCAGAATCGAGGTGTCTACTTACATTCTCATAAAAAGAAATGAAGTTAGTCTGGCAAGATCTATTACGCATAAAACCATGCTGGCACAAACTCATAGTATTATGATTTGCTATGAAGTCCAGTATCTTATCCTTTATTAACCCTTCGAAAAGCTTTCCTACCACTGACGTCAGACTAACTGGCCTATAGTTTTGAGGCTGAGAACGGGATCCTTTTTTGAATAGAGGCACCACATTAGCAATTCGCCAGTCTCTCGGCACTATGCCAGATCTCAATGAATCCTGAAAAATTAAGTAAAGAGGTTTGGCAATCACAGAGCTAAGTTCGCTAATTACCCTGGGATGAATACCATCTGGCCCCGGACCTTTGTTAATCTTAACATGTTCTAGTCTCTTTTGAATTTCATCATGTGTGAACCATGCATCATTAGTTGTATTACTAGAATTGGGACTGTTAAGAAGGAAACCTTCACTTACTTATTCCTCATTTGTGTAGACAGATGAAAAATATGAGTTCAGAATCTGCGCTTTTATTTTGTTTTCATCAACCAGCTGACCCCCCCTCTGATAGTAAGGGACCCACCCCTTCCTGCTTCATTTTTTTACTATTAACATATTTAAAAAATAATTTTGGATTTTTTTTACTGCTTGCTGCAATATCCTTTTCTATAGCAATTTTAGCTTGCCTTATAGCTTCTTTGCATGATTTATTGGCCTCCTTGTACCTTATAAATGATTCCGCTGTACCAGCTAACTTGAAAGTTTTAAAAGCAGGTCTTTTCTTACCCACCTCAACACCAAAGCTTCTATTGAACCAAAAAGGTTTTGCTTTGCAACGACGTTCCTTGCTTACAAGTGGAATATACTGACAAGTAGATTTATTAAGCAGCATTTTAAAGACTTCCCATTTTTGTTCTGTGTTTAACCCTGAGAAAAGCATTTCCCACTTAATATGTTGCAGAGATGCCCTTATACTGTCACAGTTTGCACGTCTGAAATTTAGTGTTTTAATTCGTCCCTTATAGAATTGCTTCTGCAACAGAATCTCAAAGGAGACCATGTTATGATCACTATTCCCTAAATGCCCCTCACCCACACAAATGTTAGAGATGAGTTCAGTATTGTTAGTTATTACAGGTACAAAAGAGAGTTATTCCTAGTAGGTTCTTGAACGAGCTGGAATAACAAGTTGTCATTCAGCATATTTACAAACCTACTAGCTTTTTCTGTCTTAGCAACCCCATTACCCCAGTCAATGTCTGGATAATTGAAGTCACCCATAGCAACAACTTGACCCAGCTGTGAAGCCGCTTGTATCTGCAAGAGTAGCTGGGCTTCATACTCGACACTTATACCAGGTGGTTTATAACATACACCAATGATAATTCTTTTTGTTACCTTTTGCCCGGTCAAAATCTCTACCCAGAGGGATTCTATACCCTCACCAGTGCCAGCTATTGTTATTTCTTTAGCACATGGTTTTAATTCAGGCTTTACATACAAACACACTCCTCCACCCGCTATTTAATCCCTCTGTCCCTCCTAAAAAGGGTGTAACCATTTAAATTCACAATCCAGTCACAGGTTTCATCCCACCAGGTCTCAGTGATACCAATTATATCATAATTTTTAGAGCAATTAATTCCAGGTCTCCCATTTTACCTGACAAACTCCGTGCATTTGCAGCATACAGCGGAGGTTACTACTTTTACTTTTGAAATTTGCATTACTTAGTGAAGAATTATACGTTAAGTTAGTATTATTCTGTTTTCCTTGTAACAGAGGGACCTCCTTAGCTGGTAAAATGTATGCCCCCCTCACTCCTCCCCCATGACCCCTTACTAACCCCACTGCCCCGTCTTCCCTAGCTTCCCCATAATTCTTTATCTCACCCACCCCCCTCTTGCCTAGTTTAAACTCTCCTCCAACCTCTTAGCCATTCTTTCCCCTAGCACCGCGGACCCCCTTCCATTGAGGTGCAAACCGTCACGACTGTATAGGTTGTACCCCAACGAAAAATCAGCCCAGTGCTCTAGGAACCCAAACCCTTCCTTCCTGCACCAAGACTTGAGCCACGCATTTAGCTCCCTAAACTCCCGCTGTTTTCCTAAACTTGCACGTGGCACAGGCAAAATTTCAGAAAAGATGACATTGGAAGACCTTTCCTTGATCTTAGAGCCTAGATCCCTGAAATCATTCTTTAAGGTCTTCCATCTACCATTTATTTTGTCATTAGTACTGATATGCACTAAGACAGCTGGGTCATGCCCAGCCTCACCCAATAATTTGTCTATCCGATCAACCACATGCCCAACCCTGGCACCAGGTAGACAGCAAACTGTTCGGTTGTAGCGATCCGGACGACAAATGACCCTATCCACTTTCCTAATAATTGAGTCCCCTACAACCACAATGTGCTTAGGCCTGACTCTACTCTCCTTCCCACCACCACTAGAGAAACTGGTCTCCCGGCTGTTAGAGAGATCAGCCCCATCTAGAATTGCCAATCCAGAGTTCATACTCCCATCATCTTCACACAATCTGGCAAATTTGTTGCGATGTATAATCTCCGGATCAGCCTCCATTTTCCTTTTGCCCACCTTAGATTTTCTAACTGTCACCCAGCTAGCTGCCTCAACATCCTGCTGCTGTTCTGTTCCCCCCAAACTATCTGACCCCGCTAGGTCCTGCTCAGTGAGCAAAAGACTCCTTTCAAGATTGTCAATCGACCGCAATGTTGCAATTTGTTGCTCTAGTGCTCTAACGTGAGCCTCCAAAGTGGCAATTTGCTCACAACCACCACAGAGGTAAGTATTGTGGATCTCTTGTTCCAAATCTGCATACATATGGCAGACTGTGCACTGAGTCAGACCTTCAATCTTGCTAGCACTCATTATCCCAGTTACAGATCTAAACAGGAAAAAAAAAAATATATATATAAAATAAAAATGAGGGTTTAGAACAAACTTTTGACCTAGTTTGAACCTCCTTTAGTTTTCAACTCCGGTGTTTATAACTCCACTTACAGATCACCCACTTAACTCCGGTGTTTATAACTCCACTTACAGATCACCCACTTAACTCCGGTGTTTATAACTCCACTTACAGATCACCCACTTAACTCCGGTGTTTATAACTCCACTTACAGATCCCCCACTTAAGGAGCAAACACTTAAGAGAAGCTAACACTAGAGCAAGCTCCACTGGAGTCTCAGGGCTTCTATTTATACAGTCTGTTCAGGTGCAACTAATCAAACCCCACCCCCTCAAACGGAGGGAAAACTGCAAAGTAAAGCAGGTTGTGACAAACTTGCTGTAAGCACACTAGCACACCAAACTTTGCTGTTTAGTACCCAAGACAGAAAAGAAAAAATATACCTTTAAAAAATAAAACCACAGTAGTTAAATATAAACCTTAATATAAAATAGCAGTTAATAAATACTTATCCCTTTCAGATTATTTGTTTGCTTTAAGTTGCTTTATCCAGTCCAGTCAGCAGACTGATTCAAACAGATCTGTAGCACAACTCTATAGCACAACTGAACAGCACAAAACTGTAGCACGACACTTATTATGTTACTCATGAATAACAGGTTACTATGGGCCACTAGAGCAGGTGGAGTAGGGAATATGTAAGGGTTGGGTGGGGTACGGTTTCCGTATACATTAATTAGTCAATACCTAATACCTCGTTAGGGATGTCAAGTGGGTTCCCTAGTCCATAAAAAGCAGAGGATCTCAAATTTCATCTTGATTGGGCTGCACTTAGAGGGGGCTATGGTATTAGAGCTTGAGACCAGGAGGCCCGAGTGGAGAAAAAGATCTTTATGTTATGACTAGCTATGTGAAGGCTAGCTCCTTTTATAGCTCACTATGAGGGATAGGGGGGGGGGCACGTTGAAGACTGGGTAGAATGCCTAGTCACTCTCCTAGCTGTACCCTAGGTGCCAGCTTTAAGGCCAGTTAGGGTAATATCTGAGGTGTCAGCAGTATATTTTCTGTTTAAGATAATGTCTGAATGTCTGCCAATGTTTTTTCTGTATCTGTCAACTTGTTATAATTTAAGGGGAGTGCTGACCAAAGGTTCAAGCTTACATGGTGTTTGAAACTCAGACAACCACTGGGCTAAGGGAAACAAAATGGCAGCTGTCACAAATATACATTATATGGGGAAGAAATAACCCTGCAACAGTAAGAACGGCACTTTGTTACAATGTTTATCTCATTCCTCAAGCTCCCCTGAAGGAGAAGCCTGGAGGCCGGGGTGAGGAGACTTGAATGGGCCGGGGACCCGGGGACAGGGCAGGGGAGGAGATCTGGCTGTTTTATTGCCTCTCACATGGAGACTTTAAAGACTGTGAACTCAGCATTCACGTCATGGACTTTCTCATTGACTTTGTTTAATACGGAGATCAATCTTGGGCTGACTGTTCAAGCCCAGGCGGTTATTTGCCATCACTTGAAACTGAAACAAAAGGTACTTCAGAAAATGGGATTGTTACTTTCTGGTTTCCTTTCCTGGGACCTGAATGGCCCTTTCTTCCCAAATCTTTATTTTTCTCTCTGAGCCCAACTGCTTTCCTGCGAGCCATTGAATTCATTAGACTCTGTGGAACTTGCCTGAGAAAATTTGACTTAATGAGCAAGACGGCCATGGATATTGGTTGGAAGAATAATTAAATTCTGCTGATGAAAATGTTATTTCCTAACAGGGCACAGTCGGCGCGGCAGTATTGTGTGTTAGATAGCACTCGCTGGTGAAATGAGACTTTAATTACATTTTGTAATTTGCTTCTATTAAAAGCAGGTCCTAAGAGTAATTTACTGTGCAGTTGAGGCCGGAATTTAAAGAATAAATCCATGTGAGGGGTCGGTCTGCCTTCGCTAGAATTCTGTCTATTCCATTTTATCTTTTTTATCATTATTATTTTAGATATGACTTATTTTAGATACAGTAACGTAACTTGGTGGGGACGGGCCCTAGTGCGAGCTGTGCACAACATTTATCACAATTTTGTGCACATCTATATTAAAATGGTCTTTACAACTTACACTGCACAGTTCAGTTTGCTCTGATCATTGTCGGGCAATTGTGAACAAGGTACAAAATAGAGGCACACAAATAAGCCCTGGAATTAGCACATAACTTTGTAGGGTTACTTTTGGGGTTCCCTTAGCCTGTTGTGCACCTTGTTCTGCCAGCGTTATTAACATTGCACTCCAACAGTGATCCCATTCGCACACAAATTGCGAAAGAAAAACTTCACATCTGACATTTTCCAATCTGCATTGATAACTTGCTCACATGTGGCAGGCCATGCTATGCTTAGGAGTCCACTGCTACTCTGAATTTCTTGGAAAAACAACTGCTTTGTGGGTACAAAATATGGTAGCCAACATCTGTCCAATTTCCACATAGTTCCACTACAGTAAATTTACACCTTTATATCTCAGTCTATTGCAACATGCACTGGAACATGCACTGAAGTGCAATCATCACCATGTACACAACTAGCACTATGTAAGTAAAATTCTACATGCATTTTATGGAGCTGGACTGTCCAACTAGAGGCCCAAAAGCTGGATGAGGCCCTCCAAGGGATTTTTATGGGCCCCAGTCTGCTTAAGAACTCCACAGTCTTTAATATTTTTTATTACAGAAAGTAAGCCAAGTGCATGTTGCAGAGGAACACTGTTCATTACAGAAAAACATTGGATGGAACAGGTTGTAGAGGAACACTATTCACTACAAAAGAACATCAGATGGAACATGTAGAGGAACACTAATCACTACAGAAGAGCATCAGATGGAATATGTTGCAGATGAACACTGTTCATTACAAAAGCATTGGATGGAACAGGTTAAAGAGGAACACTATTCACTACAAAAGCATTGGATGGAACATGTAGAGAAACAATAGTCATTACAAGAGAATCTGTTGGAAAATGTTGCAGAGGAACATTGTTTATTACAAGAGGTTGCAGAGGAACACTATTCACTATAGAAGAGCATTGAATGGAACAGCTTGTAGAGGAACACTATTCACTACAAAAGAAAATCGGATGGAACATGTAGAGGAACACTATTCACTACAGAAGTGCATTGGATGGAACATGTTTCAGAAGAACACTGTTCACAACAAGAGCATTGAATGGAAAAGATTATAGAGGAACACTATAAACTACAGAAGAACATTGAATGGAAGAGGTTGCAGAGGAAAACTATTCACTACAGAAAAACATCAGATGGAACATGTTGAAGAGGAACACTATTTACTAAGGAAGACTATCGGATGGAACATTTTGTTGAGGAACTCTATTTACTACAGAAGAGTATTGTATGGGAAATGTTGCAGAGGAACACTATTCACTACAGAAGAGCTTCGAATGGAATATGTTATAGAAGAAAACTATTCACTACAGATGAGCATCGGATGGAACATGTAGAGAAACACTATTGACTACTGAAGAGCCTTGGTTGCAACATGTAGAGGAACACAACTCACTACAGAAGAGCATTGGAAGGAACATGTTGCAGAGTAACACTATTCACTACAGAAGAGGATTGGATGGAACATGTTGTAGAGAAACAATAGTCATTACAAGAGAATCTGTTTGAAAATGTTGCAGAGGAGCATTGTTAATTACAAGAGAAATGATTGAAAATCTTGTAAAAATGGAGCAATTTTGCAGACAAGCTCTATGAAAACTATATATTTTCATACACTAACTATAGAGTTTAGTATCACAATAGCCATGGATATTCTGCTTGTCTGAGAAATCATCCAAGTCCCTCTTATAGTCATAATGACACTGACTTTCAAAGCACTTCATAACTCTGCCCCACCCTACATCTCTGAACTCATCTCTATTTACTCACCCACTCGCTTACTACTCTCCTCTACTGACCTGCTACTCAACTCTTCTCTCATTACCTCCTCACATGCTCACATTCAAGACTTTGCAAGGGCTGCACCCCTCCTCTGGAACTCTCTCCCACAGTCTGTCCCACTTTCTCCCAACCTTTCTGCTTTCAAGAAATCTCTGAAAACGCACTTCTTCGAGAAGCCTCCCCTCACTCTGCTTAACTACCAAACGCAACACCACATACAATACCACATTTGTTACCCACTTAATTTGATCTTGCCCACTCCCACACCTTGTGTATTACTCCCTTCCCTTTAGACTACTAAATAATAATAATAATAATAATAATTAACTGAATCAGCATCACAACATCACCCGGCAGTGCATTCCCCAACCTCACTGTCCTCACTGTGATGAACCCCCTACTCTGTTCCTTTAAATGAAACTTCTTTTCCTCTAGTCTGAAGGGGAGGCCTCTGGTACGTGATTCTCTTTATGGGTAAAAAGGTCCCCTGCTATTTGTCTATAATGTCCTCTAATGTACTTGTAAAGTCTAATCATGTCCCCTCACAAGCGCCTTTTTTCCCCCAGAGAAAACAACCCCAACCTTGTCAGTCTCCCCTCATAATTTAACTCTTCCCTCCCTCTAACCAGTTTAGTTGCACTTAGTCTCTGCACTCTCTCCAGCTCATTTATAACGAAACTTTAAAAAATTAAACTTTCCCAAAATGTTCACCATTACCCCTCTCCTGAAATGCTGCATTGAAAAGTGTAACATTATTATTGTTTTCATGCAGTAATGTTTGCAACTTTGGGCATATTTTAGACTTGGCCGCCGCCGCCATTTTCATCTCACCGTGTCACTTCCCCCATAGCACTTCACTAATATTGTGCAAACATGTCCTGTAACCAACACCTCCTCTCCCTGCTACACTGTAAAATAATGCGAGCGGAAGAGCTGGAAAGCATAGGCTTTCCTATGGTAATAAGAAACCATCATATTATTGGTTAATGGGATAAGGCAGGCGAGGCACAAAGGTCATTGATGTTCAGTCATGTCACATGTTCCTAAATTATTTTTTGTGATAAATAATTTGAGCTTTTTTTATCTTTTAGTTTCATTGTCCTTTAACCATAACTGCCCCTCCATACTCAAGGTATGGCCTTACCAGGGACCTATAAAGGGGCAAAATCATATATCTCTTGAGTTAATGCCCTTTTTGTATCCAAGACAGAACTTTATTTGCTTTAGTGGCCACAGAATGACACTGCCTAGAGTTTCAGGGTCTGTTATCCACAAATACCCCAAATCCTTATACAACATTTAGGGGTTTATTTAAAAAGTCAGAATTTATCTCAATATTTTCTGAAAAAACTCTGACCAAATTTGCACGAGTTTTTTCGGTTTTTTTATTAATACACTTTTCCGAAAATTTTGTTTGTAGGAGTAAATCTGAAAAAAAACATGAAAAATACAAATTTTTATTTTTTTTTGGAATTTCAACCTGAAAACTCAATTTTTTTCGGATTTTTGCCCGAAAACACTGAAAACTTCGGATTATTGCACGAAACCAGCGCAGATCAAAAAATCTTTGGGACTTCTCCCATTGACTTACATACAACCTCGGCAGGTCTGAAATGCCAGATTTTAGGATTCTGACTTTTCTAACCTCGGGGTTCAGGTTTTTGGCATTCGGAGTTTAGTAAATAACCCCCTTAGGGGCCGATTCACGAAGGGTCGAATATCGAGGGTTAATTAACCCTCGATATTCGACTGGGAACTAAAATCGTTCGACTTCGAATATCGAAGTCGAACGATTTTGAGCAAATCCTGCGATCGATCGATCGAAGGATTTTTCGTTCGATCGAAGGATTTTAATTCAACGATTGAAGGAAAATCCTTCGATCAAAAAATCACAGGCAAGCCTATGGGGACCTTCCCCATAGGCTAACATTGACTTCGGTAGCTTTTAGCTGCCGAAGTAGGGGGTCGAAGTTTTTCTTAAAGGGACAGTACTTCGACTATCGAATGGTCGAATAGTCGAACGATTTTTAATTCTAATCGTTCGAATCGTTAGAATTCGATCGAATTTAACCAATTCGATGGTCGAAGTACCCAAAAAATACTTTTTTTTTATTCGAACCCTTCACCCGAATTTCGTGAATCGGCCCCAAAGTGTATAATTCACATTTATATTATTTTTGCCAAAGAGCATAACCTTGTATTTATCAACATTGAACCTCATTTTCCAGTTTGCTGCCCAGTTTTCCAATTTAGTCAAATCACTGTGCAAAGTGGCAGCATCCTGCATGGGACTTATAGTTCTGCACAATTTAGTATCATCAGCAAAAATAGAAACAATACTTTCAATGGCCACCTCCAGGTCATTAATAAACAAGTTGAAAAGCAAAGGACCAAGTATAGACCCCCTCATTAATGTTTGCGAAGATTCTCATTCATCCAGGTAATGGTATATCTGTAGAAATAAGTCAACTCAACTGGACTTGCTGCGTTTTTTCCTTGAAGATGTTTCACCAGTCATCCAACTGGCTTTCTCAATTCAGAATAACTTGTACATAGGATCATTCTCAGAATATATCCTCTGGAATGTTGCTCCAATCAGAATAAGCGTTAATCTACTAACAACACTGGTCCAATTAGAAAATGTTCCATTTACTCCCACTCTGTGTAATCTCTATTTTAGCCAGTTCTCTCTCCAATTACAAATACTCTGGTCCAGGCCAACAATCCTTAATTTAACCAGTAACCTTCTGAGTGGTACTGTATCAAATGCTTTAGTAAAGTCGATCACATCCACAGAGTTGAGGTCCCTTCTTACCTCCTCATAAAAAGAAATGAAATTAGTCTGCCAAGATCTATTACACATAAAACCATGCTGGCACAAACTCATAGGGGCACATTTACTTTGCTCGAGTGAAGGAATAGAATAAAAAAAATCTTCCAATTTCGAATGTTTTTTTTTGCCTACTTCGACCATCGAATTGACTACTTCGACTACGACTTCGACATCGAAACGAATGATTCGAACTAAAAATCGTTCGAATATTAGACCATTCGATAGTCGAAGTACTGTCTCTTTAAAAAAAACTTTGACTCCCTACTTCGCCACCTAAAACCTACCGAGGTGCAATGTTAGCCTATGGGGAAAGTCGTAGAAAAATCGTTCGATCGATGGATTAAAATTCGATATTCGAAGTCGAAGGATTTACATATGGCAGTCGAATATCTAGGGTTAATTAACCTTCGATATTCGACCATATGTAAATCTGCCCAATAGTATTATTTCCAATGGAATCAACTGTTTTGTCCCTTAAAACCCTTTTGATGTCAGAGTAACCAGCCTATAGTTTTGAGGCTGAGAACCCGATGCCTCTTTGAATAGTGGCACCATGCCAGACCTCAATCAATCCTGAAAAATAAAGTAAAGCGGTTTGGAAATCACAGAGCTAAACTTGTTTAGTACAATAGGATGAATACAATCCAGTCCCGGACCTTTGTTTATCTTTACATGTTCTAGCCTCTTTTGAATTTCTTCATGTGTGAACCATGCATCATTAGTTGTATTACTAGAATTGGGACTATTAAGAAGGAAACCTTCATTAACTGGTTCCCTCATTTGTGTAGACCAATGAAAAATAACAATTCAGAATCTCTGCTTTTTCTCTGTTCTCATAAATCAACTGACCCCCCCCTCTGATATAAAGGGTCCCACTCCTTCCAGCTTCATTTTTTTTTATTTACATATTTAAAAAATTATTTGAATTCATTTTACTCCTCACTGCAATACCCTTTTCCATCTAAGTTTTAGCCTTGTTGCATGATTTATTGACCTCCTTGTACCTGATAAATGTTTCAACTGTCCCAGCTAAGTTGAAAGCCTTAAACGCACGTCTTTTCTTACTCACCTCAACACCAACATTTCTATCGAGCCACAAAGGTTTTGCTTTGCAACAATGTTCCTTCCAAACAAGTGGAATATACTGACAAATATATTTATCAAGCAGCATTTTAAAGACATCCCATTTTTGTTCTGTGTTTAACCCTGTGGACCCCAGTTAATATGTTGCAGAGATGCCCTTACACTGTTTTTGCGCATCTAAAATGTAATGTTTGACTTACTCCCTTATCGAATTGCTTCTGCAACAGAATCTCAAAGGAGACCATGTTATGATCACTATTCCCTAAATGCCCCTCACCCACACAAATGTTAGAGATGAGTTCAGTATTGTTAGTTATTACAAGATCCAAAAGTGAATCGTTCCTAGTAGGTTCTTGAATGAGCTGAAATAAAAAGTTGTAATTCAGTATATTTACAAACCTACTTGGCAACCCCATTACCCCAGTCAACGTTTGGATAATTGAAGTCACCCATAGCAACAACGTGACTCAGCTGTGAAGCTGCTTGTATCTGCAAGAGTAGCTGGGCTTCATACTCAACACTTATATCAGGTGGTTTATAACATACACCAATGATAATTCTCTTTGTTACCTTTTGCCCAGTCAAAATCTCTACCCAGAGGGATTCTCCACCCTCACCAGTGGCAGCTATTGTTATTTCTTTAGCGCATGGCTTTAATTCAGGCTTTACATACAAACACACTCCTCCACCCGCTATTTAATCCCTCTGTCCCTCCTAAAAAGGGTTTAACCATTTAAATTCAAAGTTGGTAGAGAAAGGCTGCAGTTTTGTGGGTTAAACAGAAAACCTCTACCATCAAATGGAAGGAAATTCAGATGGAGCAGACCTTAATAGTTTTTCACAAGATGAGGGCACTGACTGAAGAACATGCTTTGAATGTTAAAATATGTTGATTATAAATATTCCTGTGCTGGGGGTAAGAATTCATACTGATACACTATGGCCCAATTCACTAAGAATCGTAGTTGCGACAGGCGCAAATTCGCCGCACTTCGCCACACTTCGCCAGGCGTATTTTCGCCAGCGCTCCGCAAATTCACTAAAATCCGAAGTTGGGCACAGGGGTACCGTAAGTTTGCGAAGTTGCGCTAGCGTTAATTCGCCAAGTGAAGTGAAGTTTCGCTAGCGATGGTTCATTTGCATACGGCGCGAAATTCAAATTTCAATGGAGGAACACGTATCAGCACTACAAATGCCTAGAAAACCTTCAAATCAGCAAATAAAAATGTTATTTTGCCCTACACATGTGCCCACTGTCTAGGTAAGTTGCCATGAGTCAGGAAATGTAGGGGGGAAGGAGGGGAGCCCAAAAAAAATTTCGATCTTTTTCAGCCTATCACCCATCATGTAGAAAACACGCCAGCGTTTTTTGGGACTTAGAAAAAATGTTGACTTTTTTTGAAACAATCCCTATCTACTCTATTGCGCTTCGCCTGGTCTGAGGTGGCGAAGGAAGTCTAGCGTAAAAGGTAGCGTTCAGTACACTGCGCAAGTTAGTGAATTTGCGTAGTTATGTCGCTAGCGAAAATTCGCCTGGTGTAAGGGTGCGAAGTAACACTAGCGAAACTACGCCAGCATTCGTTAGTGAATTTGCGCAGTAACGAAAAATGCCAAACGCTAGCGAATTAACACTAGCGTTCAGCGTTTCGGCGCTTAGTGAATTTGCGCCTTAAAGAGATAACACACTGGCAGCTGTATTGAGAATAAATGTGGGAAACGAGGGAATAAAATATGGAAGTGTTAGTACAGTACAAGGTTACAGAAGAGGAGATGGAATACATGAGCAGTAAATTGATAAGTCATAATGGGAAGGTTGAGTTTTCCAAACTGGCCAATGATGGTAATAATAGGAATTTGGCAGGCCTTATCGGGAACCTATAAAGAGGCAGAATTATGTTTCATCCCTTGAGTTAATGCCCTTTTTTATACAAGAACTTTATTTGCTTTAGTAGCCACAGAATGACACTGCCCAGAATTAGACAACTTGTTATCTACAAAGACCCCTAGATCCTTCTCATTTAAGGAAACTCCCAACACACTGCCATTTAGTGTATAACTTGCATTTATATTATTTTTGCCAAAGTGCATAACCTGCATTTATCAACATTGAAGCTCATTTTCCAGTTTGCTGCCCAGTTTTCCAGTTTAGACAAATCACTGTGCAAAGTGGCAGCATCCTGCATGGAACCTATAGTTCTGCACAATTTAGTATCATCTGCACAAATAGAAACAGTACTTTCAATGGCCACCTCCAGGTCATTAATAAACAAGTTGAAAAGCAAGGGACCTAGTACAGAGCCCTGCGGTACTCCACTAACAACACTGGTCCAATTAGAAAATGTTCCATTTACCACCACTCTTTGTAGTCTATCTTTTAGCCAGTTCTCTATCCAGGTACAAATACTATGTTCCAGGCCAACATTCCTTCATTTAACCAGTAACCTTCTGTGTGACACTGTATCAAATGCTTTAGCAAAGTCTAAGTAAATCACATCCACTGCCATCCCAGAATCCAGGTCTCTACTTACCTTCTCATAAAAAGAAATGAAGTTAGTCTGGCAAGATCTATTACGCATAAAACCATGCTGGCACACACTCATAGTATTATGATTTGCTATGAAGTCCAGTATCTTATCCTTTAGTAACCCTTCGAAAAGCTTTCCTACCACTGACGTCAGACTAACTGGCCTATAGTTTTGAGGCTGAGAACGGGATGACGTGAGAACATCAGGCAAATGGGAAAATACATAAAAGTAGGAAAGGTATTGGATCTGTCATCTGGAATGCATGGCTCGGGGAATATCTGAGAGGAGGAATCCCATGCCTTAAGGCTACTAAAACATTTAAACATAAAAAGCCCAACGGCTATGTTTTTCTATCAGCCCGGGTTTCCCATTAAGCACAAGGTACTTACTTATTATTACAGAACAAGCAAATCTATTTGATGCTATGGTAAATGGCATTGCCTTATTACAGAGCTGTCTGGATAAGGGGTTTCCACATCATAAATCCCCTACTCTTATAGGAATGCTCAGCGCCAGATTGTTCCTTCATGACAACCTCCCCCACATACATCCCATATATAAAGTAATATAAATATTTTATGGCAAGGAAATGTAGTAAAAGTAAAATCCATGACATATTTATAAAGCTCCGTTTCTGTCCTTGTGCATAAATAAATGTCAGAAACAACCCATTACACAGAACTAAATGGCGTATGAAAAGTGGGCGGATCCCTAAAATGACACCATTATTTTACTGGGCGTCAGATCTGCCATTCAAGTTTAAACATCTTTTTGCTCCCTAATTTCACCCATAGATAAATATTTGTATGAAATAAAAACACAGCCTTATCAATATGTTAGATTTCATCATTCTTCAATGTATTCACATCTCTGCACAAGCAAAATGTGTATTCTCTGTTTATTTACTAAAAGTGATGGGCGAATCTGTCCCATTTAGCTTCACCGAAAAATTTAGTAAATGGCAGAAAAATTCGCGAAACAGTGAGAAATTCGCAAAACGCATTTAAGTCAATGGGCGTCAAATTTATTTTGACACGCGGCAATTTTGACACAAGCGACGATTTTTATACGTGTGACTATTTTGTCCGAATGCATTAAAGTCAATGGGTGTCCGACAATTTTGACGCGTGACAATCCATGCCTGGCGAATAAATTTGCCCATCACTATTTACTAATATTTACTTTTTCAGGTACATCATTTAAGAAAGAAAATCACTGTAAAACAAAGCTCTTTATTGCAAATTCCTAATCTTATTCTAAGCCCCCTTGGTCACATTGCTTTTTTTAAACTCAATTCATTTTCTCATCTTCGACCATTGGCATCATACATACAGTACACACATGATTTCATCCAGTGTCGGACTGGGATACCAGGGGCCCACCCAAAAACCTTACACCAGGGGCCCACCAAGAAAATTTAGACCAGGGGCCCCCTCTCAGTACCATTATTCTTCTTCTCCTAGCTCAACCTCTATTTATAGTTTTACATACTATAATCTATTATTCCATCTATTTAGCCTCTTTGTTTTTATAGAAATAGGGAATGGCCATGAAATAGGCCAAATATTTAGCAGCATGAGGGGCCCCTGACACCTGGGCCCCCCGGGAGTTTTCCTGGTATCCCTGTGGGCCAGTCCGACACTGATTTCATCCCATGGTGTTGGACCATTACACAACCCAAGAGTTAATAATCATTTCACTGGACACATAGAATTTGGGAAGATCTTGTTCTCTACAGCAAATGTAACGCCCTTTTTACAGCCACCACTTAATTTGCCTAAAAAAAGACATTATTTAGATGTAACTGCAGACTGATTACATTAGTACCTTATTATGCAAATGTATTCGAATTTTGTCTTACTAAAGCTATTTATATGACAATTTACTTGTATCTGCACCCACTACACCTCCACCCGCCCCCCATCATACACAAGCAAAACCAAATAAGAAGATATCAGCAAATCTATCCCTCCAATCAAACAAACACAGGGCTTGACTTAACTACATTGTCCTTCTCTCTATACATCACAGGTTGGCAAACTGCAGGGCAGGTCATAGGGGCTCAGATTTAGGGGAATACCTGTTTGATCTCTTAGATACTCCTAGAAGCCCTAGATAATCGTAATACTAAGACTGAATGGCTGAACAATGGTTTTGCATGTCTGCAATCTTGTTATAAGATAATGTTGCACCTCAAATAGATCTTAAACTGCTTCCAGATTTACATCTTTTTGTTTCCACCTCCCAACATCTTTGGAATTATGCTCATGTCTTTTCCCTTGTGTCAAATTGAATAAAGTGATCAGGGTAAGATAATGATCTGGACAAGGTAATCATCCCACATATTTGTTTTAAACCTCAAATTAAAATTTGAAAACTGCTTAGAAAATGGCTCTTTTGATAAATACATGGGATTAGTGATAGGCAAATTTCTCCCATTTTGCGTTGCTGAAAAATTAGCGAATTTCCTGCAAAATTCGTGAAACAAAGGAAAATTTGCAAAAAACTGTGAAATCTCGGAAAATTCACGATAAAATCATGAAATTCGAACGTTTTCACGAAAAAATAGTGCAATTTGAAAGTTTTCTCTAAAAAAACGAGCAATTCGAAAGTTTTCACAAAAATCAAGCAATTTGAAAGTTTTCACGCTAAAATCAAGCAATTCAAACATTTTCACTAAAAAAATCTAGCAATTTGAATGTTTTCACAAAAAAATCTAGCAATTCGAATGGTTTCACTAAAAAATCAAGCAATTCAAACGTTTACACTAAAAAAAATCGTGAAAATCGGAAATTGACGCTGTCGAATTTTCACCGCCGAATTTAAAAATGTAGAATTTAGAAAGTACTGGTTCTATTTGTGCAGATGAGACTAAATTGTGCAGAATTATAGGTTCCATGCAGGATGCTGCCACTTTGCACAGTGATTTGTCTAAACTGGAAAACTGGGCAGCAAACTGGAAAATGAGGTTCAATGTTGATAAATGCAGGTTATGCACTTTGGCAAAAATAATAGAAATGCAAGTTATACTTTAAGGGGCAGATTTATCAAGGGTCGAATTTCAAAGTTAAAAATACTTAGAAATTCGACCATCGAATTAAAATACTTCAAATTCGAATATCGAATTCAAACTTTTTTTCATCGCATTTGGCTATTCTGCGGTCAAAGGAAAATTGAACAATCGAACGATTAAATCCTTCGAATTGAGCGATTCGAACGATTTTATCATACGAGCGGACGATTTTTACTTTGACTTCAAAAACATAGAAAAATGCTCTAGAAGGTCCCCATAGGCTAACATAGCACTTCGGCAGGTTTAATTTGGCGAAGTATTGAAGTCTAAGTTTTTTTAAAGAGACAGTCGAATGGTCGAATATTCAAATGATTTTTACTTCAAATCGAAATCGAAGTAAATTAAAAATCATAGTTTCCTAGTCGATGGTCAAAGTAACCAAAAAATTACTTCGAATTTCGAATTTTTTTATTTAGAAAATTCCCTTGAATTCACTTCAACCCTTGATAAATTTGCCCCTAAATGTTGTATAAGGATTTGGGGGTATTTGTGGATAACAGACTGTGCAACTAAAGTTCTGTCTTGTATAAAAAAGGGCATTAACTCAAGGGATGAAACATAATTGTGTCTCTTTATAGGTCCCTGGTGAGGCCTCATCTGGAGTATGGGGGCAGTTTTGGACTCCAGTCCTTAAGAGGGATATAAATGAGCTGGAGAGAGTGCAGAGACTAAGTGCAACTAAACTGGTTAGAGGGAGGGAAGAGTTAAATTATGAGGGGAGACTGACAAGGTTGGGGTTGTTTTCTCTGGGGGAAAAAAGGCGCTTGTGAGGGGACATGATTAGACTTTACAAGTACATTAGAGGACATTATAGACAAATAGCAGGGGACCTTTTTACCCATAAAGAGAATCACGTACCAGAGGCCTCCCCTTCAGACTAGAGGAAAAGAAGTTTCATTTAAAGGAACAGAGTAGGGGGTTCATCACAGTGAGGACAGTGAGGTTGGGGAATGCACTGCCGGGTGATGATTCAGTTAATGACTATAAGAGGGACTTGGATGATTTCTTGGACAGACATAATACAAAGGCTATTGTGATACTAAACTCTATAGTTAGTATAGATATGGGTATATATCATTTATGTGACAGTAGGGAGGGGTGTGTGTATGGGGCTGGGTTTTCATTTGGAGGGGTTGGACTTAATGGACTTTTTTCAACCCAACATAATTATATAACTATATTATAATAATCACTTTTCCAAGAGCAATTATTTATCATTTGAAATAGAGTTGTGAGTAACAGTGATCTGGTGAGAACAATTTGCAAGTCTAAGTAAATGTATTTTGCAAACTTAGGACATATTGTGACTATATATAAATATCAATGTAATTTCAGAATGATGTGACCTGTGCAGATAACACTGCGGCACTGAATTCTCCAATCCTATTTATTTTACTGTAAACGGAATATCCCCAGGAATTGCTCTATTATTGAGTTTGTAAAATATTAATTGCGCCAATATATTTCCAAGATGGTTTTATCCCAAGGGTAAAACAGGTTTTTACACTGAAGAGGAGCACGAGCGGAAAAACGGTAAGTTATTTGTTAATAAAGACTTTGCAAATTTAAAGTGTTGTGGTGGTTTATTTTCGTTAGGTAGAAAATTTTTTATGTTACTGGTCCTTTAAGGTATGAAGATACAAATTACGAAAAAGATCCTTTATCTGGAAAACCCCAGGTCCCAAGCATTCTGGATAACAGGTCCCATACCTGCCTGTATTTATAAATTCATAAAGCTGAATCTGACCTTTCCTGTGGATTTTGTCCCTTTCCAGATGCAGAAATAGCAAACAGTCCAGGCTCCCAGGAGACAAAGTGCTAATTCCCAGCGGAGATCCCCGATGTGCTCGATTCCATCTGAAATGGCCAAAACTCTCCGTCTGTAGAAGATAATGATCAGATTATAAACAATAATACATGCACATAATATAGATTGTCAGTCTTATGTATCAAGGTGATAGACCGTGACTTTGTTCATCAATCTGGGGTACCCCGATCTCTGTATTCTCTGAGAAACAGGCCTTGATATAATTTTCCAAATACAGACAGGACTTCATTTAGCTCCGATGCCCTTTAACATCGTGCGTGTGACATCACATACTGTATGCCGCGGAAGTAGGGATGCACCGAATCCAGGATTCGGTTCGGGATTCGGCCTTTTTCAGCAGGATTCGGATTCGGCCGAATCCTTCTGCCTGGCTGAACTGAATCCGAATCCTAATTTGCATATGCAAATTAGGGGCAGGGAGGGAAATTGCGTGACTTTTTGTCAGAAAACAAGGAAGTAAAAATTTTTTCCCCTTCCCACCCCTAATTTGCATATGCAAATTAGGGTTCGGATTCGGTTCGGTATTCGGCCGAATCCTTTGTGAAGGATTCGGGGGTTCAGCTGAATCCAAAAAAGTGAATTCGGTGCATCCCTACGCGGAAGTGATGTCAGCGCCCCGTGCGCGAAAAAATAGGCATCCGAGGGCCGCCCCCAAAACTGTGCCGCCCTAGGCACAGACCCTTGGATGCTTTCATATAAATATGCCCCTGAATACAGCCATGGGATCTGTTATGCCATTTTCTAGAAAATTCAGAATTATGGAAAGGCCGTCTCTTATTGACTCCATTTTTAAACAAATAATTCCAATGCTTAAATATGATTTCCTTTATCTCTGTAATAATAAAACGGTATCTTGAACTTGGTCCTAACTACTTAATCTTTATAATCTGTACAGAGATCCAAATTACGGAATGACCCCTTATGCAGAAAACCCCAGGTCCCAAGCATTCTGGATAACAGATCATATACCTGTATTACAGTATGTGTATGGTGTGGTTTATGCTGTACATTCCACCCAACATATAATATTAGCACCAATTTTTATTAATTAGTAGAATTCAGTTTCTCCCTTCTCAAATGAGCATAAGGTCATATACAAATATGTAGAATAAGCGAATCACACAGTACTAAGAATTCATTCTTTATACAATAACTGCTGGTTACAAGTCATATCAGACTCCACATTTTTATGCAGAATACTCAAAAATCTTTTATATTTACTCTAACAGGTTCTAGCCTTTATATTAGGGATGCACCAAATCCACTATTTTGGATTCGGCCGAACCCTCGAATCCTTTGTGAAAGATTCGGCCGAATACCGAACCGAATCCGAACCCTAATTTGCGTATGCAAATTAGGGGTGGGAAGGGGGAAAAAATTTACTTCCTTGTGTTGTGACGAAAAGTCACGTGATTTCCCTCCCCATCCCTAATTTGCATATGCAAATTAGGATTCGGAATTCGGTTCTACCGGGCACAAGGATTCGGCCGAATCCGAATCCTGCTGAAAAAGGCCGAATCTTGGCCGAATCCCGAACCGAATCCTGGATTCGGTGCATTTTATATCCACACTACAAATAAACTGCTCCATACCTATGCACCATATGCAATAAAAAAAGGCCAACGTTTGGCTTTGTAGTAACCCATAGCAACCAATAGAATATCTGCTTTTAAAGGGGGTTGTTAACCTTTGATTTAACTTTTAGTATGATGTAGAGAGGGATATTCTGAGTTATTTATCTTTTTATTCAACAGCTCTCCAGTTTGCAATTTCAGCCTTCTGGTTGCTAGGGTCCTAATTATAGAGACAAAACAGGGGTGAAATAATCTTCATTAAAGTGTCCACAGAATGGTGGAGAATGCGGTGCTTATGCGTCACTCCAGGCAGATATCGGAATAAATCCACAAATTAAGTTTTTTTTCTGGACTTTAGTTCACATTCATTTGCAAATGACCTTTATTTTTTATTTAGTGTATTATTTTGTTCTTCTCCAGATTATCATTTTAATTTATATTTGGTTGGTAGGGTCACAGATACTAGCGCAGGAAGAGTAGTTTTAAACATTTTTTTAGCTTTTTATTCAGCAGCTCTCCAGTTTACAATTTCAGCAATCTGGTTGCTAGGGTATAAATTCCCCTAGCAACCATGCATTGATTTGAATAAGAGACTGGAATATGAATAAGAGAGGCCTGAATAGAAAGATGAGGAATAAAAAGTAGCAATAACAATACATTTGTAGCCTTACAGAGCATTTGTTTTTTAGATGGGGTCAGTGACCCCTAAATAGTCTGCTGTAGGGATTATAAGGTCTTTGTTCAAGTGGATGGAAAGATCATTTTTAACCTCATGCCGGATGACTCCTAACCAATATCTCTATGTTGTGGTACAGTAGTTCATGAGCTCCAACCCCTTGGAAGTTGCTCCCAGGTGCCTTAAAGCAGGCGCATATTTTTGAATTCCAGGCTTGGAGGCAAATTTTGGTTGTATAAAAATCAGCCAAACAGAGTCTCAATGTAGGTTGACAGTCCACATAGGGGCTACCAAATGGCCAATCACAGCACTTTTTTACACCCCAAGAAGATTTTTAATGTTAGTGTTGCTCCCCAACTCCTTTTACTTCTGAATGTGGCTGATGGGTTTAAAAGATTGGGGATCCCTGACCTATAGGAATCTATTAGGGGGCATTATTGGCAACAGACAACTGGTTTTATTCAAGGCCAAAAACTACATAGAGTAATGGCTCTGCTGTGATGCATCCAACCAGTAATATATACCAGGCATTTTCAAACACTTTCTGTACTGGCAATGCCTATTTATTTGTCTATTTATTTGCCTATTTATTTGTCTATTTATTTGACTATCTATATTCCTATTTATATGCCTATTTATTTGTCTATTTATTTGCCTATTTATTTGCCTATTTATTTGCCTATCTATATTCCTATTTATACTGTATGCCTGTTTATTTGCCTAGTTATAGGCCTATTTATTTGCAAATGTATATGCTTATTTATTTGCCTATTTATATACCTATTTGTTTGCCTATTATATGCCTATCTATCTGCCTAGTTATATGCCTATTTATTTGCCTATTTATATACCTATTTATTTGCAAATATATATGCTTATTTATTTGCCTATTTATATACCAATTTATTTGTCTAGTTATATGCCTATTAGTATGCCTATTTATTTGCCTATTTATTTGCTTATTTATATGCCAATTTATTTGCCTATCTACAGTATTTACCTATGTATTTGCCTATTTATATGCCTATTTATTTGTCTATTTATATGCCTATTTATATGCCTATTTATATGCCTATTTATTTGATATTTTGTATGCCTATTTATTTGCCTATTTATTGCCTACTTATACACCTTTTTATTTGTCTATTTATATGCCTATTTATTTGATATTTTATATGCCTATTTATTTGCCTATTTATATGCCTATTTATTTGCCTATTTATATGCCTATTTATTTGCCTATTTATATGCCTATTTATACACCTTTTTATTTGTCTATTTATATGCCTATGTATTTGCCTATTTATAAGCCTATTTCTTTGTGTTTTATATGCCTGTTTCAGCAGAAAGTGACGTCATGTCATTGGTGTGCTTTTAATTTAAATATAGTCCATACAGTAACATGTTTAAGCGACTTCTCTAAACTGGTAAAACACTGCTTTATGGATAAATAAAGATGTTGAGCACATTTATGCTCTGGCACTTTGCACGTGTATTAGTACATAAGACCTCGTATCTTCAGGGCTAATTTTCACATCCTTCAAACTGACCAATGAAATGAAACCAAGACAATAAGTACTGAGAGCCGCATGGTCTTGATCTTTGAGCCTGGAGTTCTGTTTCCAAATGTCTAAGGCTTCAAGCACTGGGATTTCTTCTGGGGAAACGCTCTGCTGTGTTTTTCATTTTCAGTTTCAAAACATGTTCCTCAACAGAATGTTTTCCGTGCCACCTACACACCATTAGAGCCCCAGCGTAACCGAGTGACACATATTGCTCTCCTACTCGTTGGCACACATTTGCTTCATGGAAAACATTTTAGTTTGTTTGGGGAAATCGCTAACCCCCTTTGCTGAGGTTCTGCTTAGGGGATCAATGGCTCTGGGGCAATTTTAGGATTTTCTTTGGAGAGGTGGGGTAAATGCCTTCTGTCATTTAAATATAATCAAGGTGTAGATGCAGCACATGTATGGCACTGGCATAAATACCCATAAATACCCATACTCAATACTCAAATAAAAGGGGTCATTTATCACCAGGGTGTAAAAGGTGCAGAATAAGCACCTGCCTGCCAAACTTGACTTTAAACATGGCTTTTAAGAACCCCAAGGATGATTACAGGAAAATAAAAAGCCTATTGACCACTGCACCAGTAGGGAGTGTTAAACTGAGCCTATCTCTGTACCTGGCTAAAAATGTCAGGTGTGTGGTCCTGTACAGTTCTCCCTTCTGACCCCTAAATGGCTGTCCTTTTTCTAATTGACTACAACCATATACTCCTGCCCGGCTGCCCTATTTTTGGGTGTCTCTAGCCCATTGGTTCACAAACTGTGGGGCTCTAGGGAGGCCCTGAAGCATTGCTTTAAGAGGCACTGGCCAAAGGTTTATAAAGGTGAGATTTGTAGAGAATGCCTAATGCTCTAACATATACCTCTAGAACAGAGAACAGGGGTCCCTTTTTTACCTGTGAGCCACATTCAAATCCAAAAAAATTGGGGAGCAACACATGAAAAAAGTTTCTGTGGGTGCCAAATAAAAACTGTGGCTGGCTATTTGGTAGCCCCTATGAGAACAGGCAGCCTACAGGAGGATCTATTTACCAGTACACATGGTTTTTATCCAACCACAACCTGCTCTGGGGTCACTGGGAGCAACATCCAAGGGGTTGGTGAGAAACATGTCACTCACAAGCTACTGGTTGGGACTCACTGTTCTAGAAGATCTCCTTCAGGGTTAATATCTGTGCAATTTGGGGATGAAAACGTATTCGGTCCCCTCCATGTTCTATGACAGAATGATTGATACCCAGTCATTTCCTATATCTGTAACTCAGGTATAGGCTAAAGTGGCCTTAAATGGGGGGTTTGAACTGAAAAAGTCTGGAAACCTTTGTGCTACCGTAACACAACCTTTCGCTTTATAAATCCCATCATATTTTTCTAGTAAAAAGCCAGTGTGCCACTTCTGACAGATCGGCTTGTTTTTCCCTCGTCGGTGACACATATTTACGTATTCAGCAACGGCTCCATCAATTTGGAGAGTTATCAAGAGGCTTGTTTGTGTAGAAGAGTTAATGAAAGCAGATCCTGCTGGAGGATTCCATTCCCCCAGTATTTAGCAGCAGAAAACAAAAACCAGCACTTGATATTATTATTTATGAGCCAGATTGACTGTATAACAGGGAACACACTTCAAAGAATCTAAAAATATAAATAATTTTTTTTCTGGGATCTGTAACTGATTTTATAGACATTATAGTAACAGTTAGCTGCTCCCTTTATCATTTGAAATCTTTTTTATTTCAATATATTGAGCATTATCCGTTCAGTAAGTGCAACCAAAGGCCGCTGATATGTCTAAAAAACAAATGCTCTGTAAGGCTACAAATGTATTGCTATTGCTACTCATCTTTCTATTCAGGCCTCTTCTATTAATATTCCAGTCTCTTATTCAAATTAATGCATGGTTGCTAGGGGAATTTGAACCCTAGCAACCAGATGGATGAAATTGCAAACTGGAGAGCTGCTGAATAAAAAGCTAAAAAGCATTTAAAACTACTCTTCCTGTGCTATGACCCTACCAAGCAAATATGAATTAAAACGCTAAGCTGGAGAACAAAATAATAAATGAAATAAAAAATAAAGGTCATTTGCAAATGAATGTGAACTAAAGTCTAGCAAAAGGAATTAGTGGATTTATTCCTACAGTAGGTATTCCTTCAGCAGATCCGCATTCTCCACCATTCTGTGGACATTTTAATGATGATTATTTTACCATTGTTTTCCCCAAAGCATTTAAAGGGGTTTTTCACCTTTAAATTAACTATTCGTATGACCTAAACATTACTTTTCAGAAACAATATGCAACTGGTTTTCATTTCTTTTTTTTGTGTGTTTTTTTAGTTATTTAGCTCTCCAGTTTAGAATAGCAGCAGCTAGCTGGTTGCTAGGGTCTTGTTTACCATAGCAACCCACAGTGGTTTGAATGAGAGACTGGAAAATGAAGAGAGGAGGGACTGAAAAGAAAGTTAAAGAATAAAAAGAAACAATAACAATAAAATTGTAGCCTCAAAGAGCAATTGTTTTTTGCTGCCGGGGTCATTGACCCCATTTAAAAGCTGGAAAAATGTAGAAGAGGAAGGCAAATCATTAAAAAAACTATAAGACCTAATGTAAAATTGCTAGGAATACTGCAAGTTAATTTAAAGGTGAACAACCACTTTAACAATTTTAACCCAATTCTGTCACTTTCTAACCCTTTGTCCGATTATTTTGTTTTCCAATCCCAGGTATAAAGCTTATAGAGAGCACTTAGTATAGAGAATGTAACAAATCCATATACAATGTGTAAATATAGAAACAAAGTGAAAATCCAGCAGTTGAGAGACATATTCTAATACTCATTGTTACTATACTCACTCCCAGAATTCCATGACCGGAGAAGTGGCGTTTACAAATGATATCTGACTCCCGTTACTCATGTTCAGTTTTTGAAATTCCACACATTTGTCTGCAAAAATAAAGATAAGAAACGTTAAATGCCCACGATTTCAAAGATTTTCTTTGCTCTGTTTGTTTGATACAATGAGGCATAAATACAAACGTTCAGCCTTCACCCGACGGGGCTCATCAACTGGGAATCATTAATGAACCAATTGAAGAGATAATTAGGAAATAGGATGGAAATACCTGTATTCCATTTGTGTCCACACGTTGCCCAGGGCAGCTCCGCAGAGAAGCAGTTGAACAGGTAGAAAATAGCCCAGGCCAAAATGATGATGTAATAGACGTTTAAATGGGCCTCAATCACCTGAGTAGCATAACCAATACCTAAAAACAACAGAAAACAAAATAAATTGCACCGACCTTCCTGGTTGTAAACACATTTCCCAGCACAATAAAGTGTCTTTTATCTAATAAGTAAATGAGCAATAAACTTGTACCAACAGGAAATATATGACGGTGTAGTAAATAGTTAAATAGAGGGCTGACATTCTCATTTTAAATACAAGGCCAAGACCTTGTAAATAAAAATTAGAGCACTCATAGGAGTGAAATTATTTATTACTAGTTATCCACCAATAAATATTTTTCCCATGAGTGCTTCAATTGATGATTATAAATAGATAAATGATAGATAGATAAATAGATGATAGAGTGAGAGAGAGAGAGAGAGAGAGAGAGAGAGATGATAGAGAGAGGGAGAGAGGGAGAGAGAGATTAGATAGCGAGAGAGAGAGAGAGAGAGAGAGAGAGAGAGAGAGAGAGAGAGAGAAAGAGAGATAGATGAGAGAGAGAGAGAGAGAGATGATAGAGAGAGAGAGAGAGAGAGAGAGAGATAAATAGATGATAGAGAAATAAAGAGCGAGAGAGAAAGAGACAGAGAGAGATAAATAGATAATAGAGAGATAATGAGAGAGAGAGAGAGAGAGAGAGAGAGAGAGATAAATAGATAGATAGAGAGAGAGAGAGAGATAAACAGAGAGAGAGAGAGAGAGAGAGAGAGAGATTCATTGATTCAAATCATTGCATGGTTGCTAGGGGAATTTGGACCCTAGCAACCAGATTGCTGAAACTGCAAAAACCACAAATAATAAAAAATAAAAACCTAGTGCAAATTGTTTCAGAATATCCCTCTCTACACCATACTAACAATTAATTTAAAGGTGAACAATCACTTGGGGAGGGTTATTTACTAAAATCCACATTTTCTAATTATTCAAATAAAAAAAGTCTGACCAAACTAGAATCCATGATTTGACCTTATTAATTGTTTTAAAAAAAGTTTGAAATCGAGTGAAACAACCGAATAGTGTGATTTTTTTCCCAGCCACTCCCTCCTGACGTGTTTCACGCTATTGGGCGATTCATCGCCTTCTCTGATGAAGCGCCCAATAGCGTGAAATGCATCAGGAGGGAGTGGCTGACATGAGGTAGGCAGACTGAGGGTGACACTGCTTTGTGGTGTTATATGTTAGAAGTTTAAATTAATTAATGTGATTTACAGTGATGGGCGAATCTATTCGCCATGCACGAATTTGTGGAGAATTTCCGCGTTTCACCAGTGACAAATAAATCTGCTGTGAAAATTTGGCAGCATCAAAAAAATGTTTGGACGCGCATCCAAAAAGTCACTTGCGTCAAAATTGCACCCATTGACTTTAACACCAGCGTCAAAATTGAGGCGAGTGACTTTTCGGACAAACGTCCAAAATTGGATGCGTGAGTGGATTTTAGATTTTCACTATTTTTTTGCGAATTTTTCGGCGAAGCGATACGGGAGAAATTCATCCATCACTAGTGATTTATATTGATATGGATTAATTGCACAAATAAATGTTTTAAGTGAGTTGCTGTGCACATTTCAGAAGTTTTTTCCTGAAAAGCCGGATTATCGGGCTAATTCCAACACAGACACAGAAACTTCAAAATAGGACAGGGACCTCTGCCATTGACTTATCACAACCTCAGCAGCTCTGATGTTCAGATTCAAACTTTTTGCTACATCTCGAAAAATTCAAGTTTAAAAAAAAAAAAGCCCGAAAAATTTCAGTTTTGTCCCAAGAAGTCCAACTAGAAAATCATATAAAATTTCAATAAAGCCAATAGGCTGGTTTTGCCTCCAATAAGGATTAATTAGATCTTAGTTGGGATCAAGTTACTGTTTTATTATTACACAGAAAAAGAGAATCATTTTTAACAATGTGAATAATGTGATTAAAATGGAAATGGATGCTCTCCAGCCAACACTCAAATGCCCACAAGGCCTTTGACCTGAGAATGAAAGATTTTAGCAGGGCATTCTGGGAGTTGTAGTCTTGGCTAGCAAACTGAGAAGCAAATAGCCAAGGACAGACAGAAACTGCTTTCAGGTGCAATTTCATTACAAATATCTATAAAATCTTTGAAGATATACAGTAATTAATCCTTATTGGAGACCAAACCAATTTATTGGGTTTATTTCATGTTTATATGATTTTCTAGTAGACGTAGGGGTTATTTACTATTATCTGCATTTATCTGATTATTGAAAATAAAAAAACACTCCAATACCAGATTTGACCTTATTTATTATTTAAAAAGCTCGATTTAATTGGTTTGGGTAAAAACTTGTTAAAAATCGAGCGAAAACCCGAATCGTATGATTTTTTTCTTGTTTTTTTCCCGAAACGCTCGATTTTTTTCAGGCTTTTTCTCTACAATCCCACATTTTTTGGATATTTGCTGAAAAAGCCCAGGAAAGGTTTTGGGCTAATTCCAGTGCAGACAACAGAAATTCCAAATAGGATAAAGACTCCTGCCATTGACTTTTACACAACCTCAGCAAGTCTGAGATGGCGGATTTTCGGATTCTGGCTTTTTGATTTAATAAATCTCGAAAAATTTGAGTTTTTTTAAAAATAAAAAAAGGAAAATTTGAGTTTTGCCCCAAAAAGCCTGACAAGAGTTTACCAAATAATCCCCTTAATGTGTGAAGATCCAAATTACAGAAAGATTCGTTATCTGGAAAACCCCATATCCCGAGCATTGTGGATAACAGGTCCCATACCTGCAGTATCTTTGTTATAGGAAACAACTGCATCAGCAACTGGTTGGCTCACCCCCAGCAAATCTGATATTTTAAAGTTAAGACTTAAACCAGTTACATTTTTAAGCAGGGCCAGAAGTAAAGGAAGGGAGAAGAGGCACCTGCTTAGGACCCAGGAGCTACTCATTCTTTTTTCTTTAAATCAGTTTAGCACCTACCCATAGATACTTGCTTTCTCCTAAATATACGGGTAAAGCTGTTTTGTGGATCTCTCCTTCCATATACCTATTTTCTTCAGCAGGTAGCATTTATTGGTCACCTGTTTAGAAGCAAATATCTTATTGGTTGCTATTGGTTACTCTATACCTCCAAACTGTCCCATTTTCAGAGGGACAGTCCCTCTTTTGACAGCTTAACCCGCAGTCCCTCATTTGTACTGGAAAGTCCCGTTTTTTCTCTGCACTGAACAGCCAGAAAAAGAAACAAAGTTTCTAACTTAATTGGCTTTTGGCAGAGAGCCCAGAACAGCCACAGCTGCAGATCAGATACTTTTGTAACAATTTCAAGATAAGGAATTAAGTAATTGTAACAATATAAGATAACAAGATGTTAGACACAGCTTAAAGGGCAATTCAACTTCATTAGCAAAAATGTAATAACTGAAAAATGTTCAACTTTCATAACTTGCCAAATTTTGTAAAATGAACATGGTAATTAGGGGGTGTGGCCACAAAATGGGCGTGGTCAAAAAATTGCAGTTCTGCAACTTTTTGTTCCTCTTTTTATTTCCAAAATGTTGGGAGGTAAGTTACTGCTCCTGGGCCAACTTAGGGGCACATTTACTATGGGTCGAATATCGAGGGTTAATTAACCCTCGATATTGGACCGTTGAAGTAAAATCCTTCGACTTCGGATACCGAAGTCGAAGGATTTACCGCAATTCGTTCGTTCGAACGGTCACAGGAAAATTAAATAATTAAATCCTTCGAATGATTCAAATGATTTTAATCCATCGATCGAACGATTTTCCTTCAATCAAAAAAAGCTGGGGAAGGTCCCCATAGGCTAACATTGTACCTCGGTAGGTTTATGGTGGCGAAGTAGGTGGTCGAAGTTTTTTTTAAAGAGACAGTACTTCGACTATCGAATGGTCGAATAGTCAAACGATTTTTAGTTCGAATCGTTTGATTTAAAGTCAAAGTTGTAGTTGAAGGTAGCCAATTCGATGGTCAAAGTAGCCAAAAAAAACCATTCGAAAGTCGAAGTTTTTTTTCCTTCTAATCCTTCACTCGAGCTAAGTAAATGTGCCCCTGTGTGCCCTATATTACATATAGGGTTTTTTTTTTCCATGAATGCCATGAAAGTTATTAAAAGATCCAAATATTAAAAGTTCGAATGGAAAAAAACACTGAACGATGCACTAAGATATACAAAAACCTCTAAAAATGTCAGTCTATCAGACAACAACTATTGAAAAAAAACCTTCTCAAAGTCCGAATGGATTAAAAAGGTCCCATAGGAGCAGCTACCCTTGACTTCTATGAGGCCTCATCAGCTTCTAATTGGTGCCGTTTTGTATTTATTTTTCCGTGGGTTTTACACTTTACACTCAATTTTTTTGAATTTTAGAGAAATAGGAAAAGAACACATTTTTTGAGAAAAGATACAATTCCTGAAAAAAAAAAGAAATCTGAGTTTTAGTGAATTACTTTATGGCTTTTGAATGTGGGATATAAGTAGAGCCCCGAGAGATACACTGGAATAACATACAAACTCCCAAGTAGATAATCCGTGTCTGGAATCAATCCCATTGCCCACCGGGGGTTTAATCGCATAGACGGCTGATTGGGTATTTGGGTCTGGCCTGGTGGGGCCAACAAGAGCCGGAACCCACTGGCTTTTTTCCCTGGTGTCCCACCAGCCCAGTGTGACCCTGCATATAATTTGTATGTTATTTCCCCTTTATTCATTTATAGCCTTGCATTCGTGCTACTGCCCTATTCCCCAGTTTATAGAAATTCTGGAATATCCTGCGAAGACTTATGGCGTTTCAAACACATCAAAATCAAGTCCTACTTTACCTTCAAAGAGTGGACAGACCTTCCTCCAACAGGTAATTCCTCCTTCACTAGTAAACTGCCCCAGGGCCGTCTCGAGGAAGAAAACAGGGATTCCACAGAAGATAAAGAAAATCACATAAGGGATGAAGAAGGCTCCTAGGAAACAAGAAGCAGAGAAAGTTACATCACAATCAGAGAGAAGGGATATTCTAAGTGGCTTTACAGTAAATAAAAGTTTATTTGAGAGCGAGTAGGACATTCATCAGAATTTGTGATTGAGGTAAAAAAAAAGCTAATTTGTGATTTTTGATAAATAACCTCCCTGGTGTAATAAGAGTATTTGTAAGTCAAGAGTTTAGTATCTCGGTATAAGAGAACGTTGCAAAAACCTTTCCCCAACATTTACCTCCTCGTCTTCATTTCTTCCTGTTTCTGGTTAAAAAAGCTGGAGCCAAAAATGTAGATTAAATGGAGATTGTTATTATTTACTTTTCTGCCAATACTCCCCCTGTTTTTCTCTCAGTTACATTTTGCTTTATAGAAGTAAAATAATAGGAATATCAGTTGGGCAGACAGTTGGTGTGGCCCCTATTCATAGTCCAACTAACAGTTTGCTCTGGATGGGTCAAGTTGGCAGCTAAAGTCCTCCAGGGCTCGGAGGTAGAGTTACAATTTAGAGTTACAATTTAGAGTTATAATTTAGAGTTATAATTTAGAGTTATAATTTAGAGTTATAATTTAGAGTTATAATTTAGAGTTACAATTTCGAGTTACAATTTCGAGTTACAATTTAGGGGCCGATTCACGAAGGGTCGAATATCGAGGGTTAATTAACCCTCGATATTCGACTGGGAATTAAAATCGTACGACTTCGAATATCGAAGTCAAACGATTTTGCGCAAATCCTGCGATCGATCGATCGAAGGATTTTTCGTTCGATCGAACGATTAAATCCTTCGAATCGAACGATTCGAAGGATTTTAATCCAACGATCGAACGAAAATCCTTCGATCAAAAAATCACAGGCAAGCCTATGGGGACCTTCCCCATAGGCTAACATCGACTTCGGTAGCTTTTAGCTGCCGAAGTAGGGGGGTCGAAGTTTTTTTTAAAGGGACAGTACTTCGACTATCAAATGGTCGAATAGTCGAACGATTTTTACTTCTAATCGTTCGAATCGTTCGAATTCGATCGAATTCGATCGAATTTAACCAATTCGATGGTCAAAGTACCCAAAAAATACTTCGAAATTCGAATTTTTTTTTATTCTAATCCTTCACCCGAAATTCGTGAATCGGCCCCTTAGAGTTACAATTTAGAGTTACAATTTAGAGTTACAATTTAGAGTTACAATTTAGAGTTACAATTTAGAGTTACAATTTAGAGTTACAATTTAGAGTTACAATTCTGCCTCTATTTGGAACGGAATGGAAGCCGGTTACTTTATAGTAGCAATATCCCTTGCAGCCATAGACTGTCTGTGAAAGATCCACGAATCTCGAAATTCAGGCAAGTTCTTATTACTTTGCACCCACCCCATGTGGACCCTTATTTTCTATATCCCACCCTTGGCTGGCATTATGGATTCAGCAGAAACTATTGGCTAACAAATATTTCTGGTGGTATTAAGACAATCAGTTTTACGTGGAACTGGCTTAGTAAATAAGCTATAGAAGTTTTTTTTTTGGTAAATTAGCCCTTCCCTTGAGCCTCCTGCATTGAAACCATTCAGACAGAAGGAAATGTGCAAATGCCGCTGGCACAGATACACTTGGCTGAACTACAGAGATACTGGGCTACTGTCATCATTAGAAAGTGTTAGAAACATCCATTCAGGGCAGATTTATCAGGAGAGCAGATAAATGAGGTTCAGTAGTTCCAAGTATTTTTTTGGCTACTTCGACCATCGAATTGGCTACTTTGAACTTCGGCTACGACTTTGAATCAAACGATTCAAACTAAAAATCATTCGACCATTCGATAGTCGAAGTACTGTCTCTTTAAAAAAAACTTCGACCCCCTACTTCGTCACCTAAAACCTACCGAGGTACAATGTTAGTCTATGGGGAAGGTCCCCATAGGCTTTCTAAGTATTTTTTTATCAAAGGAAAAGCGTTCGATCGATGATGATTTAAATCCTTCAAATCGTTCGATGAGAAGGATTTAATCGTTTTTCAATTTAATCGATTTTTCCTACGACCGTTCAGATGAAACGAATTGCGGTAAATCCTTTCGATTTCGATATTTGAAGTCGAAGGATTTTACTTCAACGGTCAAATATTGAGGGTTAATTAACCCTCGATATTTGACCCTGAGTAAATGTGCCCCTAAGTGAAGCAGAGTTTACAGATCTCGGAGAATTCTCGTAGAAGTCCCGCTGTCCTTTTCCATTATAATTGTCGGAATGAAGCCCCTCTGCTCCACAAGTCCTACATCCCATTCCCACTGAGACTCTGGTTTCTTTTATGAGACTGAAATCCTCAGCGTTGTCTTTTGGGACACTCGGAGATAATCTCATTTCCATCAGAATTTTCTTGGATGTCTCTCAGGAGTAAGAGAAGAACGAGCAGAGAGAGAAGGCAATTGCCGCTGACACTTTAGTTAAAGGAATAATATTCTTTAGATCCAACGAGCAGCATTTATAGATCTGCTGGAAATAAATCGGTTGAGCCAATAACACATGCAGTATTCACTAAGATTTAGGCTGAATTAGACCCATTTTAGGCCAATCCCAGGCTTCTCCGTCAGATGTGATGACATCATGACAATATTCATTTTTATACTATTTTTATATCATTCACCATATTTTATATTATTTTGCAGTTCAGGTGCATTGAGCCAGTGCACCACAGATAAATACTATTTCTCATTGTTTTTCTAAAACTTGCAGCTCAGTAATAATGGTTTAGATCCTGTAACTAGTGATTAGTGAATTTCCAGAGAAATTTGCCGCAAATTAGTGCCTGACAAATTTATTCGCTCATCACTGTAACTATTCCAATTGGCTGATCCATTAGTTGGTCCATTTCTCAGTAGGATCTATGGGGAATATAAGTGTAACTATTGTATCAAATCAGTTGCCTTTAATGAAACTAAAGGATTCTGCTCAGCAGGGACAAACACATGGATCAACTCATGGATCAGTTACAGGGTCGCTGACCCTGCAATTTCAGCCATCTGGTTGCTATGGTCCAAATTCCCCTAGCAACCATGCACTGATTTGAATAAGAGACTGGAATATGAATAGGAGAGGCCTGAATAGAAAGATGAGGAATAAAAAGTAACAATAACAATACATTTGTAGCCTTACAGAGCATTTGTTTTTTAGATGGGGTCAGTGACCCCCATTTGAAAGCTGGAAAGACCTAGAAGAAGAAGGCAAATAATTAAAAAACTATGCAAAATGAATTCTGAAGACCTGTTGAAAAGTTGATTGGCCATTCTATGATATATTAATAGTTAACTAAAAGGTGACCCATCTCTTTAAAGGCAGCCATTAGAATTGATACAATAGTTACACTTATATTCCCCATAGATCCTACTGAGAAATGGATCAACTAATGGATCACTGAGCTGCTGCACTCACACTCACACTCACACACCGACTTTACACTGAGATTTTGGAGAAAGAGTCAAAAATTATAGATGGAAAAAAAGTCTATTTCTGGTAAAAACAACTGAACTGAAAAAATGTTTCAAAGGTGAACAACCATTTTATTAAAACTGTCAAAAATATTAAAAAAATAGTAGAGTTTTAGGGGCAGATTTATCAAGGGTCGAATTTCGAAGGTAAAATACTTCGAAATTCGACCATCGAATTGGAATACTTCGAATACTGAAGTCGAAGTTTTTTTACATCGAATCTGACCATTTGCAGTCGAAGTAAAATCATTCGATCACACGATTAAATCCTTCGAAACAAACGATTAGAAGGATTTCAGCGATCGATCGAATGATTTTACTTCGACTTCCAAAAACTTGCTCTAGAAGGTCTCCATAGTATAACATAGCACTTCGGCAGGTTTAATTGAAATTATTGAAATCTAAGTTTTTTTAAAGAGACAGTACTTCGATTATCAAATGGTCGAATATTCGAACTGATTTACTTCTAAACAAATTCGAAGACGAAGTCGTAATATCCTCTTCGATGGACAAAGTATCTAAAAAATTACTTCAAATTTAGAATTTTTTTACTTAGAAAATTCCCTCGAATTCACTTTGACCCTTGATAAATCTGCCCCTAAAACTACGAAACAGAAAAAGGTGCACAACAAAAATCAATTCTACAGGTAAAAATCCGAGTCTTTAAGGCATTTCTTCAGACATTGGATCAGTTTCAATTTAAAGAGAAAACGCTTTCTCACGGTTTATCACCTGAAAACTCATGGACAAGATTCAATTCGAAGAGAAAAAACTTTTCTCCTAATTCAGCTCTAGTTTTTTTTCCTATAGACTTCAATAGAGTTTTCATGGGATATACAATGAGATATGTCTTTCTAAATTGAATTGCATCTCAGATTAAATCTTGTCCATGAGTTTTCATGCGAGAAATCTTTTTTTCTTGCTGAATTGAATGTGGCCCATTAAGGGGCAGATTTATCAAGGGTCGAAGTGAAAATTTGAAGTAAAAAAATTTATTTTTTTGAAAATTCAAAGTAAAAAATTTTAATTTCTTAGCTATTTTTGTGTGCTTCGACTATGGAACAGGCCAAAATTTGATTTGAATTTAAAAAAAATGTGACTATTCCAATATTGAAATTTATCATGTGCTGTCTCTTTAAAACTTCGACTTCGACCATTCGCCATCTATAACCTGCCGAATTGCTGTTTTAGCCTATGGGAGACCTCCTAGAACCTATTTGGAGTCATTGGGTGGACTTTGAAAAAAGTTTTGTGGGGCAAATACTTTGTTTCAAAGTCTATCAAATGCGCTAAAACTTAGATTTGAACGATTCGGATACAGTCTATTAACCCAAAGTTAAAAACTTAGATTTTTTTTAATAAATTTCGATTTCGAGGTTATGGTAGTTCAAAATTGGACCCTTGCTATATCTGTCCCTAAATGTAACATATCCATTTGAATCCATAACCATATTCCCCATATGCCATAAATAATAATAATAGACAATTCTTGGAGAGAAACATACCGCAAGTCCCCATTAACCCACACAGCGCCCACCTACAGCAGCATAAATAATAAAGAGTCATTTTTTCCAATTTAATATTATATTTGATCCTATTTCCTATTTCAGTCCCAGCAATCCCCCTGATATATCAGTAAAATTTCCAACACTCTGGCAGCACCTCGTCTTTTGCTTTCCAAATACCATCTGGGTAATGTGCTTGATTAGATACAATCGATGCCCTTTAATTACAGCGTCAGTATCTGATGCTTCTGCTGAGAAGGCCTGAGTATATCAACACAATTCAGAATATGACATAACAATGAGCCTTACAGTTCATCAAAACATTCAGTTCAAGAAACATCTTAAAGGGGTTGTTCACCTTTAAAGGGATCCTGTCATCGGAAAACATGGGGTTTTTTTTCAAATAAAAAAAAATAGTGCTACTCCAGCAGAATTCTGCACTGAAATCCATTTCTCAAAGGAGCAAACAGATTTTTTTATATTCAATTTTGAAATCTGACATATTGTCAATTTCCCAGCTGCCCCAAGTCATGTGACTTGTGCCTGCACTGTAGGAGAGAAATGCTTTCTGGCAGGCTGCTGTTTTTCCTTCTCAATGAACTGAATGTGTCTCAGTGGGACCTGGATTTTACTATTGAGTGTTGTTCTTAGATCTACCAGGCAGCTGTTATCTTGTGTTAGGGAGCTGTTATCTGGTTACCTTCCCATTGTTCTTTTGTTTGGCTGCTGGGGGGGCAAAGGGAGGGGGTTGATATCACTCCAACTTGCAGTACAGCAGTAAAGAGTGATTGAAGTTTATCAGAGCACATGACTGGGGGCAGCTCGGAAATTGGCAATATGTCTAGCCCCATGTCAGATTTCAAAATTGAATATAAAAAAATCTGTTTGCTCTTTTGAGAAATGGATTTCAGTGCAGAATTCTGCTGGGGCAGCACTATTAACTGATTCATTTTGAAAAAATTTCCATGACAGTATCCCTTTAAATTAACTGTTAGTATGATGTAGAGAGGTATATTCTGAGACAATTTGCAATTGTTTTTCTTTTTTATTATTTGTGGTTTTTGAGTTTAGTTTGCAATTTCCTCCGTATGGTCGCTAGGATTCAAATTCCCCTAGTAACCATGCCTTGATTTGAATAAGAGACTGGAATATGAATAGGAGAGGCCTGAATAGAAAGATGAGGAATAAAAAGTAACAATAACAATACATTTGTACCCTTACAGAGCATTTGTTTTTAGATGGGGTCAGTGACCCCCATTTGAAAGCTGGAAAGAGTCAGATTAAGAAGGCGAATAATTCAAAAACTATAAAAAAAATGAAGGTCAATGGAAAAGTTGCTTAGAATTGGCCATTGTATAACATACTAAACCAGCGCTTTCAATTGCTACAGGATGATTACGGTTCCTCGTTTCGTGATGTGATTTCGTGTGATATGGGGCAAATTCACAAAAAGCGCCACAATGTTCCCAAACTTCATGAAACCTGTACAACAAATACAGTTTCTGCCAGATAAACCCAACGAATAAAGAGAAGTCATCAGGACAATTACCCCTAGGGGGCTCATTTACTAAGCTCGAGTGAATAGTTTGAATCCAAAAATATTCAAATTTCAAAGTAATTTTTTGGGTACTTCGACCATCGAATTGGTCAAATTGAACGATTCGAAGTAAAAATCGTTCGACCATTTGATAATCGAAGTACTGTCTCTTTAAAAAATACTTCAATACTTCGCCAAATAAAAGCTACTGAATTAAATGTTAGCCTATGGCAGGGGTGTCCAAACTGCGGCCCGAGGGCCACATGCGGCCCAGGATGCATATGAATGCGGCCCAGTTTGAAACGCTTGGTTCCCGAGGAAATAGGAGGAGGGAGGACTCTGCCCATTGGCCAGTTAGTAATAATATTATAACAATAATAAGTATATTTAATATCCAGGTGTCCCATATTCCAGTGTATAGCTCCATCTGGTTATCCAACTGGCATTGTAGTTCTTTTCTGTGTATTTCCTTTACTTTTACAAATCAAACGTGTTTGTGTATTTCATGTGGGGCCCCAGACAATTTTATCTTTTTCCAATGTGGCCCTGCGAGCCAAAAGTTTGGACACCCCTGGCCTATGGGGACATTGTAGATTGGTTTTGGGCACTTTTTATGATCGAATAAAAATCATTCGATCGATGGCGTAAAAAAGTTCGAATCGTTAGATTCAAACGATTTTATCGTTCGGTCGAACGACTTTTATTTGCGCTAAATAAAACATTTTGCGCTAAAATCCTTCGAATTCGATATTCGAAGGATTTTACTTCGAGGGTTTTTTAACCCTTGAAATTGGACCCTTGATAAATCTGCCCCTTAGTGTTACAATCCATAGTAACCAATCCATTATTTTATTATGGCAATCCCCAGTAGAGACACAACAGGAGTAATAAGTATTCCGTCTTTATTTTACAATGTTAATGATGTCAAGCAGCACAAGAAACACAAGTTTACATTTGTGAAGGGGAAATACAGGCTGAAACCCTTCTAACTCGTTCCCCTTGTGTCTGTTCCTTGGGTGCTTCAATGGCTAATTCTAAGCATCTTTTCAATTGGCCTTCAGTTTTAATTATTTTATAGTTTTTGAATGATTTGCCTTCTCCTTCTGACTCATAGAATGGCCAATCAACTTTTCAACAGGTCTTCAGAATTCATTTTGCATAGTTTTTTTTAATTATATGTCTTCTTCTTCTTCTAGGTACAAATGGGGGGGGTCACTGACCCCATCTAAAAAAACAAATGCTCTGTAAGGCTACAAATTTATTTTTATTGCTACTATTTATGACTCATCTTTCTATTCAGGCCTCTCCTATTCATATTCCAGTCACTTATTCAAATCAATGTGTGGTTGCTAGGGGAATTTGGACCCTAGCAACCAAATTGCTGTAATTGCAAAAGGAAGAGTTGTTGAATAAAAAGCTAAATAACTAAAATCAAGGCACCCATAATCCCAAGGCTCTGGATCCATAACCTTCTGCAGAATTTGCATCAATTCACCTCCATCATGTGGTGCCAAACTAATCAAGAGCAGGTACAGTGATTGGGGATAATGGGTTGTGTCTTAAAACTGTTTGTAATATGGTGCAAAGTAGCATAGACAGTTGTATAATTTATTAGTGATGGGCGAATTTATTCGCCAGGCGCGAATTCGCGGCGAATTTGCGCGATTTGCGCCCAGCGAATAAATTCGCGAAACGCCCGAGAAAATTTGCGGTAAAAATTCGCCGGCGTCAAAAAAATTTTTTCCGAAAAACGGACGCGTTTCGAGAATTTTTCGCCGTTTCGCGAATTTCGCGCGAAATTCGCAAATTTTTCGGCGAAGCAAAACGGCGCAAATTCGCCCATCACTATAATTTATATCATATATACAGTATATATAGTCTATTTTAGCTTTTTATGAAACAAAATCCTAAGGGACGTTCCTTATAAAAAGGTGATATATTTAGTGGAGATGATTTCATCCAGCAGATGAAATTTATACAAATATTTGCACATTTCATTAGGTTGGGTGATAGTGAAATATTTACTTGGGGAGCCTCTGACAGTTGCCTTTTACAATTACATTCTTCAACATACAGTAAATAGACTAAGGACACCCCCAAACACCTTTTCTCATAATATTCATTTACTCGTATCCTTTTCTACATTTTTCTTGCAGTTCCGAATCAGAAGCTTCATTAATTAGATATACAGCCAGATCAAGCTCCTATCATATTACACATTCATTTCTATTTATTAAACTGCTGGACAGAGAGCTCTGTAATAGAATTAATTAGAGGAAAGATTATCTGAAGCAGAACATACAGAATCGCCAACTATTAAATCTACATCAATATTGGAACATCTTATGGGAATAGAACACAAGGATAATTATAGGATACGATGAACTCACTGTAACACAACTAATTTGTGGATCAGACAATCCGTATTCACTATCTCTTTATGATGTCTGACATACTGTACTTCAAGAACACTTTTAAAAAATTGCCTGCTGTAATTCCAGGGCACAAATAAACACTCACCCCAAATCTCCCCCTAACTGACCTTCAGACTGGGCCCCCTTAGCTCATAACAAGGTTACAGATATATAGAAACATTGGGGTAACAGTCACCCTGCTATAGTTCCAGGGGTACCCAGGGTACAAATAATCACTAACCCCAAATCTCCCCCTAACTGACCTTCAGACTGGGCCCCCTTAGCTCATAACAAGGTTACAGATATATAGAAACATTGGGGTGTCACCCTGCTATAGTTCCAGGGGTACCCAGGGTACAAATAAGCACTCACCCCAAATCTCCCCCTAACTGACCTTCAGACTGGGCCCCCTTAGCTCATAACAAGGTTACAGATATATAGAAACATTGGGGTGTCACCCTGCTATAGTTCCAGGGGTACCCAGGACACAAATAATCACTCACCCCAAATCTCCCCCTAACCGACCTTCAGACTGGGCTCACTTAGCTCATAACAAGGTTTCCGATATATAGAAATATTGGGGTAACAGTCGCCCTGCTATATTTCCAGGGGTACCCAGGGCACATATCAACACTCACCCCAAATCTCCCCCTAACTGAGCTTCAGACTGGGCCCCCTTAGCTCATAACAAGGTTACAGATATATAGAAACATTGGGGTGTCACCCTGCTATAGTTCCAGGGGTACCCAGGGCACAAATAAGCACTCACCCCATATCTCCCCCTAACTAACCTTCAGGCTGGGCCCCTTAGCTTATAACAAGGTTACAGATATGTAGAAACATTGGGGTGTCAACCTGCAATAGTTCCAGGGGTACCCAGGGTACAAATAAGCTCTCACCCCAAATCTCCCCCTAACTGGCCTTCAGACTGGGCCCCCTTAGCTCATAACAAGGTTACAGATATATAGAAACATTGGGGTGTCACCCTGGTATAGTTCCAGGGGTACCCAGGGTACAAATAAGCACTCACCCCAAATCTCCCCCTAACTGACCTTCAGACTGGGCCCCCTTAGCTCATAACAAGGTTACAGATATATAGAAACATTGGGTGTCACCCTGCTATAGTTCCAGGGGTACCCAGGGTACAAATAAACACTCACCCCAAATCTCCCCCTAACGGACCTTCAGACTGGGCCCCCTTAGCTCATAACAAGGTTACAGATATATAGAAACATTGGGGTGTCACCCTGCTATAGTTCCAGGGGTACCCAGGGTACAAATAAGCATTCACCCAAAATCTCCCCCTAACTGGCATTCAAGTTGCAGACATATAGAAACACTCGCTGCCCAGTTTGTGGCTCATTGGAGAGTTGTTGGTTTAAGCAGTAATTAAGCAGAAGAAAGCAAATGGGTTTTGGGGACCCATTAGGGCACATGGTAGAGCAGCTCAGTGTAAAACAGCACAAGGTACCAGAGTACATTATATTCAGGAGTCCCAGAGAAAGTAAAGCTGCAGCAGTAAAAGGATTATATGAAGTCATGAGCTCTTTGACCCATTCTCATTATTCTCAGAGTTGGCAGAACAGGGGATCCAGTGTGTGAATTCAAGTGCTAAGAGCGAGTATTGGAGTTTCCCACAGACACTCACACTAGCTGCCAGTTACACTCAGTAGTCCATACTCATATCTCAGAAAGTAAAAGGAGTAATGTGCTGTTATTAAACAAAATCTCACTGGCTCATTCGGTTCCTACAGGCCACAGGGGGCGCACTTGTAATATCCAAACTAGGGAGAAGGAATCTGCTCAATGCAGCAATGAAGATGGGAATTTTTTATATGATTTTTAGCTCTTAACTAATGTTAGTTATGCACCGAATTCAGGATTCACTTCGGGATACAAAGGGATTCTGTCTTTTTCAGCAGGATTCAGATTCGGCTGGATCCTTCTGCCCGGCCGAAACCGAATTTGCATATGTAAATTAGGGGCGGGAAGGGGAATCGCGTTGTCACAACACAAGGAAGTAAAAATATTTTCCCCTTCCCACCCCTAATTTGCATATGCATTCTGATTCGGTTCGGTAGTCGGCCGAATCTTTTGTGCAGGATTCAGGTGTTCGGAACGAATCCAAAATAGTGGTTTTGATGCATCCCTAATAAACGTACACAAGAATCCCTGCAAGTACCCAAATGTTTGATATGGATCAATGTTTAGCATCAGTCTGACAGCCACAAGCTGCTAAATCAGGTAGTGGAACTACAGAGGGAGCAGACCCAGCGGCTGCAGGGGCCCCATGAGGCCCAAATTCATATAAAAGTTCAATAAATATTGGTAGAAAAGGTCAACCTCTAGACATTTTGGGGGCCTGAAAAATAATTTGCTTTGGGGCCAGGCCCAGACTGGCAATCTGTGGGTTCTGGCAAATGCCAGAGGGGCTGTTTTAAGATGCCACAGACATTCACTATTGAGTGGGCTGCTGGGGGCTGTTTGCTTGGAATTTCAGGGCCTATTTTGACTCCCTGTTTGGGGCCCATTAATATCTAATTACGACACTGTGCTAAATTTCAGAAGAAGGAGACATGTTCCCTGTTGTAAATATGGTGCCGGTGTGTCAGGTCTGCGGGTTGCAATCGAGTCGCAATATAACTGTCATGTAAAGTGGAGCAGCGCAGAGCCACATCATGAGGGATCCTGTATCCTCACTGGCCCACATACAAGTGCCCATTAAAGGGACACTCAAACTATCCTTTCTTTTCTTTATTAGAACTGGAAGTATCAGTAAATATGGTATATTGCCCCAACGGCGGTTATTCTGATCTTAGTGGATGTTCAGCTTGTGGCTGGCTGAGACACACAGTGGGTGATATCTAGTGATGGATCCGGATTTTGGCAAATTTCTGTGTTTCGCTGCCAGCAAAAAAAATTAGAAAAATTGCTACAAAAATTTTTGACGCAGACAACAATTCCAATGTAGTTGACAATTAATGGACATGAGCGTCTAATTGTCGCCGGAGTTGGAATTCTCGCCGGTGTCAATTTTGATGCTCCAAAAATTGACGCCGGCATCAGTTATGCAAATGTTTTTTTGCCATTCTGCAAAATTACGCAGGAAATTAGCAAATTCATCCATGACTAGTGATATCTAGTAATTTAGGGCCTAAACAAGGTTTTATGTACCCCTTCCCTGCCCTAGGGCCATCTCTTAATCTTATCAATGAATGGGGCACCAGAGCTATTTCATTTCCCAGCAAACTGAGTGATTAGCCTGGCAGGCTGGCTGGTATCAGCAGTGTGAGCCCATGATCTGTACTGGACCATGGAGCCTTTGTGCTGTTGTGAAGCCTTTGAGATGTAAATAGAGACCTAAAGAAATTCCCGACAGCACGGGTGACATTAAGGGGTTCATTTACTAAAACTCAAATGAACCTCATTAATTTAATAAAACAAAGTCAACTAAACTCCACATCCACAAACTGAACTCACTTATCAATAATTCTTCTTGAGGAGCGAAAAAACGCCCTCAACAAAATTGAGCGTCAATTCATATTGCGCAATTGAAGCTCTGAAATACTCGACTTCATCAAATTGTTCCTGCAAAAACTCGACTTATCGGATTATCCAAGTCAAGAAACAACTTCAGGGACGTCTGCAATTGACTTCAACATGACAGGTTTGAAATGGAGTGTTTTTGGATTTTTAGCAGCTTTGAGTAATAATGAGAAATAATAAATCTCTTAAAATTTGAGGGTTATTTCTCAAAAAACTTGAGTTTTCCCCTTTAAAACATTAACCAGAAAAAATTCAGGGTTTAATAAATGGGCCCCTAAAGGTGATTGACCAGACAGTTTCCCTTTGTTTTTGGGGTTGTTCCTTGGCTTCCCACCCTTATGTTACTGGGAAGGGATTTGCCTTTTTATTCTTCACTATAGATGGGCAAATTTGTCCCATTTCGCTTTGCTGAAAAATGAGTGAATTTCCTGCGAAATTCGTGAAACGGTGAAAAATTCTCAAAACACACTGAAGTCAATGGGCGTCAAAATATAGTTAAGAATTCCACTATCACCCCCTCTCTCCAGGCCCGGTGCCTTGGGGTTATCCTAGATTCTGCCCTGTCATTCACTCCTCATATCCAGTCACTTATTAAATCATGTCACTTCCACCTAAGGAACATATCCAAAATACCATCATTTATCACCCAAGATGCTGCCAAAATTCTTATTCACTCTCTCATCATATCGCGTCTAGACTACTGTAACTCTCTTTTAATTGGCCTCCCCCTCCAGAGACTGTCAGCTTTCCAGTCCATAATGAACACTGCTGCGAGGCTCATACACCTCAGCAACCGCTCCTCCTCTGCCTCGCCATTCTGTCAATCCCTGCACTGGCTTCCGTTACCTTTCAGAATCAAATTCAAATTAATGACACTGACTTTCAAAGCACTTCATAACTCTGCCCCACCCTACATCTCTGAACTCATCTCTATATACTCACCCACTCGCTTACTACTCTCCTCTACTGACCTGCTACTCAACTCTTCTCTCATTACCTCCTCACATGCTCGCATTCAAGACTTTGCAAGGGCTGCACCCCTCCTCTGGAACTCTCTCCCACGGTCTGTCCCACTTTCTCCCAACCTTTCTGCTTTCAAAAAATCTCTGAAAACGCACTTCTTTCGAGAAGCCTCCCCTCACTCTGCTTAACTACCAAACGCAACACCACATACAATACCACATTTCTCACCCACTTAATTCCATCTTACCCACTCCCACACCTTGTGTATTACTCCCTTCCCTTTAGAGTGTAAGCTCTTTTGCATAGGGCCTTCCTCATCTTTTGTACCGGTATTGATTGTGATGTTTGTTACTCCATATGTTCTATGTATAGAATTCATGTGATTTAGTTGTATAATCACATTTACGTTACAGTGCTACGCAATATGTTGGCGCTATATAAATACATGTTAATAATAATAATAAAATTATATTTTTCAATGCCATGCCCGAGCCAATTTTTATACGCGTGCCTATTTTGTCCAAATGCATTAAAGTCAATGGGTGTCCGAATAATTTCGACGAGCGTCAATTTTTATTCTGATGTGCGCACATATTTTTCCGATATGGTGAAACGCAGAAATTTGCCATGCAATTAGCGCCTGACGAATCTATTCTCCCATCACTATTCTTCACTAATACCAACACCTTGAAACTTGTGTGTCTGTTCCCTTTCTCTCCAGACATCTTTAGACGCCTGAAAAATAATGAGCAGATAAACAGCACTGGGTTTCGAAAAATAGGACTGAAAAAGAATTTCTAGGTTACCTGTCCGGGATCACAAATATCCCTGTGAATGATCGGAGAGTAAGGTGTTGTTTGTTTAACACAATCAGGAAATGTTTTTTGTGCAGCATCCCCAGACCACCACCAACGTTTACCACCAAATAAGTCCAAAAACCTGCCCCCTCCATAGCTTCGAAGCAGTGTGTGTTATTCTTAACAGCAGTTTGTGATGCCTTTTAAAGTTTGATTCCAGTGTCATATCATGAAAAGCCAAAAATGGCACAATAATCTCCCTGGGTAACAGAAGAGCAAGATGGCTCCTATAGTGCTGGGAAGCAACATTCTCACTGGGGAATTATTTTGTGCCTCTAGTTATGTTTTTGGCCAACAAATAGACTGGGAAGGTTCATAGTGGGTCACCTTAGTTCCCCCAATACTGAAGCCTGACCCCCATTATAATACAACACCTTTAATCATTTAATCTAAAGATCAGGAGGATTAAAATATACTTTTGGTTTCATACCAAATTCCTGGATCGCAACACTGACTCCTGAAATTTATGAAGATCGTGCCAAACGTGGGGAGGGGCTTCTCTGTCCCATGTGTTTAATGATGTCATTCAGCATCAAATCCTGTGCTGTGACACATGTGGGTGATATATATATATATATATATATATATATATTTGTGTTCAATTGATCCTTGATTCATGGCATTTTTACCTTCTCGCTGATTTAGGTCACAAACATATCCTTTCTCCTCTAACCATTGGCCTGTACAAACTCATCTGGATACCAATGAATCAGATAAAGATGGAAGTACTAAACAATTTAACATTTGGTAAAAGTAATATATCTTATTGAACACCTTGCATTTAAGATACTTTGGACCAGATTTATTTAAAAAAAATAATAATAGACAAAGTAGCCATCTTCTCATTTATAGGTACTGGACCTCCAAGTCCAAGACCTCCAAGTCCAAGTCTTCAGACCGCCCAACATTAAAATCCCAAAGCACCATCCTTCTCTCCTTCCTCCTCAAGCCAGATTGGAAGAAGGAGTAAGTAGATCCTCAGATAAAACATGGATTTTTTTTTTTAGGTGGAGGATTTTATGGAGTGAAGTTCACAATAAATATATCTCAAAAGTCAATGAAACATTGTAGGGGTTTCACCACAACTTTAATCTTTTCAGTGTTGTTCTTATTCTGAAATTGATATAATTGATTCAGTGTTTGGCGGCACAGACAAAATAATCATAATAATGAATAATGAAAAGATTTGCTTTTTCACTAACTTGTCAAAATATGTTGCAATGTAATTCTTTCCTTCTCTTGTCCATGTATACATAGGGCTAGTTATAAATACACAAGACGGGTAGAACTAAGAGAGAGGCAGGAGAGCGTTTCATGAGACAAGGAAATCAGTGAGAGGCTCATCTGACAGCTCTGTGAGTCAATTTGATGATGATAAATGAGAGATCTGGAGACGTCTGGAGATGATAATTGGCTGTGTTGTGTAGGGATGGAAATGCATGGATGAAAAGATCTAGAATTAATAATATTCATTATATATACAAAGTATCACCATGGCCCATTGTATGTGTTTACGGGAAGTATGGAAAGAGCTCCTAATTGGAGACTGTTCCAAAAGGAGTCCCGAACCCAGAGCAAACCCCAAGGACCCGGTTACAGCTCACTCTTCTGCCTTTAGCAACCACCTCTGGCTTCAGGAGGAGCCCTCCACTACTCGGGTGCCGCCAGGTCTAAATATGAGAGGACCAGGGAGAGAGCTCTAGGCAGGAACCGAACGTGGTACTGGAGTGGAGAGCTAGAAGATAGACAAAGCAGAGTTGAGGTCACAGGCCGGGTCAATACCACAACATGGTACAAAATCAAAATCCGGAAGAATAGTCAAGTGTTAAGCAAAATCGGGGCAGGCAGCAGACTGGAAAAAATCAAGTACAGGCAGAGTCAAAACAGGACAGGAATCAGTAGAAAAATACACCCAGGAACTAAGTAAATAGACCTTTAGATTGGGCAAAGATTTTAACACAGAGAGCCCTTTAAATATTTGAATTTCAAGCCAAATAGCCAAACGCGCAACCCTGGAAGATATGCGCATTTACACAACCGGCGCAGAGGGAGATGGACGCGGTGGGTGTCCCCGCTAGACCAACAGGGTGAGTTATTACAGAGACATTATACTTAGTGATGGGTGAATTTCTCCTGTTTCACTTCGCTGAAAAATTCGTCAATTTCCCGCAAAATTGGAAAGTTCACGGAAAAATTGCGAAATTCGGACGTTTTCACAAAAAAATCGTGCATTTTGAAGGTTTTCACTAAAAAAATCGTGAAATTTGAAGGATTTAACTAAAAAATGGTGAAATTTGAAGGTTTTCACAAAAAAAATAGTGAAAATCGGAAATTGACGGCGGCAATTTTCCACGGCTAATTTTTGCGGGAGATTCGCAAATTTATTCACCCGTGGCGAAACGTGGAAATTCGCTGCAAATTCGTGCTAGCCGAATTTATTCGCCCATCACTAGTTATAGTAGAATAGTATTCTGCCAATATCAATGGAAAGCGAAGAAGTGGGTTAGGTCGAAAATGACGTTATTAAAATCCTATTCTTTTATACCATTTCAATTAGTCTCCAATCGTTTGACAGAGTTAGAAAATTCTGTGATTTTATTTTTTTTTATTCAACCATTTTCCCTAAAATCCAATTCATCTGCTTCTAATAGTAAAATAATGTATTTCACAAAGAACGAGTGTTATTAAAATATTCTTTATAATTAGACGGCATGATTTAAATTGAGCAGAGTCGCAATGTATTGAAAACTTTTCTTGAAAAAAGCGGTATTTGGGAGAAAATCGATTTTTAAAAATAGTTGACTCAAAACAGCAAACGTTCCTGTTTTAACAGTTTACAAATATGGTCCATAAAGTTTTTTTTTATAGCCACCACTTTTATGGGTCTAAATCAGTGATAAGACGTAATGATTGATTGGTTGTAAATTCATAAATCCTATTGAATCCGAGGGAGATCATAGATCAGATTTGCCTTTAAAGATACAGTGCCTGTTTAGAAGCAATAGCAAATGCATCAAACTCATTGTGTGGGTATAAAATCACATCTATATCCCTATAGAGCTATAGTCAGGCTCTACTTGATCCTGGGATTTTCTGGCTGCTCCCCCTAAACACCGGGCCAGCAGAGCAGCCGGCAAGTTGTCATTACCTTGTCATCCAGGTCCTGGACTTTCACCTCAGCATTCTTATTGGTGGATTGGAGTCAGCCAACCAGGGCTGACCCTGTCCTTTATAGGCCCAGCCCTCCTCACAGGCTGTGCCTGAGCATTGGCCCTACTTGAGCACTGAGGCACTGTCCCTGGCTCTCATTCCATGCTATGGCCTTGGGCCACTCCTTGCTAGTTCCACTCCTGTTCTCCTCATCTTTTTCTTGAAAATAGTCCTGTCCTAGTTCTGTTCCTGCCTGTCCTGCTCCAGGTCCAGTCCTCCAGCTCCAGTCCTCCAGCTCCAGTCCTCCAGACCTCCAGCTTGAGTCCTTCAGCTCCAGTCCTCCAGCTCCAGTCCTCCAGCTTGAGTCCTCCAGCTCCAGTCCTCCAGCTCCAGTCCTCCTGGTCACCCACATCCAGACCTGGTTCTACACCCACACAGTCCCATTCTGTCCCAGAGTCTTCGTCCTAGTCCTGATCTGGTTCTATTCCTGCACCATCTTAACTCTTCACCCTGCTTCATTCCTGTCTACATCCAATCACAGATTCTTCGCCCACTCCATCCTGATCTGTCCACACAGTATCACCTGCTAAAGGATTTACCTTCCCATTCTCCTTAGTGCCCCCTAAAAGTCCATGACGACTATTTGTATCTAAATTGTGTGGGGGTTTTCTTATAGCAAAAAGGTTTATATCAAAAAAGATATATGTCCCAAGGCCTCTTCACATTTAAAAAAAGTATTCAGTACATACTACCCCAGGTGGGATATGTGGGGTAGTATGTACTGAATACTTTTTTTAAATGTGAATATCAATAAATTATCTTTGTTTTTACTCTAAGAGGCCTTGGGACATATATCTTTTTTGATATAAACCTTTTTGCAGTTTGATCACCTTTGGAACTGGGGCGGGTCCCTTCGGCCAGGTTGAATAGTTATATGGACTCCCGATTCCTCAATTGATATATGGGGTTTTCTTATAGCCACAAAAAAGAGGGGACAACAGAGGGGCAGTTGGTGGGATCAGAATAGAAATATTCTATTATTATTATAGCAGTAGAATTTAAGTTAGACCAAAGGTGGAGAGATGGGGATATAAGAGGTTGCGAGAAGTAGGTTGCAATAGTCTAGTAGGGATAGGATGAGGGCACTGATGAGGTCTTAGTAGTTACTTAAGACTCAAAGGGACAGATATCGCTAAGGAAAAAGCAGCATTAAATAGAAAAAAAGACAGCATAAATGAAAATCCTGTTCCCACTTAGCAGGTAATGTGAGTAATATGTATCAGGTAAGGGTCCACCGCAGTGCTCCCCCCTCCTGTCTATATACTCACAGGCACAATATTGAGAGTCGCTTTTCAAGATACAATTTGATCCCTCAGTGTTCCAGCAATGGCAAACCATTGAGTCAGTGTGTGAGAAAACAATAGAAGATACAACCGTGCAGCAAAGGAGAAGGAAAGGTTTCGTACACTTGGGGGTGCCAAATGTTAGGCACCCCCAAGTGATTTTATTGACTTACCTGAAACCCCGGGCAGGTTCTCCTATGAGCAGAAAACTGCACTGGCCTGGAGTTATATCAGTGAGCACCACAGGGAGAATACAGGGAGAAGGTTTGAGTGGAAATCCAATCACTTCAGAGGGAAAAAAATCTCATTTTTAGTGGGGAAAAACCCACAAATTTTTCAGGACCCCGAGGATGGAAAATCAGAATCCGAAAATCCGGCATCTCAGAAGTTGCATATAAGTCAATGGGAGAAGTCCTAAAGATATTTTGATCTGCGCTGGGTTTTGTACAGTATTCAGAAAAAAACTGAATTTTCGGGGGAAAATCCAAAAAATTCTTACGATCCATTTTTTTCACAAATTTTTCTGGGTTTTTTCCCAAAATTTTTTTTTTTTCAGGAAAGTGTATTGATAAATAAGGAGAAAAATCCTGTACAGATTTGGTCGGAGTTGTTTTCAGAAAATATGTAGAAAAATTCAGACTTTGATAAATGCTCCTCCAAGAGTCCGTTACAAATCTGGGTATGAAGTTTAGTAAACGTTACAATTTTGGAAGGGGAGCTAACTTGAATAATGAATAAAGTGACGCAGCTACAGGTTGATACTAAAGTCATAAGTCATTCACTGCAAGTTCTACTACTGTGTCTTAAAAATAAACCCAAAGGGGCACATTTACTAAAACTCAAATGATTTAAAAAAAATTCTGAAAAAAATCCAATCAATCCAACTCCCTTCCACGATTTTAACTCATCTATAAAAAAAAAATTCTTGAAAAAATCAAAGCAACCAAACCTCACGACAAAATCGAGTGTCAACTTTTTCAGATTATAGGATAGGACGAAACCACTATATTTTTTGATTATTTTTGATTGGGGTATGATAAATCTTTCAAATTTCAAAGTTTTCCCCCTAAAAACCTCGACCAGAAAAAAAATCGAGCTTCAATAAATGGGTCCCAAAATGTATATTTTAATGTTGAAGTCTAATGCCACTGGATTTCTTAAGAAATCAAGTGAAAAAGACAAACTGCAAATAGAGTTTGATTAAACATTTGCCAATACAGTTATTGGCAGCAATTGTTCCTAGTTTAATTTGGTGCAAGCCATTTTGAAAATTAAGCAATTTAACTCTTTTTTCTCACCACTTTTTGTATTTTTTTTCAGTTTCAGTAATATTCAGTAATTCCGATTTTTTCATAAACTCAAAAATACTTTAGTTAACAGGCAAATATTCAACATGCAAACCATTTTAACAGATGACAGATGTAAAAAAAATTGACTCTTACACCAATATATATCTGTAACCTTGTTATGAGCTAAGGGGGTCCAGCCTGACGGCCATTTGGGGGAGATTTGGGGTGAGTGTTTATTTGTACCCTGGGTACCCCTGGAACTATAGCAGGGTGACACCCCAATGTTTCTATATATCTGTAACCTTGTTATGAGCTAAGGGGGCCCAGTCTGAAGGTCAGTTAGGGGGAGATTTGGGGTGAGTGATTATTTGTACCCTGGGTACCCCTGGAGCTATAGCAGGGTGACACCCCAATGTTTCTATATATCTGTAACCTTGTTATGAGCTAAGGGGGCCCAGTCTGAAGGTCAGTTAGGGGAGATTTGGGGTGAGTGTTTATTTGTACCCTGGGTACCCCTGGAACTATAGCAGGGTGACACCGCAATGTTTCTATATATCTGTAACCTTGTTATGAGCTAAGGGGGCCCAGTCTGAAGGTCAGTTAGGGGGAGATTTGGGGTGAGTGTTTATTTGTACCCTGGGTACCCCTGGAACTATAGCAGGGTGAAACCCCAATGTTTCTATATATCTGTAACCTTGTTATGAGCTAAGGGGGCCCAGTCTGAAGGTCAGTTAGGGGGAGATTTTGGGTGAGTGTTTATTTGTACCCTGGGTACCCCTGGAACTATAGCCGGGTGACACCCCAATGTTTCTATATATCTGTAACCTTGTTATGAGCTAAGGGGGCCCAGTCTGAAGGTCAGTTAGGGGGAGATTTGGGGTGAGTGCTTACTTGTACCCTGGGTACCCCTGGAACTATAGCAGGGTGACACCCCAATGTTTCTATATATCTGTTACCTTGTTATGAGCTAAGGGGGCCCAGTCTGAAGGCCAGTTAGGGGGAGATTTGGGGTGAGTGCTTATTTATGTCCTGGGTACCCCTGGAACTATAGCAGGGTGACTGTTACAGAAATGTGTAACCCTGACATGTTGACATTACATATATTAGGGCTTTGTTTCTATGAAGTTTAGAAAAGGCAGAAGAAAAAAGATTAAGTTAACAAGTTGTGAAGTTAATTTATTCTAGTACCATATTAAGATCCTGAAGCCAATGGAGATCAAAAATGGTCTATAGAGCAAAATTATATATTCAAATGTCATTCACACCCTTGAGGAATATGACAGCCATGTAAATATTTAGAAAATGTATGTACAGTATGTGTATATAAATAAATATCCATCGTCCTACAAATAGCAGGCTCCAGGTGATATTCAGTTAACATCTGATGCATCTGCTAAAATATAAAGAGCTAGATTGGATAAATGATTCTCGTTATCAAGCACATACTGCACATTAGTCTTGATGTCCTGCTGAGTTACGTTATGGATCACTGACCACTAGTTTGTCAGGAAGATTAAATAAGTGCAGGTTGAGCCAACTTGTTAACCTATGCTATATTAGGAATCCCTGGTGTCCAAGAGATCTGGTTCCTCTTGCCTAAACTATAAAGCTATTACATAGTAGCTGAATATAATATCTGACACTACATATATACATAGAACTCAATAGAAACATGGAATTTGCTATCGATTAAAAACAACACTCTCCCATAGTAATAGCATGAGAGAGAGACGCACACCCCCACTGCCTTTAGTTTAACACAACCCTTTCTAACCAAAATCAACAAGCAATTGGTAAGATTCATTCTATCCAGGGTCAGACTGGGGGTCCCGGGGGCTACCTGAGCTGCTGTCTCAGGGTCCCCCCTCATGGCCCCAGCATCAAAGCCCCCTTGTGGCCCCCCAGCCCCTGCTGCAACCCCCTCCTCCCGGTGCCCCGCCGGCCCAGTCCGACCCTGATTCCACCGTCCATACACTTAGCAATTTCACAGCCAACAATCTGAGTTTGCATTGTTTCAAAACATGTAGTTTCTCTAGACCTAGGATCAAATAAATCATCGATGCTTGTAAAAATGAATAATTTCTCCTAAATGAAATTCCATTAATGACTATATAACAATTTGCACAGCATTCACAGGACAGCAGTGTTTTTGATCAAATCAAATTATTTTGCCAGTGACTGAAACCTTTTCTCTCTCTCTTTCAGCCACTCATTTTGAACTTGAATTTAATGCAAGGGCTCTGCTCACCTCTACATTTGACACATAGTTCTTTGGTGCTCAAGCTCGTTGTAATTAAATGAGTTACTTGCCAAACAGATCCATCATCGAGTCTCATATTTAGTTTGCCAAACCACACATTGCTGTTGGCAATGCATTTCACCAAAATCTTTAATGGTGGACCCAGCTTATTTATGTTTATATAAAAGTCTAGAAAGAACTACCAATCATTCTGCTCAGACTTTATGTAACTATTCGCATAATCATTATTTCAAAGAATTCCGCATTCTGTAATGATTACATCTTGCAATAGCACAATGGTAAAATGAGAGGCTGAAAGCATCTTTATATGAATCACAGAGACAAAAGATGAATATTATCCCAAAAGCTCAACATCTATGGCACTTGCTAGATTTTCCAGCATAACCAAGTAGGAATCCATCTCACCTCCTCCATTCTTGTAGCAGAGATAAGGGAACCTCCAAACGTTGCCAAGTCCAATAATCTCCCCAGCCACCGACAGCACAAATTCCACCTTATTGTTCCAGTGGCCCCTTTCGTGCACTTTCTTGTCATTACTGTGCACTAGAGTAGAACCCGGAGCCTCAGAGTCCAAAGCATCTTCAGGCTTCCCATTGATGACTGGAAGAGTCTTTTCAGCAGTCATTGTTCCTTATACCTACAGGGAGAAATGAATGGTTATTTCCCAGTCACCACACTCAATACCTGCTGCATCTTAGACCATTACGATCTCCAGAAATTCTTTATTAACCCATAGGCACCTCCATGACTTGACCTTCTACTTACTGGCTTGGATCCCATCCAGGTTAAACCACTATCCTAAATATTGTTCATGCTACAATTCTAGCCTACTAATTTATAGCATACTGTTAAATGATTGATTCCTCTAGCCATACATCTAGGGATTCCAATCCAAGCTGGTAGAACACGCATTATCCCAGCGTCTCTACTACAGTATTGTGTACATCACATGGTCGACTAGTTTCTATAGCAATGCAAATGGGATGTTTATAAGGGTTAATGTGTAACGGGATGATTCAGATTAAATGTCTCCGGTCCTGTTACACTGATCAATCAGCTGATTTTATTCTATTAGTCCTGATACAATAGAGCTATAGACTGTCAGTAGAAGAAACAAAGAGACACACACAAATGACTTACCCTACTGAAGTTGCCTGTAAAGATATCAATCCTGGCTTGGAATAATGTCCCTTTCCCTGTTACCCATGAAATGGATAATTTGTGAGTGTTTTCTCTTTGCTAGAGGGATCTGATAGCAACAGCCTCCTCCTGCTCCCCCCCCCCCGCCACCTCCCCCTTACAGACTCGCCATCCCTCACTGGCTTCTCATCTCAGGCTTAGATTTAAGGTAGTCACCGGTTAAACAGCCAACCAACCCCTTTAATTGTTCCGTATGACAAAGATGTCAGACACAAGTGCTCATTTGCTGTATTTATACATTATGCCAGAGATTCACATGCAGCGTTTCCACTTCTCCGACCTGAGACCTACTCCAGTGGAAATAAAGCTGCAGGTTTTAGTCTTAATGTTCAACATATTCTGCTTGTGCAACAGGAATGAATTTATCACAGAGGCCTCGAGAGCTACACAATTCCTACTGATTAAAATGCACATTTATTTACAGTATATCCCTCTAGTGGGACCAATACAAATCATCTATCTATCTATCTATCTATCTATCTATCTATCTATCTATCTATCTCTCTATATTTATATCTATCATCATCTATCAATCATGTAACTATTATCCATCTGTCTATCACTATCACTTTTTGTCCTTCTGTCTGTCTCTCTGC